>CM059219.1:25634064-25941564 GCA_030347435.1 Clarias fuscus
CTCATCTCTCACACCATCGAGCTTCATATCCCCATAAATTTCCTCTTCGGTCTTCCTCTGGTAGCCCCGATCTCAGCATCCTTCTGCACATATATTCATTATCTCTGCTCTGTAACGTGTCCAAACCACCACATCACAGTAGATGGCCAGGGAAAATTGAAAGAGGGATGCTCGACATCGACTCGAATAACGCGAGAAACCTGCGAACCTGTAAGACCTTCTGTGGTTGGACAGCGGGGATGGGGGTTGTGTAATCCACCATCAGAGAAACAGGGTCAACCATCCAGGGTTCATCCAGCTTCTTTAGAAGTGCAAGTCAATCACTGCTCCAGCACTTTTGAGGTGGAAATGTTTTTTCGGTAATGTTTAAAAACTGAAATATGAACCATAATGCCCCCCATTTTTTTCTGCCCGTAACTGGAAATATTTCCAAACGGAGCGGTGATGGATGAGGTGCTGCGTGATAGAGTGTTTATAGCACAGCGCTGTCAAATTCTCTAACCTGTTGATCTGAGGTGTAGATAAATGTTTTGAAACAGCACGACTCTGTCAGTAGTGCAGTGCTGAGCTGAATCGGAGCTTCGTATGCTTGTGCTTATACAAGCAAGTAAGTTAGTAATTTAGTAAGTTAGCAAGTAAGTTATTTTCGAGTTGTATAAATAATACACCAAATAATGCCAGAAATTATCTATTTAAGAGGATTTAGCCAAAATATTTAATTGTCACATTGTCTATGCCGCTTTATCCTGTATACAGGGTTGTGGGGGGCCTGGAGCCTATCTCAGGAGCAGTGTTGGGGGGCATTACTTTTTTAAAGAAACTAATTCCAGTACAAAATTACTATCTTTAAAAAGTAATCCGTTACATTACTGCGTTACTTTCTGATAAAAGTAACTAGTTCGAGTACTTTTCCATTGCAGAAAATGAAAACTCCTTTGTGATTCCTCATGCATGTTGTTTTAGTCAAGACCTTTATAATTATTCTACAATCATCACTCAGTGAAGTTTGGCCCATAATCTGTTAACTACTAATACCCCTATAGCTCACCTACGCCGTTTTGCACGGTGGCCGTAAGTACGGTTCATCATGATTCACCGCGAGTTTTGGCGCTGTGATTAGGTTTCCATCTTTCCACACGTCGGTCCTCGCATAGTCAAACCGCATAGGTGAGATAGAGGTATAACAGGAGGAATAACAGAGGGGGGGGGGGAGGTTATCGGGGGCGGGCGGGGCTTGTAGGACGACTTCCTCACACACACACACACACACACACCCTAATGGATTGGGAATGACTGCTGTCTGGCTCACGGATTACATAAATTGTCTGAATAATGGATTACATTTTTGAAAAAGTAACCAAGTAACCGTGTACCTGAAAGGCGGAGCGAACGCGTTAGATTACTCGTTACATCAAAAAAGTAATCAGAGTACTTTAACGGGTTACTTTGTAACAGGTTACACCCAACACTGCTCAGGAGACTAAGGGCACGAGGCAGGGTGCACACTGGATATGGTGCCAATCCATCGCAGGGCCCACACACTCACACGCTCATTCATACACTACAGGCAATTTGAGAGCTACAGTTAGCCTAACCTGCATGTCTTTGGACTGTAGGAGAAAACCGGAGTCACCGGAGGAAGAGGAAACCCTCCTTCGCGGCGCTGGAAACATACCCTCGACCCTGGCTAAACACTATTCTACATAAACTGTAGTCTTATGTGATTAAATAGTTACACAAGTCCATATTGCATATTTAGATTTTTATGCAATCAATTGTGGAGCACAATTCAACATTTACTAAAGGAGGATTTTAGCCGTTCCTTTACATTATGTTGTGTGTTTCTTTGTAATTTCTTTACATGGCAAATTATGGGCAAATTCGTCACATTGGCTGTTTAATTTTTCGGAATTCTTCATTCTGTATTAATATGATTTTTCTGCAGTCAAAAAAAAAAAAAAAAAAAAACAGGAAGTGCAGGTAAGAGACACAAATTTTTATATTATTAAAAGGCTAATTAATCTTGTGCCTGGTTTAACAAAAAACACCCCAGTGCTGATTTCTGATTTTTTTTTAATTTATGCCATTGGTATTAACCAGAGGTTAAAATTCTGTCGACTTATTTTCCATATTCCGCTTCTTACTCAATATTTTTTCTTTGGTTATTTTTCATTTCTGAATTTTTTTTCCAGATGATTCAAGGCGGACAGTGCTTACTAAAATCTAGATTGGTTTTTACCAAGAAATCACCTCACATTCAAACACATTGAGGGGCGCAAAAAAAAAAAAAAAAAAAAAAAAAGAGATGATGCTAGCCTGACCTGAATAATAATGAGCTTTATGTGCAATGCCATAGGCCGAAGATGAACGGTTGAAGCTGCCTGATGAATTTCGGACTTTTTACATAAATCGAGAGGGGACAAGGCATGAGGTTGTCTTCTGTCTGGGAATTCCTATACTTCTATATGTGCGAGATTTCCTCTAATTGTTTCCCTCGGCGTATATATTACAGTCCGATTAACAATCTACCCACATTTGGTCATGATATCAGTTCACACGTTTCAGATCGGTTTCTAGGCAACCAAATCATCCGTCGGGGCGAGCACCTTGGTGTGATCGCTTGTAACACGGGTTAAGCTGATGAGTTCATGATTCATCTCTGCATAAACTATAACTGTAATCAGATATTATGTACATTTCTTAATACGGTGTTGATATACTGTACAACCAACATAATATCGCATAATGTTGCATATCGCATCATCAATACTTGTAATAAATTGGAGACAGATTTGATTTACTCGGTCTAAACTTAAAGTCTAAACTCGATTCCTTGATAAAACATCAAGGTTGATTAAATTCATCGAGGTAACAGGTTCAGCCGGCTCTAGCCCCAAATATACACTGATATACTGGATTTCCTCATGATTTTCCTTCAATGTGAAGGTGTGAAGGGGGTCAGTAATGAGAGTCCCTGACACCGACTGGGGGTGTCACCCATTTGCTGACGGCTGAGGAATGAAGCTCCTGAGTCGGAGAGAAAATTCAATTTGCTGCCCTGCTCCCTGGAAGGATGGGGCCGAGGCGGTGAGCGATATTGAGTGGGCAGGGCCTCGGCTCCTGACAAGCGCTTCATTGAAATGCATAGCTCATGAGTGAGCAGCCATATTTCCCCATCATCAGCAGGTGAAGCAGAGTGCAGGAGGGGAAAATAATCAGTTGATGCATGGCAGGGATTATGCCTGGGAAAAAAAATAATAAATAAATAATATCAATGGGAGCTCCTGGCATACAGACAGAGTGCCAATTCTGGGGAACACGGTGTGACAGAGAGCGGAGGAAAAAAAAAAAACAACAACAAGCGTGTGCCGGCATGCAGCAAATCAAGCGAACGCTTTCGACCAAAATACAGCTGACTTGTGAACTTGTCACCCGCTCATCTGTGAGGAACGCAGGAAATTAGCTGTGATGTTCGGAACACAACCGACTTCTCGTCTTTCTTTCCTTTCTTCCATGGGAGTGGATGCAGCTGGGTTGATCAGCCCATGGAAAGCAATCAGCAACAGGCCCTTTTGTGCAACAGTACGACCTCCTGTTTTTTTTTTCTATTTTTCCCCCTCTCACTCGATTTTTCTCTCAGCCTCTCCCACAGAGGAGTGCTCGATTACAAAAAGGGAACATCTGGAGATAGACCCACGCATTGGAATAACAATATCTATCATTGCCTCGAGTGGCGACAGAGCTGGAGCCTTAAACAAAAGGCAGCGCCACTTCACCACGGGAGGCGCCAATCAAGAGAGGCTACGTCGAGTGTTCTGTCCTACCGATCATAATCACGTTAAGTGCTACTTTGGTTTTCCGGAGGTAGGGCGGGAGGTGGGTGGGTGAGGGAACATGTTAAAAACAAGCGCAGAGATGGTTTAGTCTTCATACACAACCCCTCTGTGGATCTGGTGTTCGAGACTCTCTCTGATGAATGAATCATTCTTTTTTTTTTTCTTCTGTTCCTTTTTTTTTTCTGTTAATTTACCATTTTCGCATATATACACAGCTGAGGCTAGGCCTAAGATGGTTTCATAACAACAAATTCTTCCAAGATTATTAAAGGCAGATGTGTACCCTTTCAGACGTAAGCAGTCCCACTTACTGAAGCGCTTCACAGTGTGAGCATTTCAAATGTGAAAAATGATTAAAAAGCACCAGTGCGAGGGTCTGACTATTAAACTCATTAGTTAATGTATGATATCATCAGAATAATATCTTCCTCACTCATCAGGCATCAGATTCTCTTCACGAATGGCGGTAGCATGCTCTTAGGTGACCCCACAAAACTCATAAAAGGTCAAATACGCAGACATCATGCAATTACATATGATCGACAGCAGACTTCCTCGAATGCTACACACCAATGTTATGTCGCGCAACGTCATGTATGAATATAGTGAAGTAGAAAGTACAGATATTTGTTCGAAGATGTAGTGGAGGAAAAGTAAAAATGGTACAGTAACAAAGTGAGGTCCACAGACGCTACTGTACTGATGGCCCTTGTCATGGGCGAACTTGAACTAACTCTTCCTATCCATATGATTTTTTACAACTGTTTTTTTTTTTTATACTTACCATTTCTATTCACGCAAAGTTATGTTTATTGTATAAAACTGTGTATTAAAATGTGACCAGAATATCTATTTGTAAATTCCCAGTTGAAATTTGTGCATAGCTATAAAAAAGAATTTTAAACTGGAGTGGAAAAGGACGAGTGTGGACGGTGATCTTATTGCTGTGATTTGTTGCTCTGATGACAAGGGGAAGAGATTTCTTGCAGACATCAAGTAAAATTGCACGGTGCAAAACAAGATCGACTGATGAGCCACAGTGTGTGTGCGCTACTTAAGAACACGTTTGCTTGTATTCATGAGGAATCTTCAAGCAAGGCATCATCCAAGTTGTTTATCTTTTGATAATGGTTTACATTTCACCTGTCGAACTGTTTGGCTTCTCGACTAGCCGGACCTACAGCCTTGAGTGATTCCAACGGGCTCCGATCCGTTCAAGTTCGAGATGTCAGTCATGTTCGTTCCCATTCCTTTAAGTGGCGTAAGGGGAAGCCTCGCATCCAACAGTGGAGTGGGGAAAAACACCATCAGGTTTTTAGGGCTGTTTTCTTGGGTTTTAATGCAAAAAAATAATAATGTAAATCCCACCCACACTCACACACTCACTCCCATAAACTCATGGGTTCTGTAAACGATACGTTAAAAGCCTGTTGCCCATGGAGCTGTACTTCTCACCCAATTGAAGTTCCCACAGACAGCGAAAAACTCTCGTTCTTCTCTGAGTGTCTGTGAGCACTGTGTCAAGAGCGTAAAAGAAGACCATCACACCGGCTGCTCCATCCAACAGAAACTACTTATCTTGGATTAATCAATCGACGTTGCAAAACTGCAGAGATTTTGAAATTTGACCATTTGAGTTTGTAAAATTTAAAATGTCATCAAGATTGATGAAGAACACACTGATCAGTCATAATATTATTACATAACCCCACCTAATATCGGGTAGTTGCCCACTTTTGCCACCAATGTGTGATCTGACAGCTTTCTATAATAACCAGAACACTTGATCTTCTATCGGATTGTACAACACAGACAAGACTGCGCTCCTCACTTGTATCAGGAAGCTGTCCATGTTCACCGGTTTTCCTTCTTTGGACCATTTTGGTAGAAGTCCTGACCACTACAGACTTGAGACATCTGACAAAACTTGCTGTTTTTGGAGTAGCTCTGACCCTGGTCATCTAGCCATTAAAATGTGGCCCTTGTCACACAAGATACAGTCACAGTATCTCATTACAATAACACCTGGAATGTTGAAAAATAGATCAAACAGGAAGTGAACCTTTTGTTCACATACGGATCGAGTGACTGTGATGGCTGGACGACTGGGTCAGAGCAAGACCTAAAACCTTGTCTTGTCAGATGTTCCTGGGCTTAAGTGGTCAGGACCCACCAAAAGTGGTCCAGTGAAGGAAAACCGGTGAACCGGCGACAAGTTCATGGTCAGATCAAATACTATTTGCACGGTATTAGTATTACCTAAGGACCTTGTGTTATTTGTAATAATTGCAAAGATTCTCTGTTATCTCAACTCGTGATTTATAAAGTGAAAACTCCCCCTCAAATCAGCGACCATATTTCGCTGTACACAGAGGTCCTGTGATACAAGTCCCAATGCGAATCAGCATTTCTGTGATTTGGCCAGTATTTGGCGGGGTCATATATAATTTTTTTTTTTTTAAGTCATTCGACTTTTATCACTCTGCGCCTTTTTATCCATCTTCTGCGAAGAATGGAAGCTGATGGAGTGAAAATATTATAGGTGCTTGCTCGTATAGCTATACACCATACAGTGTGCAGAAAGAGAAAAATCACAAACAGTCCTTTACTTGTATGAAATGTAATATTTGTAATATATATAACATAAATGTAATATTTATTTGTATGAAAACCATCATATCCGCAAGATAAGTCCGTAAATTTGAGTCAAATTGCAGGCTTCGCTTATCCCATGCGAATGCACCACACGAAACTCGGTGCTCTAAACCATACAAGGTCCCCAGATAATACTAATCCTGTGCAAATAGGACATTAGGCTCACTGATCCAGGTTGGGAGTGAAGGCTGGCCTGTGTATTCCGATCGGATGGAAGAGCTACTGTAGTTTAAACTGTTGAAAAGGTCAATGCAGCTTCCGATAGAATGGAGTCAGAACACAAGAAAGTGATGGAAAAAGTGGGGACCGACTCGGTATTAGGCAGATGATCAAAATGTTGTGGTTTATTGCTGTGTAAATACCTTTGTAGACGTTCCATTGCTGCATTTTCATGAAATCGTAATCTTCAAGCAAGCCTTAAAGTTATACACACGGATCCTCACACGCATGACGAAATCAAGAACAATCGCATTCGTTTCTCTAAACATGCATACGCAACGTTTACGTGCAGGACGATCCATCCTTGCAAGTTGATAAATGAGGCGTCAGAATTTTCACTTCAAACCTTCCGACGCTGCCCTGTGAAGGGACATGAAACGAAAATAAAAAATTAACGAGTGTAGACCTTTTTTTTCCATTGGTTTCTACACGTTCCACTTAATGAGCGTGAGAGTTGATGAACTGAGGGTTTACAAAGTGATGCAAGAACAAACAAAAAAAGAAAGGTGACAAACCTTTTTATGTCTATGTTTTTTTTTTTTTTTTTAATCTCTCATAACAACCTGTATTTATCGCTCCTCCTAAAAAAAATCCCTCTGGCCCGGTTGCTTGGCTACCCTGCAGCGTTAACCTGTGCGTACACATTTGCTGTACATAACATTTCAACAGGAAGGAGTGACAAAAAGCCGTTACCCTTAGTAGAGACTTGCAAGGTGCAACAACTAAAATTCCCTCCATTATTTTTCTAAAACCTGTCCAACGGTAAGACGTTGCAAGGTTAAAGCATGCAAACTGCCCTTCAAAAAAAAAAACGTGGCAATATGCACAAAGGCTTTCCGCGGAATGAAATATAGCAGTCTGGAGATTTGAATCAAGTGAGCGTTAAATATTAATGAGTTTTGGTGTAATTTATGCTTGCTAAGGGAATACGCGTCAGTCAGAGTGAAAAAAAAGTGTCGTCTAAGCAACATATGCGCGATCATTCACCTGTTAGAGCGGGCTAAGATAAGAGTACTCTCGCTCTCTCTCTCTCACTCACTCACTCTCTCTCTTTCTCTCCCTCATAGCCTGAGCATTAAAAACAGCGAAAAACAAATTCATCACTCCATTCCCAGGAAACAATAACAGTCATAAATCAAAGAGAAAAATGAGCCATCTTATCTGGCTAACTTCATGGCTAAGGTAGCTTGACTTCCTTTCTCCCTCAGGAGAGTCCTTCCCAAGGCTGTGTTAGCCACATTAGTGTTGCGCTATGTCAGAGTCATGCCGAGGCGAAGAAAAATAAAATATTAACCCGGATCGCCGTGTGGTTGCCCCGGGTCTAACGTGTCTAACGTCTCAGCCTATTTTTCCTGCCGAGACTCCGGAGAAGGAAGAAAGCAGCCTGGGATCCTTCACTCACCAACCCAGATAATGTAAAAGAAAAAAAAAAAAAAAAAAAAGTAGGAATATATTTATATACTATGCATGATTTATGATGATGCGACCCTCAGAGAGCTCTCAGAGGTGGAATGGGGGGGGGGGAGGGGGCAGTTTAGGAACCTAAGGGACATGAGGGTGGGTCAAAAATGATCCGCACTCTGGCTATATTAAAACTTCTGTTTTCTTATCAGCGCTTTATGTTCAAGGCTCCTGTTTTCCTGGTCACTGCTGTGTTACATCGGTTCATTTGTAACTGCGGTGTGAGCAAAAAACGGATGATCCGCTTGTGGTTTGCACGAAAGAAGAGCATTGGACAGTGATTAGATTTTTTTTAGTTTACTTTTGTTTTGTTTTTTTTAAGCTGAGGGTGTACCTGGTGCCGAAACAACTCACGGAATAGAATAAACAGAAGCGTTTATCTGTGAAGAAATAAAGCAGACCGATCCTCTAAGGTAGGTGAAAGTTCCTTAAAGAGAATCATTACTGGTGACGAGACACGGATTCATCGTTACAAGTCTGACGGCAGAGTACGGATCGAAAAAAGTTTAAAAATCAAACGTCAGCTGGAAAATTCATCAATGTTCATCAATGTCATCAGTTTTCTGGGATTCTCAAGGGCCAATGTTGGAATATTGTCAGGAAAAAAGGAGAACAATCAACAGTGCTCGTTACAGTGAGGCGCTTATTAAAGAACTGAAGCCTAAACTTAGTTTTAGACGCAGAGGACCGGTATCCAAGGGCGACGCGATCTTGCGTGACGATGCACATCCAAACACTTGTCTGTTTTTAGGCGACTTCAGCCAAAAAAAAAAAAAAAAAGTTTAAATATTAAGACAGCACCTAGCAAGGATATCCTATCAGCTTTGCTTATTACAATCATAAAAAAAGGAAAAAAATAATGCTTGCGTTTGCTCTAAAGGTTATATGGTTCTATAGAATAAAATGTCACATTGTGGACACAACAAAAAAAAAAGATCATTTTACCATTACAATGAAAACTGACTGGACTCGGATAACATTGGCTCATACGTCACGGTCCTTCCTTTTAAAAGTTCGGCTGTACGGAAAATAAAGAAGCTAGCGAATCTCTGAAGGGCCTCCGTGCTTTCGACGTGAAAACTTTTCTACGGGAACTTCTAAAGGTCAAACGAGGAACTATCGTCTGTGAAGCAATTGTGTGCACGGAGTGAAATATTCGCCATCAGTGCTTTCTTCAAGGCTACTCCATTACAATGGGTGTAGATGGGCCACTAAGCACAAAGCTGACCGTATCAGTATCAGTTACCCAGAGGGAAGAATTACCAATTACAAGCCTGCTGTAACACACAAACAGTTTCAGATCAACTCTCCATACTTTCTTTTTTTATACATTTACTGTGCAAGACATAAAACACAACCATGCATCTTTTTTTCTGACTAACTGATTTAAATCTACATTATACATTTCTATATATTATATTATATACATCTAAATTAAAAAAAAATTTAAATCCCTCGTCAAGCTTTTTTTTTTTTTTTTTTTTTTTAAAGCAAGTCATGTCTTTCCACAGATTTTGGAAAGCCAGTTACAATTCTTCTTCCTCTTCTTTTTCTGCTTCAGACTTTCGATCGTCTCACTTGCTTCTCCAGTTAATTGTCACTTCCACTTTTAATAAATTGACTCACGTTCACGTAATTTCTTTTTCGCGCAGCCCAAGTGATTCCGTCGTGTATTTTCAAAGCGATGTAATGACTGAAATGACTGAGGTTCAGGATCGAACCCGGGTCCCAGGTGTTGTGAGGCGTCGACGTTATCCAGCTGCGCGATCACGTTAACGCTGCATGGATTGATTCCACTCAAGCTACTAATTCGAAATATTACATTGGAAGAAACTAAACTCTATTTACTCTCTTTTTTTTATATTTTGATGAGAAACACAATATGATCTTTT
Source organism: Clarias fuscus (assembly GCA_030347435.1). Taxonomy (NCBI): domain Eukaryota; kingdom Metazoa; phylum Chordata; class Actinopteri; order Siluriformes; family Clariidae; genus Clarias; species Clarias fuscus. Next base: position 25,644,128 of record CM059219.1, read on the forward strand.
CTCTGGTATTCTCTCCAAGTGTATCCTTCGTCTGTGAAGATTCTCGATCGTCCAGTTGAGGTTATCTGTAAGTTCAATCATGTCAGCTGGACTTGTTTCTCGTTAGGTCGAAACGTTTCACTGCTCATCCGAGTAGCTTCTTACTGCAGTCTTAGTGTAGTTGGTATTTGTATCCTCCGGGATCGAGGATCCTCCTCTGCTTGAAAAGGCTCGTTAGGTGAACAATGGAGAAGGTGAGAGTATGAGGGAGAGTCGTTACAGAGTTAAGAATACCAGTAATAGAGATATTATGCAGAGTTGTTAAGCTGTAACGACCAGAGAGAGAGTAAGGTCTTAGGTGTGGCTTTTTCCTGGTGGACATGTGAAGACGCCTCGAGTATCCGGGGGACGGATGAAAATTAGGACACAAGTTGTGCCTTAGATCTCCACCTCAGCTGGGTGAAGGATTTTCCACTTGAGCACACATACAGTGGATGGCCTCTTTCACACCTCTCTCTCGAACCTGTCTGTCTGAGATTTGTATTGCTGTGAAGGAGTGTACACACTGGAGATAAAAAACAACCTCTACATAGGAGGACATACAGTCGCAGGACCAGAATCAGCAGTGTATTTTCACTTGAAGGACAAAGGACTGACTGATTTGATGACGATAATGTACAAACCTCGGACAGAGGCGATAGATGGTTCGAGAGAGGTGTGAAAGAGGTCATCTACTGTATGTGCAAGTGGGAAATTAGTCTCTCTGAGGTGGGTCTTGGGCACAACCTGTCTCCTGTTTTCCATGCTGCCTTTTCATCCATCGGAAGGAGGATCGAGGCATCTTCACCGGTCCACTGTGAACTCCACATCAAAGGACCTCAAACACCAGTTGAGCCAACTCAACTTTCAGTGTGGCCTTAATTTTCTATCTAAAATCTGCCTGAAAATTTAATATCCTTCTTTATTTAAAGACAGAGTTTGAAAAATGTTTGAATTGAAAAAAAAAATCCCATTGTTTGAACAAGAAATGTTATCCTTGGATTTATTGGAAATATTGCTTGTTGTCCTCTAATGCTAAAAGACATTCTATTTGTACACCAATAAATCCTGGTGTCCACTAGGTGATTGTTGTGGAGGGGGAAAAAATGCAATGTTTTTGTACGGTTATGCAAATGCACACACTGTGTACTCACTTCATTACAAATACCGCCATACTTATACCGGGTAGGGCCTCACTCTCAAAACAGCTTCGATTCTTTGTAGCCAGGACTTCGCAAGACGTTGGAAGCATTTCTTTGAGATTCTGGTCCATGTTGATGTGACTGCATCACACATTTCATGCACCTTTATGCTGCTACTCTCCAGTTTTACTATTTCCCAAATGTGCTCTGTTGGACTGGCAGGTCTCCAGACAAACATAAATCTTTACGAGGCTCTTAAACTCAAAATATTTAGGAGCCGAATCAAATTTTTAGAGTGCAGAATTTAACTCTTTCCACAACCTAACCAGGTGAACTCATGTAGAGACAGAGATTTATACTGAGAGGAACCCTTGTTAGCTGTGCTAGAATTATCTGATAATGGTGACTGAGTACCGACTGAGTCCGGCTGGGTGGCTCTACCTGAGAATGTTCACTAGTCGACTCTGTACTGATAGCATCTGATGGTGGAGGGGACAGGGTTTGAAGGACAGGCAGAGGATGAGGGGGTGAAAATGTCAGTTTTTTTGTTTAACCATTTAGTTTTCTTGTCGGATGTTCCTCATGTCATCCTTGACTTAGATTAGCTAACTAAACATCATGCCCCTTAATTAGCACAGCATGGGGCGAGTTTCAAACGCTCGCTAGAACAAAAACAAAAAAGTTTACTCACTCTTGAGACTTAGGGCACAGGGAGGGGTACACCCTGGAGAGGGTGCCAATCCATCGCACACTCTACGGGCAATTTGGGAACACCAATTAGCCTAATCTGTATGTTTTTGGACTGAGAGAGGAAACCGGAGTACCCGGAGGAAACCCACCAAGCACGGGGAGAATATTGAAACTCCATGGACGCTGAGGCAGGAGTCGAACCTCGCTGGGAATTGAACCCAGACCCTGGAGGTGCAAGGCAACGATGCTAACCGCTAAGCCCCTGACATCTAAAACTATATTAATAGGTTTAAACTAAACTTAAAACCAATTAGAAAATACTACTAAATTCAGTGATGGTCTCTTCTGTTTTTTTTGGAGGTCGTCTCACCAACTGCTTGTCAGCGCGTGCATCCAAGTCCATTCCCTCAGGACATCACATAGGAGTACATAGGAGTAAACGGTAATGGGAACCTGACGTGATGGTCTGCTGTGGTAGCCCATCCACCTCCAGGATTGTGTTTCTGCCACATGATCGTCCGATTAGATAAGTGTTCACAAATGGGCACATCTTCATGTGTTCCCAAATAAGTTCTCTGCAATTGTAAACGGCATCAAAGGCCTCTCCTGGCAGTGATCTCAAACCACTGCATCTGTACATGCTTTCGCAATGTTTTTATTCCATCTTTCCATTTATTTGCTTGTTTTATTTTTCTTCGCAGAACTCGGATTTACAAGAGAGGTACGTGAACGCAACTTACTCTCATAACCTTGGTATTAAATTGTCCCAGACTGAACATTCGCTTCGAATCAATTCAGTCTGCCACCTTGAAAAGGAGATCAGCGCTGATGAGTTCCAGCTGCTCAAATCCCTCAACAACCCGGGAGAACAAACATTATTTGGATGAATATTTTAACAGGATTCAGAGCTTTTACACTTGGTCACAGCGTGTTTAGTAACACATGCTGAGTCTAAAAAGTTCCATCACCATCTCAGACAGCACGCTTCTTCCAAACTTCTGAGAGAGAAAACTGAAAGAAGATTGTCTTCATTTGTTGTCTACATTGGAGCCACATGCCAACTTTTCCCGGTAGAAAACGCTCGGCAAAATCTCTTTATATTTAACGGGTATGCATGTTTTCCCCCCCTTTTTTCCCTCCCCTCTACTAAATTATTTTAATCCCCCTTGTTAATTTCTTACTCTTAATACTCTTGTGAAACTGTAACTGAGACAAAGCAATTTCTCTCTGGGATTAATAAAGTTCTTTGAATCTTTGAATCTGCTTGGCTCTGACTCAAAGTATGTAGACTCCTGATCATCGCACCCACATTTCCCCAAACTGTTTCCACACAACAAACAACACAATTGCACACTTTGTACTCTGTACCGCTTTACAATTTCCCTACGCTAGAACTAATATGCCTGAACTTATTCCAGCATCACAGCGCGCTGGTGCACAAAGCTTCAAGTTTCATGAAGGCCGGAGTGGAAGAACTAATCAAGCGCCCTGTGCAGAGACATCAAGGACCTGGATTTGATGATTCTTTCATAGCTGGATGGGCAAATCCTTATCTTCACGCTCCAAAATCTTACCGAGAGCCTTCCCAGAAGAATGGGAGTTATCCTTAACAGCTAAGTCGGAACTAAAACCTGAACTGGAGGTTCAGAACACACACGTGTGTTAGGATGAGGTACAGTCTCTTGGCTGTAAAAGTGAACACTTATTTATTTTTTTCAACAAAAAGGTCCAGACATTTTCACTAAAAATGCATGTGTGAATTAATCTTGTATCTATTAACAGTAAATATTTTGAGATATTTTGAGATTTTTTTTCATGGATCGTTAATATTTTGTCATTTATGTGTGTTTGCATTTGAGGTGGTAAAATGTTGCAGTTCCTCTATAATCCTACAGGTGGTGCGCTCTAAACTATTCACAAATTGTAACAAAATCTAAAAATATCATCGATTTTACTAAATCGCGATGTTAACAGAATCGCAATACAGATCGAATCGGCATGTAGGTATCGTGATAATATCGTATCGGCTGTTCCCTGGTGATTCCCGTTCCTAATCAACAGGATCCTAAGAATGTACTTAATCAATAAATAGTTAAAACGGTTAATTATATTGGCTTGTTAGCTAGTTTTTATTGGAAAATTTAAAGCATTCTTGCTTAAACCTGATTTATGATCTACTCCAGAAATGCAACTCCTGTACATGTCGCAGGCACAAAGACCGCAACAACTGTGTAGCAACCCAAGGATTAATAAACTGTGAGCACAGATTACATAATCCATTCTCTCGGTTTAATAAACTCTGCGTAAGGATTATTAAAAGGTCCATAACTAATCAAATCCCCACCAGTTTTTCCCTCTTTGATTTAATGCAGGTTTATTTTGAACTTTTAGACTAAGATATGTGAACATAACTCAGTTTTTTCTTTCTTTTTTTCAAAACACAACCTTGGGTTAACTTTGGTATGCTAACGTGTTTGATATTCACTAGATATTCAGTAAATATAAACTAAACCTGTATAAGCGACGCTTATACACATTTTCTCAATGCAATATTACTGAGGTTCCTAAAGGAAGACAGAGAAATGTACAGAAATACTTAGTTTATTGCAGTTTTGTTTAAAAGATAAACTTAACTTAACCCGAGAGTGGCATAGAAACCCCACTGCCACCTAGAGGTTTGATGAAGTAATTGCAGGGTGACTGACACATGCGCGCACAAGCATAAACGCCCGCAACGCCGGCTGGCCTACTTAAATCAGGCTTTACACTTCCGCATTTAAAAAACTTTGAAGGGGAAATACCAATCCATCTCCTGCTATCAAGCAGCTGTTGTTACTTTCAATACATTGTTTTGTAGTTAGTTTGTCGTTATGGAATACCATCTGTTTAAATATTAACAGAGCATTGCAATACTTTACGGGTTACGTCAATAAACGTCATTGATTAAATACCCTGCGTTCTGTTTTTTCCGTTGCACTCAAACCGGAGATGATGTACATGGGGAAACCTCTACCCAACCTCAAACAAACAAATTAAATTTAGGCCAAACTTTAAAATACCAAAGTTCAGAAGAAACTCTTCAAAAGTTAACATGGCCGTTATTTGTCCCACTATCATCATATGTAAACACCTGTTCTTACCAGCAAAATACTGAAAAAAAAGAAAAAAGAAAAAAAAACACTCCCGTTTTTTTTGTTTGTTTGTTTTTTTTTTTTAGAAGGTGTCTGTCTTCTAGGTCCTTCAAAACCCCAGACCCAATCAAGATCTTGGTTATAGAAGCCAGCAGCAAACAGAAACTCAATAAGCCATTTAAAAATGCAAGGAAATTAGACTGAAATGGCCAGATTAGAGATTCAGACCTCCCCCAGTGCACGCTGGGAAATAAGCACTTTAAGCAACTTCTTTCTTTCTTTTTTTTTTTCCTTCCCTAAGAGATGGCAATTTAGAGGTCTATATATAAATCTGTGAAAAAGGGTTCTGCATCAATGCAAGTGCTTTAAGCGAGGAATAATCTACAAAAGAAGAGCTAAGAAGAGGAGCACAGGTGACCGAAAGCACTATTGGGATTTTGGCATTCGGGTGCAAAAGCGTATTCCCAGACGGCTCCGGGCTAAATGACATTCGTCTACGGCGCCGTCTGCGCGACGCTGCGTTTATCGTTCTATCTGTATGTGACCGTGTGATGTGATGTGACTCAAAAATCAGGCACGTGGGGTCGAAGTCACGTGTCGCACGCCGGACTGAGATGAGCGTGATGGAAGAAGAAAAAGCCTTGAACTATTTATCTCGGGCAGGTAATCAGCAAAACACCTGAGGTGATTAAGCTATACTATTATTCAGCATGCAGGCGGAAAGATGATCGGATAATCTATCGTGATGCTGATGAGAAAGCGCAAGCGCACACGTGCGCGCGGTGCAGGACGAGCCTGAGCTGAGGACATAAACATGGGGCTTCTTTAATGAGCTCCATCCGAGTTTGGCTGGATCGATGGCGCCGTGTCCGACATCAATAAAAATCGAGAAGGCGAGGAGAGACAGAGCTGCTTAAATCCACATAACGAAGGGATTCTGAAATGCTTTCTGACCTTATGAAGCTTGCTGATTACAAATTCCTTCGTCGCTTTAATTTAAGCGATTAGACTGGAAAAGTAAAATAAAAGTACCAGCTGAAAGTGACAACGAAATGACGAGAGCACTGTTTACATTAAACTGTTAGAGGTTTGAGAAGAGCGCTGGTTATTAAATGAAATAATTATAAAGTATGGTGCTCATTAACATATTGCTTGTCCTGTTCCTTTTCCATTATTATGACAAATAATCCGGAATTTAATAAACAAATAAATTTGAAAAAATACTGACGAGAATCGTATGAATATATATAAAGGCGCACATGCGCACGCACGCGCACACATGCACACACACACACACTCACACACCCCTGAGGCTGAGAAGTTAGTGAGCCTGCTTGAGGCGAGCCTGAAGAGAAGCCTGAGGAATCACATAGAGGCCACAATATAGTGTACGCACACACACGCACACTCAGATAGACCAGGGTGCACTCATACACGCGCACAAAAAAAAAAACACTACCATTCAGAGGTGTTACAGTTTGAAATTTCCTACCGTGATAGTCCAAAAGGAAACAAAACTGTTTGACTCCATCTTAGAAAGTTTGTCAGAATTCATCATATTCTCGTTAAATGCTGAAGAAAAGAAAAACTGCAAACTGAGCCGAAAAGGGAGGGTGTAATCTGCACTTTGCTGTTCTGCATGATAAAGTTACAAACCTGCCAGGAGTGGCACTAGAGGTAGCAACACAGAGTCTTTATCACAGCAGCGTCCATCTTCAACCCATAGTGTAGCCGAGTTACTCGGCACCTTCGACCAGCAAAACATTTCAAGAAGCGTGGTTTTTGTTTTGTTTTTTCGCTTTTGCTGGTCGAAAATGTTAAAATTCTTCAGTGTGGATTTTGGTTTGTCTTAAATGTGTTCAGCTGCAACATTAAAACCCAAAGCGTTGTGTAGGTTCCTCTTGTGATGCTGGGGCAGATCTAACCCCTTGGGAGGGCACGACCTCTTCTGTTTTGTCTGGCCTCAGGACGTGTTAGTGGCGGATCCTATGTGTGCCGTGGGTTGTGGAGCGGGGGCTGGGGGTTTGGAGACCGGATCAACAACCTTGAACCCTTTGCCTGCTGGGCCGTAAACTGTACATGGGGGCAGGCTGTGGTGAAGCACTAGGTGCTTTGGTACGCTCCTGTCAATGCCGGCATTGACGATTTTCAGTGACAGCTCAAAAGGTTAAGGTTCTGGCTTGTAGATTGGAAAGTCAGGGGTTGCAGCCCGGGCTCCGCCTAGCTGCCAATGAGCAGGGCTCCTAATCCTATTGGCTCCAGAGACGCTGTATCCTGGCTGACCCTGCACTCTGACTCCAACCGGGATATACACAGGAAAGAAGAATCATTTCACTTTGCTATAAGGTACATGTGACAAATACCTGTACCTGAACCTTGACCTTCACTGCATTGGCTTTTCTGTGAGATTCAGCCAAATAGGCTGGCCTTTGGTCCCCACCGTCATGACCTTTTAGATGGCCAGTTTACTCGCATACGTTATTAAACTCACCTGAAGGTGTCAGTGTTGTGGGTGATCGATGAATATATATATATATATATATATATATATATATATATATATATATATATATATATATATATATATATAAGCATCAATCAACATGCAGTCACTATGAGACTACTAACCCCACAGTTCCTTGTTGCTCTGGGAGGTAAACCTACATTGCTGAACATTTACATCCTAAATCAATTCAGCTTTCCACCTGGAGCCAGGATTCATCTGGTGTGTACGGTTAGTGTCTCACCAAAATGTTTATCTCTCATACTATTTCTACAAGTCTCTATTGTATTACATGTGTGCTGACGAGATGGGTCGTTCATTGGATGAGAAGAATTTACAGAAGACCACCTCCTTGCTGGGTCGCTGCCGACTAGACCAACGTCAAATGACAATTGCTGTGTCTCTCTGTATGTTAATTATCTCGCAGTTGAGATTTGCAATTCTAGAGGCAAAAAAAACTCAGGTCTATACTGTAGTATGTATAACTAACCTCTATTTTCTTTGGAAGGGTACTCTGTCGTGCCTTTTTATTAGTTTGAAACTTTTGCTCGTCAATAAATGTTTTGAGAGACTGTGATCCTCTCTTCAATAATAAAATATTAAAATAATTGATTATTGGGAATTCTTCAGCTTGTGTCTTTGGTTTTAAGCCTGGCACTTGTGACACTTACCCAACACAGTTATCCAGCTAGCTTGTTGTTGTTCCGAGATACAAAAAATAAAAATAAAAAATTACAACTTACAAGCATAAAAAGGTTTTGCTTTGGCAAGTTGTGATGCATCACTGGATGGGATTTGACCAAATAGGCTGGCCCTTTGGTCCCCACCGTTATAGATGTCCCTTTAGGTGACAAGTTAACTCGCACATGTTTTGCAACTTACCTGAAGGTGCAGGACACATTCTCGTCGTATAGCCATCCTCGTTATATGTTAATTAATGTGACGACAGGTAAATTAGTTTTTTGAAACCAGTCAGCGGCGAGTTAACCGTCTGATCACATCCAGCAAGCCGCACAGCTCTTCACACGCGTACAGAATGCGTATCTGTGTTCTGGAAAGACGTTTATGAAGCGTATCCGTGCGTGGAATAGGTCTGCGCCAGAAGGAATTAGCTCCTCAGCTTGAGCTTGACACTGCGCATTACCGTTAGCGAGGTGAAGAAGCACAACCGAATCCATCACTTTCTACAAACAGCACCATCACATCATGGCTGAATAACACGTTTGGTTTCAGACTTTGTTCTGAACGGATATTTAAATAAGTTTGCTTGAGAAGGGTACAAATAGCGTGGGAAAGCGTCTCTCTCACTCACCTTCGCAATCATGACTAGACTAAGCTGATTAAACTAAACAGCTTTTACACTTAATTTGAGGTTCACAATTTGCTTCAGCAAAAAAAAAAAATAAATAAATAGTCCATGCGAGCTACCACAAATGACCCTTTTTTTTGCTCTACGTGAACTTGATTTCTTTCTTTTTTTTCCTACAATATAACATCTAAATGTTTAGCTGGAACACAGCAATGACAATTAACAGAAATAAATTACAAGTGGTAGCCGAGGGAATTGACACGGCTCTCGGGAACGAATATCATCAAGCCGAGTGACTCTTCTACTCGGTAGGGAAAACTCTGTTTGATAGCCCACCGACTCACTCATTTTCACTCAACTCTCCAAGGCCCAAACTCTCTCCATTACCACTCCCTCTTTGTTTTCCTTATTTCCTGATAATAAAAAAGGAAAAAAAGGATATTGGTCGTTTTATCTCTGTAGTATCCACAGTATCCTAAGTCCATCTATTTCTCGCCGGCCTCCTTTTTCTTCTCCTCTTCACTCAAGTACTCTTGTCTATCTCGATGAGCTCTGTCGCTGTAATTGCGAGCCTTGACTCTGGCGCCTTGGCACTGGCTGTGGCCAAAACTGCCAGGCTCACGCTAATCAGATACAAGACCAATTAATGTTAGAAGGGCCACTGATTGGCTCGTCTAATGAGCTAATAATGTGTGTTCATCTGAATCCAACAAACAAAGACGTGAATGACAAAGTCACCTCTGATATCGGTGATCTTGCTCGACCTCATGCCTCGGCCGGGGAAATTTCTGGAAATTTGTAAGAGGGTGAAACAAAGCCCTTGTCGAAAGATGACGAATGGAAACGACGGTGAAAAGAATCAAAGAAGCAGACCAGCGGCGTGAGAGGTTTGTATTCCTGCAGTGTCACAAAGTCGAAGCTTGGCCTCTCGCTGCATCGCATATCGAGTTTGTCCCAACACATGCTATTATGCTCTGACAAAATAACAAATCTGAAGCCTTAAACCTGAAGGTCAGGTTTAATATAATATCAAAAAAACAATTTCCACCTGTTTGTCAGTGCCATTTATCACAACCGTGTAATACAATTATGCTTTGCGCACTGATGTCTTGGCCCATATGGTGAGCTGAGGCTGGAGTGTTGGAAGGTGAGACCCCTTATCCTAGTAAAATTACAAGAGAGAGAGAGAGTGCACTACAAGCACAAATCATAAAAAGTATCGGACCCATTCACACATGGATGTAAAAGCTGGCTTCAAAGAAGTAAATGAATTAGAAAGAAATGATCTCTGGTGCTCCTCCTCCACTTACTGTATAACTCATCTCCTGCTGCTCCTCCATCAATACACCTCCTAAAACAGTCTAAACCCAAGTCTCAGCCTTTTTCCTTTGCCAGATCCCACATGGATTCTGCAAACACATGTCTAATAACTGATGCTGTAATAAAGTCTTGTACTCGTACTACGCATCTGTTTAACACAATCGGTACTGTTTGACTTCGGTACAGCCGTGAAAGTACAATGATAAATGATGCCTATGTTTCGATTCACCCAGAGAAGGCTTCTTTCTTTGAGTCTTCTTTCTTGTTGTGTCTTAAACAGACCGACTACACCTCTATGTGTGGTTTTACCACAAGCTCCAACAAATTTGGTTTATAAATACAGTGGAACCTCGGATTGCGACTAACGCGGTTTACCAGTGTTCCGCAAGATGAGCAAAGATTTTTAATAAATTTTAATTTGAAAAGCGAGCAAGTCTTGGTTTACGAGTGCCGAGTATCATGTATCACGCATGCGCCTCTTATTTTGACACCGAGTGTCACGCTTGCGCTGCGGAATTGTGGGTAATTGTCTCCCCTGCTGGGTCTTAGTTGTATGTCAGATCTCTTACTTGTATAATCAACATCTCCCCCTCTGTTTCAGCGTCTCTTATGTGTGTGTGCACGCGCGTAATTTGACACACACTCTCTCTCGCCTTTTCACCCCCTCCGCGGCTTCACAAACACACAAACTGCACTGTCGCGATTCTTTTCAAAGGTAAGGTGCTGGTTCATTTGTTTTGTTTAGTTTTTTTTTATTTTCAGCAGTGATTCCATTAGTATGCGCAAACGCCAGTGTCAGAGAGATTTCTTTTTCTTCCCCGTTAAAACGGTGTTTCCATTGTGTGTTTGTTGTGAAACTTAAAAAGCGAGGTGGGGAGAGGGAGGAGTGTTATTGTGTAAAACGAGGCGAGGGAAGGGGCTAATTCCACACACACACACACACACACACAGACACACACACACACACACACACACACACACACACACACACACACACACACACACACACACACACACAGCGCCTGCGCGCACAAACGGAAACACTTATCGGTCTGGATTTATTTGTACTTTTTTTTAAAGGTAAAGTGCAGGTTAATTTGTTTTATTTTCACTTTATAGATTGTATTAATTATTTTTATGTATTTATTTTTTTGGGCTGTTTTCATTATTTCTTTGGGGAAAAATTGATTTGGTTTACGAGTGTTTTGGAACACGAGCCCACTTCCTGAACGAATCCAAGGTTCCACTTTATGTCTGTACTGTATATTAGCATGCCTAATATACAGACATCAAGTACCATGATGAAACTGCCTCTTATGAAGACCATCTCAAGAAAGCAAGACCAAAACTTACCTCTGCTGCAGAGGAGAAGTTACCAGCCTCAGAAATTCACCAATTAAGAAACAGCATCTCGATTAGAGCTGTTATGAAGGATTACAGAACAGATACATCTCAATATTAACTGTTCAAAGGAGATTATTGTATAATCTGCATGTCTTCAGCATTGTTTTAAAGTGTAGAAAGCGATAAAAATCTGGAATGACCTGGTTGTTGGAAAGTTATCCCAAACTTACGAGCAGGAGTGTGTATATACTGTATATCTTTTTTTTTTTCTTTCTTGACCTCAACCCTGCTGAACACCTTTGGGGGAAAAACTGGAACACCGGACAACCCCAGGACTCCTCATCTAGAGTAACATCAGTGCCTGACCCCGGTAACGCTGTTGTGGATGAATGAACACACACACGAATTCCCACAGCAGACATTCTAAGTAACGTTCCCAGAGAAGTGGAAGTTGTTATACCAGCAAACACTGGTACATGCATGGTGGTCAGATGTCCAAAAAAGCTTGGATTTATAGCAGAAATCTACATGTTTTTTTAATCACCTGTACTTATATACTGTAGCATTTTCAACAAACTTACACTAAATATAACTAATTCACCTCTTCTAACCTTTGTATAACAGCACAGTCTGAAGTGTGTTACTCTACTTGGAGCCATTTCCAACTAGTTTAAATGTAATAAACAAAATTTTCTGTCGATTATTACAAAAATGTTGCTTTATTACAAAACATTTCTTTGCTTTATTTAAAAAAATGCTTTTTAACTAGTAATAGTTACATTTACTCAATAATGCACGGCAGGATGTACTGTTGTTCTTAATATCAGCACGGTTGTGATGTGGTTGCAGACATATAGTGCTGATGTTTAGTATAACAGTATGACCTTGTTTGATGTTGATTTTATACAACAGTTCTACTGTATAAAATCTATTTATTATTCACTGAATATGATGCATTTATTTATTTAACCAGTTACTTTGCTCCAACAAGCATCCTTTCACGAATGGGGGATAAATAACTAATTGCAACCCGTCAGAGATGGCGACTACAGTTAGTGTAGTTAACATTGGTGGGTAGAGTAGTTTTAAATCCTTCCTGGTATTATTAATCCCAAAGAAGGGAATATTTGCCTTAGGTGCCTTAGCCTTAATAACTTCCAGGATCTTGGGTTGAATCCCAAATGACGTTAAATGGAAAGCTAGTGTTCAATGCAATATGTAGGGTGTACAAACCCTTGTTCCGTACACCAGGTAGTGTCCTTATTCATGGTTTTAGAAAGGGGTTATGGGATTCAGCCTTGTGTTAGACGCTAGTTAGTTTTCTAGCTCACATTAGCCATGGACAGAACAGGAAGTAAGGTAATACAGAGGCGATTCGGAACGACTTAGAACCAATTGCTAAGTGTCGTTTAAGATGACATAAGATTATCAGATGTGTTTTCTTGCTGAAAGTGTTTCTTTCCTCAGCACTGCGACCGACGGATTATAAGTGTTAGAAAGACTTAAGACATGGAGTCGCACATTTCGATAAACATCCCAATGACGTTATGCTTTATCATCACAATTTGTGAAATGCCTCTCGTCCAATCAGAGTACTAACTTGTATAATAAATCTTACAGGACCATTTGTTATTACTGATACCAGCTATATACCTTCATCATCCTCTCTTATTTATTTTCTCTGAGAGTTAAAAAGAACAAAACAAACAAAAAAATAAACTCTACTCCAATTGTCATGTGACAAGGTTTCATAAGAAACCTAAAAGTGGTCAAAACAGTTACAAAGCGCTAATAATTTAATCTAATATTCTAATCTAATATGATCCTCCTATAAATGATAAATAAACCCCTCCTTATAGAAAGCATCAACAGATACATAACCATGCATTCTTCTGTGTAATACATCATTTTATTTCCAAATACGTTTCGTATTAGCTTTAGATTATGTGGACTGTCGTCCGCGTGAGTAGGAGTTGTCACTAGAAAAATGATAATGCACTAGAACGAGCGTATTATTATAAATATCATTTACGTTACAGACAGAATTACTGTCAGAGCTGCGGCTATAGGAAGTTAATGCATGCTATCTGATTTGAGAATTCTGCCTTGCTGTGGTGGAGCGTTATTATTTAGGCGTTTTTCTGGTTTATTAACGTTCGGCAAAGATTGTTAGCAAATTTTGAATTATTAACACGGATACTGTATGTCTGCAACAAATATCAATATTACAATAGGAATTTCGGTTGAAACTGAAACTGTAGAGAGAAAGATTTACAACCGGTTTTATGATGCAAAACACCGGACTGGTTTTCATTTATCCCCCCCCCCCCCCCTCTCCGTTTCATTTCCCTGCACTTATCCTCCCTTTCTTTACAATTTATTTAGGCACCAGGAGAGTGTGGGAAAGAGAAATAATAAACTAAAAGGGAGTGGAAGTGAGAGAGAGAGAGAGCTAGATCGACGGGGTGTGAAAGGCAGCGTGTGGGTGCAGGCTGAAACCCCTGGGGGCAAAACATGGCCAGCTGCTCTCTGGGGAAACCCACAGGCAGAGTAAACGCTATTGAGAGTGACAGGCTCCCAGACATCCCACGCCAGAACAACAGCTTCTTCTTCTTCTTCTCCACAGCGAGAGCTGGAGTTTCTAAACAGCGGTTAGATCTCGGGGAGAAGGGGAAGGAAAAAAAAATGTGCAGGATGTGATTTAGGGACAAAATTAGAAGAACTTGACACTAATAGTGTCGGCAGGGATGCCATCGCCGGTAACAAATCTAAGTCCTACTTGTCATTAATGTGTACGCCTCGACAGGAAGGAAGGTGTTGAAGGAAAAGAAAAAAAATTTACTGCAGACATTTGACCTTGCTGTGACTTTGACCCTGTTTGGAACTGGAGATCTGCGGTCTGGAGGCGGAACATCAGAAAAGGTACAAGAAGAAAAAGTAACAGGGTGGTTGTGTGCAACGGTGGCAGCTTGGTGTAGCTGGGAGATGGAGCTGGGAGCTTGAACCACAGACCTTCTGATCAGTCACCCAGATCCTTAACACGCTAAGCTACCACTTGCCCTTAGGGAGGTAACATTTTCACACAGATCACAAAAATAAATAAATAAATAAATAAATAAATAACCTCGGAGCAGGGAAAAGTTTAGTATCAATGAGTTACAATAACTTACATAGCTTTTAATGAAATCTCGTTATCAGATGTATTGCTGAAAGTGCTTATGGCTAAAAACAGTAAAAATACAGTAACACTGGTACTATTAGTAAAATAGACAGGTAATAATGTATTATAATATTAAACGCTCCTTTACTCTCATTAAACTACAAAACGAAGTTCAGATCCAGTTCTGGATCTGAATCTAAATTGGATAATGAAAATTGTTCATAGTGATACGTTAAAATGCAAAATCAGGCCGGTATCACCCAAGCCTCAATGAGTGAATAAAAACAAACAAGTTATGTGGCCATCAATTCAGTCCACGTGTGAAAACAGTCATTAACTTAAAAACGCAATCCTCTTGACATGACGCGCGTTGTTTGTGTGCGATTTCACTGATAAGCAATTATCACTCGCGGTCAACCAAGTTAGATACGCTCTTGATAAACAACGGTGGATTCTCTGGCTAGCCATCAAAGCACAGCGAGGTGTGAGAAATACTGAGAGTTTTGTCACAATCCCGTCTCACACGACACTTAAACGCTGTTATGCTGAACACAAAAGTGACTATTTCTAGCCATCGCTTCAGAAACGCTTGTCGCTTTTAGGTCATTAGGGAGTAGTATTCGATAAAGTATTTGGGTCGGTGTAGATGACCATTAAAATAACGTTGAACAAATGATAAATGAAATAGCATTTGTGTAAACAGGTCATTTCTTTGTCAGGAGGACAACAAGCCTTATTGGACACCAGGAAATTCACCCCCTATGATGTTCGGTCATACTCGGTGAGGCAAAGCACATTTGATAGCAAGGTAAAAAGCGAAAATGATCAAGTATGCATAGCATGAGAGGGTGGAAGGAAGAGGGGAGAAAATGGAGTGCGGAAAAAAGAAACAAAAAAAAAAAAAACAAAGAAAGTAAGAATGGCTGCCTTGTTCTGGACTTCTGCACATGTTAATAGCTTTCTTGTTCTGGACTGCTCAAGGAGAGAGTTCTCTACAAAGGCAGGAGACAGAGTTTCATTTCTTTTGTACAGATTTGGCATTCCGAGTGCGATAAATCAACTGAGAACGAACCTCCTTGTTAATTTAGAGAACGGTTTTGGATTTTAATTGCAGAACTGGGAAAATGATCCAACATTGTCTGGGAATACCGAACAAGGAGCGGCGGGCAGCGATTACCGGCCCCTTAATACCTCGGCGCGAACGACACAGCGTGCATTTTCAATAGGAGCGTCAATGCCGGTCTGGCGAGTAACCTTTAAGAAAAAAAACGGCATGAATTCCCGTTCGGGGAAATATCCGGTGGTAATATTACAGAGCGAGACGCAATCACGTGTTGCTTCAAACTTCCGATCCGGTGTGCTGAATGCTAAAACCGAAGCAATCGTCGGTGATATTGTTTCTCTGCCCAATCTGTTTCATGAGTGATGAGAGGACTGTTTCATTTAAAAGCCATCATGAAAAGAAGATGGTGCACTAATCTAGGAGGAGGAGTGAAAGAGTGGAGAAAAAGGTCGCCATCCATCCAGTCAGCCCGGTCAACTTGGGGTGCGAGGCGCTCAATACTTAACCAGTCATGACCAGCGGAGCGCGATGAAGCCAGGTAAATCAGAAAAGGTGTCTTTTCAAAACCATTTAGCTTTCTGCTTTAGGATTGAAGATGAACTTCTGAACTGATACTTAGAAGAAGAAAAGAGAGAGAGAGAGAGAGAGAGAGAGAGAGAGAGAGAGAGACCAGGGAGTAGGGAAGAAATCAATGTCACTCAAGATAGCAGGGACAGGTATTGGATACATCACTCACTAGACACTAGGAATTCAGGAATATATGAGGGCGCTCGAGTCAAACTCGGGCTTCTGATGAAATTTCTCGTGAATGAAGGAGTAAAATCAATTGACATTTACAGAAGACTTCAAGCACAGTACGCTGATGAGACTCTTGGGCGCAGTCAAACATTTGAAATCCATACGTCCGTGAAAATGACGATCCCGGCCGAAGCCCACTGCAGGTCGTTGCCGAGAAACATTATCAGCGCGTGGAAAGCATGATCCTTGAAAATCCACAGATAACTTGATCAACTTGTAGAAGTGGTGCATTTGTCAATCGTTCACCAACACCACTTGTACGTTACAGGAACTCGCCTGGGAATTACGATCAAGTCCCGCGTACAGTCCTGACATCGCTCCAAGCCGTTTCCACATCGGCCTGCTAAAGAAGTTCCTGGGAGTCCAGCGTTTCAGATGTGAACTGGACGGTCCGGCGTACTGTGAGAACCTTCTACCATGATGGTGTCCAAGCACTAGCTTGAATGAAACTCTATTAGTGTAGCAGTTTTTACTCTCATAACTGTCCTGGTTTGACTTGAACGCCCAAAGTATTCTTTCTCTCCATAGGACAGGACAAACGGTGTGTGAGTGACAGGCAGAGAAAGATGTTGCATCACAAGTCAAAACAAGAGACAGCTGTGATTGTCTGGCCACCATCTTTCAGTCTCACAGGAGAAACGGGAAAAGATGATTACGATTCCCGTTACCTGTTTACAAGACAATGTATTCGCAAACATTATCCGGAATACGGAAAAATTCAGCATCGCACGGTACGATCGCCACCTTGGCCAGCAGGCGGTTAAATGCATGGTTTGATGTTGATGAGGTGCTATATTCTTGCTGTCATAGCTGTCAACATCTTTAAATTGGGACATGGGAGAGATTAGAGTTTATAATGCATGTGTCACAAGGTGGAACCAAGTCAGGAAAGATTTATCCAGCATCGAAATAAATAAAATAAATATATAAATACAAACATAAATCTATCGCACACATACTTCTGCCTTGAAGGGCAGAAGGTCCTAGTCGGTTTGAACTGCGCAATATGAATGTGGCGTGAATTTGGTGGCCAAATAAAATAAGCCAGCCTTTTTCCCTTCTTAATGCGACACCGCACATGAAGTCTTAAGGTTGAAGGCTTCGTCATAATAGAAGGGCCTTGTCGAGGAGCGTTCCATGCATTTCCAAGCGTACATCAATGCCAGAGTGTATAAAAAAGAAAAAGTTTTTTTTTTTTTTTTTAATGAACTTGCAGTAAATGTGACATTGATTTTAAAATACAGCACTTCTGGTCTATTGGTTTGTTTCCTTGCAACCATATAGTGTGTGCACAAGAGAGAGAGAGAGAGAGAGAGAAAATCAGATTTCAGCATTCACTAGAGATTGGTACAGTTTACAGTTCACAAGAATGTGTCGAAGAAGCAAGCAGAGAATCTGACTGACGAGAAAGATTTCCAGGAAGGTTGTTGAAAAACATGACGTAACCGTTTAATCACTGTTCCAGTTGATTACATTTTGCTTGGAAATGCTAAAACCTGTATAACAGGTGCAAACATTCAGAATGCATAGTTAAAGATGCTGAAGCTTGTGGCCAGAACGGTGTACGAAAAGCTAAGAGGTGCTATTTTCTGTGGCCAGAGTGTCTGAGGACGAGTGTCTGAGCAATAAACAGGACCTGAGCTCAATCTGTGCAGCCACAAAGACTACTACTCGGAGATGGTTAAGCAGCAAGGGGCCACTTTTAGATAAACAACAGATAAATAGAGATACACAATATGGCTGTAGGTGCTCGTTGAACATCTCGGTCTAGATTGAGTCCCCTTTTTTGCTGTTATTTTATCCTCCACTCTTCTGCGAAGGATTTCTTCTGGATTTGAGCTGTACATCACGTCAAAACTGACGTAACGGCGACGGGCTAATCGTCATGTTGAGCCGCTAAGCTCCGGTAAACAACAATCTCACTGTTACAGCACATGTGGAGACATTCGAGATGATGATCTGCATCCATAATTGTGGCACCAAGGTTGGCGCCAGGTGCGAATGAGGGACCGAGGTCAAGCAAACACATGAGAGGAGCCTCGGCATGTGAATTTAATTTGTTCTTTTTTAAGGCCATATGAGCCATATTTTTCCCATAAGAAAAAAAATGCGGGTAATCCGTTCCAGCCATCCTAAAATATAACCAATATTACAAAAAAAAAAATTTTTTTTTAAACACGTACTGTAGCTTTTGAACGCATGCTTGCTTCGTCTGGCTTTCTGACGCAAACAAGTTCTGAACTGGTGGTGGAAACGCTCCGGATTCCGGTGCAAATTTCTTCCAAAATTTAATGTAAAAATGGAGGGAGGGCATTCGTATGCCGAGGTCCCACTG
Organism: Clarias fuscus; assembly: GCA_030347435.1. Taxonomy (NCBI): domain Eukaryota; kingdom Metazoa; phylum Chordata; class Actinopteri; order Siluriformes; family Clariidae; genus Clarias; species Clarias fuscus. The sequence continues at coordinate 25,662,941 of CM059219.1, forward strand.
AATTGTTTGACGTTGGTACATTTCATACTCAAAAATATCAAACAGCCACAAGAGTCTGCCATTCTTCTTCCGTTTCTCCAGGACATGATAATGCCGGTTGTAGAATTCGGTCATGGTTGCTGTATGAATGTCAGTAGCAGCGTCCAAGAGTTTCTAAAATAAGGAACTGGAAAAGCTCCTGCGAGTGTGTCCAAATCTGTTCAACATTCATGTTGAGAGTCACTTTGGGCAACGGAGTCAACTATGGCAATATTTAGAGCTGGATGTCGTCGCTGTGAGATGAATAACAAGTGCGCAAACTAAATGAACTCTGTCTCTAGGACACTGCGGACTTTAATCAGCAGACGGGACAGAAATAAAGTGGATTAATCAAAAGAGCAGCGCCAGCTCCGCGTAGCTGTAGTGGCACTAGAAGCCGGACAGCCCATGCTAAAAACCCCGACATTGGATTGCTGAACTGCTTAGTGGAGTTTTTTAACCTTGCGAGGGGAACAAAACAGGCCAGGGTGTAATAGCTGATCTCCAAAACCATAGTGCGAGGCTGGCCTCGCTCGCTGATTGTGGATCGCTCAGCCGGCCGCGCTCTCAGACGGAGCGTGCCCAAACACGGCGAGGAGCGCTAATAGAAATCATGACATTTCATGAATTACTCCAATAATGGATGCAGAGAGGATGAAAGCGGTTTTACGCCTCCAACCTTAGTCTAAGGATGACCGATGCCGGCCGTCAAAATTGGGCACGGTGCTCGGTGTGCTCGGACGAATTAACCTGAAATTAATGTCATAATTTTATCTATACAAACACATGCAGAGCACAACTGCTGTGCCTAATGGATTACCGTGATCAGAGTCGCTCAAAGACCTTATATGACAAAGGAGTAAATGTAGTGAGGAGGATCAAGGCTGCTCAAAAAATAAATAAATAAAAAATAAAAAATAAATAAATAAATCCAGTCAGTATTGTTAAGCTATTTCTTAACTAATGGTCATTTACAGTATTATGGATTTTTATTTTTATTTTTTAACAATGAAACTTCTTAAGAAGAAACTATTTTAAACAAACTACAGCTAGCCTAGAAAGCAGAACTTATTAATGGCAGCACTAGACAAGAGACAAAAAAAAAAAAAAAAAAAACATCTAATAAGCATCTGTTTTTTGCTGCTTCTCTTTTACTACATGTTTTTTTTTTTTATTCTCATTCTCAACTTACTCTTTCTTCGTCCCCAAACCCCGGAGCGCAAACCTACCAAACCTCCCTCTGCGCAAAATCCGATCTTGAAAACAAGTTTTCATTTAAGGTAGATTTGATCATTAGGAAAGCTGTAATTATTTCAGCATTAATCACCCCCACCTCTCGGTTCATGTTTGTGGTAGGGATGTGGGCAAACAGCAGGAGAGCCTGTCATGATCGCCATCAAACAATTACGAGGCAGGAGAGCGAAACTCCAGCGTCGCACCCATCTGCAGCACATATTAATTTTTCACAGCGTGCACTGCTGCTGTAAACCTAATGCCATAGAATTTGGCACAGGAGTTAGATATTAGCCAAATGTCAAATAAGGTGGGTCGGGAAAAAGGTGGAAAGGTCAGTGTGTGTCTGTCTGTGGACATGCTCTGAAACATCAAGCCGTGGAATAACACTAATAGATGAAAGAACAGAATGACAGGTGTTTGCGTTTGTGTGTGTGTGTGTGTGTGTGTGTGTGTGTGTGTATGTAAGGGGGTGGGGAGACGGGTGGTTTGAGGTACCTGACTGGTTTGCTGGTGAGCGAGACTCTGAGGGAATCAAACAGCCTCTCATCAGTCGCTCCACTTTTCAGTTCACTGAGAAACTCCTGAGGAGAGATCTGATGACTGCTCTTCAGACTGCCCTGAAAGACAGAGAGAGTTATAAATGGAGATTTAAGATTAGTCCATACAGTAGGTGTGTGCTTTAAACATTTTACATTCCTGCATCTTTATCATACAACATTAACGTTCACGTAGTACTTTCCGATCGTCCCAACTTCCAACCATGAGTTCCCGGCATAATCCGCGCACCCTGTGACACTCTCACCCTCGGCATTTCCAGTACTGTCCTCATTTCACATACTGTGGGTTTTGGTTTGTTTTGTTTTGTTTGTTTTTATCCTGAACAGTATGTGATGTCGTTACACCATTAATCATCAAACCGGTCCAGACAGAGTTTAGCAGACGCAAAGGAAATAAGAAGAAAGAAGGATGAGGGGGTCCGTCAACTTATACCAAGGGGCACGGGGCACAAAGCAAGTAACACCACGGATAGCACCGACTGCAATTTTCTATAATTACCAACATACAGAATAATTCTATAATTATTGATTTTATATAATTCACAACATTAAAAGCAATAATAAAATACGATTCAGAATCAGATATACATGAGACTGATCAGCAAATCCCCTAAATACAAACATTCGAGTTACGAACAAAGCGCAAATCGCTTAAAATGCAAAGTGCGCATCTCTCTCGCGAGATCACATGTCAGGTGTAAAAGTAGCGGAGATGAAGTAAGTACTGCTAAGAAGTACCAAGCAATAATGATGGAGACAAAACTAAAAAATAATTGAGAGAATGAAGTAAAAGCTACCAGAGCAACTGGAAGGAAATTTGTGGGGTGATGGAGTGGGGGGTGGGGGGCACAGATTGTCTTGATTTTTCTGTTAACCAATGTAAGTGAATATAAGATGAGTAACTCACCAGTGTTTTAAAGTGCAGACTAAAGGAACAAATAAATATTAATTTGGCTAAATGTAGTTCAAGACTAATTTTATGGCTCTGAGATGGCCTTAACAACAAAACATAACGTTAGTCACAGTGGCATGTCAAACACAACCTTCAAAAAGATACATTGGATTCAGCTAACAGTCCAAACAATTAGGTTAAAAGATATCCAACTTTACACCTGCTTTAAGATCCAGGAGCCTATTATAGCTGATCTGTCCCGATCAAACACCCAAGTTAGCAAAGGATGCCCGTTTTCTGTCACTGAAGTGCAAACTGGGAAAAAAGGGAAGGCGCAGAAGGCAGATGACCAGGGTGAGTCATAGCTACAACAGAGAGCCTCTGGGCAGGGGGACATCCAGCCGAGCTTTACAACAACCTGCTGTGCCTGAACCAAGAGCAAAGAACCAATTGGTCTATGAGGCAAGAGTGAGTTCTGGTTATGTGCCAACACGCTACACGGACCACATGGGAAGAGGCATTCAAGTCACTGCCACTGGCAAGGCAGACAATTGCCATTAAAGAAGCAAGTGCCGCCTCCGAGTGGCGCAGTGGTTAAAGCGCTCGCCCTATCATCCGGAGATCGCTAGTTCGAATCCCGGGTGGTGCTGTAACCTCTCGCAGCCGGAGGTCTAGAGAGAGCTGATTGGCCGAGCTCTCTCAGAGGGGAGGGATGAGAGGTACTTAGTGCTCTCACATTAATCACGGCTCTACAGCCAATCAGGGGCGTCTGTGAGCTCGCGCAACGGAGGGAGCGGATAGCGCTGTCCTCCGAGTGCGTTACGCCGCCCCCAACGCGAGGGTAACTGCGCGAGCGAGCAGTTCGAAAAGATGCGGTCGGCTGGCGTCACGTGGTTCGGAGGAAACACGTGATAGTCTTCGGCCCTCCCGGCTGAGTGGTAGTAGTATCCTTAATGTGGGAGCCCCCTAGTGACGGGGAGGAATTGGACACGACTAAATTAGGGAGAAAATCGGGGGAAAAATCCAAAAAAAAAAAAAAAAGAAGCAAGTGCCCCAGTCCAAGGCAGCAGGAGGAGCCTTTGGAACAGCACGTGACTAGAAAAGAAAGGTGGACCTGGCTAGGCAGCTTTACTTCCCAGTGGTCATCACAGAGGACAACACCTAGACCAGGCATAGTGGACATTTTGAAAACATCCAAGCAGACGGTCATACTGAAGCTTACAAACGGCCCAGGACACAGGAGGCCAATAAAAGAAAGGTGGTAGAGGGCTCCAGACTCGGGTGGAGAGGAACCATTTGCAGCTCCGTCTTTCTCTAAGGAACTGCAGGCATCCAAAAGAGGAAGGTCAACAGAACTCCTACGCAGGCAGCAGTGAAGATCTCAAGATGGCTGTGAATACAAAGGAATGATTGTATGGAACGTGCTACTTAAATAAGGGGAGGATGTGTGCCTGTGTCATGCCTTATCGCAGTGGTTCCCAACCCTGGTCCTGGACAAACCCCTGCTCTCAGTGAAAAATGTGCAGGGCAGGGAGTTACTCTAGGACCAGGGTAAGGAACCAATGCCTTAACATATGGACAGTTGTGTCGGGTATACATAACTGTGTGGCGTAATTCATACAGCTCAAGCAGCGCTGAGCATTTGACATGTTACCATCATTTAAGGGCGATCTGTCAAACATATGCTTCTGTACCTGTAGTCAGAGCCTGATTACCCAAGCCTGGGCTGCCTGGGCGAAGCCATCTGATGTAAGATCCGATCCGAAACAGTGACCCCAGGTTACATCAATGACACTGAGTCCAAGGGAATTATGAGATTTATTTCAGGATCAAACCTTTTGGTGGTGGTGTTCTCTGCATTATTTTTGCAACTATGTCTTTGCTGCGTTGTTCAATTCCAAGCAGACATCTTTTTTTTTTTTATAGATAAATAAACCAAAATCGTAGAAGGTCCAACATTCCTTATACATCATCCTATATACATAAGCTTTTACAGAAAATAGAAACAGCCTCCCACTTTTACAAATACTTGTGTTTTGCGAGATTATCGCTACTTCTTCATTCGAGTTTATGTGCAGATGGTGCAACACCACCACCTACTGGACTGGAGTGCAGAGCAGAAGTTTGGCATGAAAACAAACTGAATACAAGTTATTCAGCATTTCAATGTTTATTAGATACATTTACAAGTTTTAATACTTCTAAAACTTTAATAAATACAATTGCTTGAGATAAATCAGCGCTACTTAATCAATTCGGAAAATCGCGACGCCCGATAATCGAATCAAATCAACAGTCTACGTACGTTTCACAGCCTCTACTCTCAGGCGCTGCATAATGCAAATGAGTTGTGTTATGAATTAAGAAAGCCTTCATCATTCATTCGAGACCATGATCCGTCATTTTTAACCTTCTGAAATATCATACAAACTAGTGTAGCACTGCAATGTTTTGTCGAGGTACCAACTAAAGTAATAGGTGCATGTTAACCAAACACACATGTAACCACAGTGAGACACGGGGTAAGCTCTGATCCATTGTTATGGTCTTCACGGACCCTGCACTCTAATGAGGAATGTGATGAGGCGTGATTTGTACAAGCAGATGCATTCTTTTTTTTCCCCCCCTTGTAAAGGATTGCTTTATCTATAGGAGCACCAGCCAGGAACAAATTACTTTGTTTTCTGCTTTACAGGAAGAGATTACATTTCCTATTAAAAGCAAAAAATGCAAACTTTCAACATGCGTGGAAGGCAGAACGTGAAATGAACGTGGAAGCGTTCCATCTCCCGGGCCAAGTTTTTCTACGTCACAAGTTATGCACTTGCTTCTTTTAAGCAGATTTTTTTTTTATATATATATATAACTATGTACATAGAGAAGTGATTCAGATTCTACATAGCACAATGACCTTATGGGTATTCTTAAAACAGAAAGGAGAATGTGGAGGAGGAGGTGTATTTCTTGAGGGATTTGTGTGAGGAAGGACTATAAATGAATAAAACTCCAATCTCCCCATCTAGCAAGAGAGAGGGGGGGGGGGGGGGGGAGAAGGACAGAGAGCTAGAGAGGGAAAGTAAGAGAACCCCTTGTGTGAGAGAAAAGCTTTTGCTCCCCCTCACGTCACAGTGGAGAGCGCTTTGACTTACAGATTTAACAGCAAGCCAAAATGTACCATTTTTCCTAACGGTGCTTTCACATATGCAGCATTTGGTCCATGTGACTTGACCAAAACAACCACCACCAATCCAGGAGAGCCTGAGTGAGGTGGTGTCTAACATGGTTCAAATTGGGGATCAAACCTAACTCTGTGAAGTACAATCCATAAAATTATAATAATTAATAAGAGTTGGCCAAATTGGACTTTGTTACGATGAACGTTGTGGCATGATACATCATTTATATATATATATATATATATATATATATATATATATATATTTTTTTTTTTTTTTTTTTTTTCAATTTTATTTCTATAGTGCTTTTAACAATGGTCATTGTCTCAAAGCAGCTGTGTGTATGTGGGAGATAAATGTGTCTAGATAATGAGATTGTCCCTGATGAGCAAGCCAAGGGTGACGGCGACAGTGGAGGAAAAACTCTCTGAGATGGCAATAGGAAGAAACATTGAGAGGAACCGGACTCAACAGGGGAACCCATCCTCATTTGAGTGATAGCAGATAACAGAAATTATATAACATTGTGTGTGTTATGCAGCTGAAAGCTCGATATAACAGAAGTTATTTAAATTAACAAGAAGTCCAGTTCAGCACAGGGATGGGTCAACAGGTGCAGAGGGCAGATGGGGGTCTGGATCACTGGGAGCTCAGGAGCAGCATGTATATATACAGTATGTAGTACATCAATCAATAGGAACTGAAAATGTCCTTTAGTTATTTTTCCTGACCTAATCAGAAAACATTATTGTTTGCTAGGCAAAATGCCTGAAGATACAATTTAAAAATTGGTTATTTAACAACCTCAGCAGCAACCTCATTTCCCCTCTCATCTATTCCAACCAATCAGCATTCAACATCAGCAGTAAACTAATCGCTGATTATACCAGATAGTATACTAATTATCATTATCTGCACCCGTTTCTCACTGGGTCATGCCTTAAGTTCTAAATCTGCTCAAAGGGGAAAGGGGCTGGACTAAAAATGGGAGACTAGAGTGTCTTTCAGGAAGCCTGGAGAACTATTTCTCTAAATATAAGAATACTATACAAGTCTGGCTCTGTGAAAGCAAAATATGAAAAAATAGGTGTGGTTCAAGAAATAGGGGTGGTTTTTAAAACTCTCTAATAGAGATGGAAATCTCCAGGGACTACGCGATATTATTTTAATCCCAATACCTTGGTGCCGATTCGATTTATATTGCGAGTCTATAAATACCACGGCAACATTTTACATAATCAAATGTAAACATTAACAGTAAACAGAACCTGAGTTGGTCTTCTGCTGTTTCAGATCTTCTCACTCAATGATGAGATGTTTTTCTGTTCATTACGGTTAATAAAGAGTGCTTATTGAATTTATTATAAGCATCCTTAAACCAGGTCATATTGGTAGCAAACTTTATATTCTACTGTAAATCCCATATTTTCTCCGTTCTGATAACGGATGTGAACGTTAACCGAAGCTCTTGAAACGTATCTGGGTTCCCGACATTAAAATCAACTCAAACTGCCTGCACAGACAGAAAAACACGACACGTCGACACGTGCACACACACAGCACTTTGGTATTTCTGACAAACAAATGAAAGAGATTTATTAGCGTCTCCTTTGGCCAATTTGTGTTTTTGCGTGCTTTAGTTTGTTTTGGTTAATTATGCGCAGTGTGAATCCAAATCAAACCTAAACCAAACGATAAAAAAAAAAAAAAAAGAGTATCAGTTTTGCTCTGACTGGGTTTCAGAACACAGATTAATTGGTGTGAAAGCGCCCTAGGAGCGGACATTATTTAGGACACTAAAACTATTATTTCTCCGAGCATTGGCTCTTAGAAAAATATGCCTTTTGTCGCTAATTGTTTATTCTTGCCTTGAGCTCTCTTCCAGTTTTTATTTTTACCTGCAAATGTCCTCAATTTAATGCGAGAGCAAGTAAAAGATGAACGCATTCATCCGTTCTAAGCAGGGCATTTCACCACAGGACTGGTCAGCTCCATCCTTTTGCATAATGCACATGGCCCTGTGAGCTGTTCCCTCCGCCACCTACGCCATGGGAGACTGAGGTCTTAATCACTAGGTACATGAGGTGCAGCTGCTCCCAACAAAATAATAACTCTCCCCTTGAATCTTTCTTTTTTTTTTTCTGGCTCTCTCTTGCATTTCTCCCTCTCTCTCGTTCCTTCTCTCTACCATTTCTCCTGTCATCTCCTCCCTTTTTAGCAAACACAGAGCCCTTTTGTCACCATAGTGACTGCTTTTGTGACAACAGGGAAGCAAACATTTGTGTTTTTCTTTTTGCACCACCTTTTCTTCCTTTGTTCCTGTGTTTATTTTTCCCTCTAGCGGATGATAGTAGGTGATCTCAGTATGTTGGGGGATAAGCCCACAAAAAAAGGGAGAAAAAAAAAAAAGACAATCATGTTTAAACATTGCTGAAATTGACTTTCTTATTTCACACTATGTTTAAAAATGTAAGCATAAAGTTTGAGTTCACATAACTTCGGGGGGGGGGGAAAAACAATCATTTGTAAATGATCCACAAAAAAAAAAAAAAAAAGTTACATCCATGTACAGTATAATAAACCAGAGCATCAGTGGTGGAGGGAAGGCAAGATCAGAATCTCGAGTAGTAGGTGTTGATGACCTGTCAATTCTTTTAAAAAATATATATATTGTATGTTCCAGGAGTTACATCACTGACATCTTGACTGTGGCTGAAACACTGGAGGAAGGCTAACTGGCAAAAAGAAGAAAAAAAGAAAAAAGAAAAAATGGTCACCAGCTCTTTGAAGGTGGCTTCAGTGCTCACCAACCACACACACCTCCATTTTGGACACCAACTAATTCCCAAATCTGTCCTCAACTCTGTAGTAATATCATAGTACTGATTTTTGTTATTTTGGAGGCCCGTCCTACTGTCTGCATGCTGCTTTGTCATGTCTTTGGGGGGGGAAGAATGATGTAAAATAGTGTGTAAATATGTATTTAGCGATAGATCAAGATGTGCTACTGTGTTTGTTTTTGTACAGATGGTACAGGTTCCTGTGAAAAGCTTCAAACCCTCAATGTCGCTCCGTTTTGGTCCAAACACTGTGATTCACCAAATTAACACACCCGTGCCTCCTCAAACATATGCAGTCATCTTAAATATCCGAGACAACCTTATCCGCACACCATTTTTAACAAGCAACGCTGCCGAGAAGCAGTCTGGTAGAAATCATAGGAAATTCTGATCCCCAATGAGCGAGCCTGAGGAGACAGCTGCAAAAAGAACACTCTCAGAGACCCCAGTGCGTGACACCAGCTAGTGATTATACAGCACTAAAAGTGGATGGCACCGGAACCATCATGCTTCATCATTAACTCAATACATAAATCAATACATTCTTAAATCATTTCATTATAGGAACAAAAATGCTGGAAACGGTTTTATTTCAGAAAGTATGTTTGACTAGATGAGTAAAGAACATAGGAAGCCATGGACAAGGACAGAGGAGAGATTTTACACAGCCAGAAGAATAAGAACTGACATGTTTCTTTTAGTTTCTTTTCTGACCAATCCAACTAGTTCCAACAGAAAGTCTGACCGATCCACACAGTTTCCGCAGAAAGATTGACCGATCCACCCAGTTTCTACAGAATGTTGGACTGTTCTAACAAGTTCCTTCGATATGTTTGACAGATAAAACTAGTTAACACAAATTGTTTGACCAATCCATCCAAGTTCCCCAAGAACAATTGACCAATCCAACCAGTTCCCACGAATGGTTTTCCAACCAGTTTCCACGGAACGTTTGATGAATCCAACCAGTTTCCACGGAAAGTTTGATGAATCCAACCAGTTTCCACGGAAAGTTTGATGAATCCAACCAGTTGGACACATTAAATGACACATTAATTTGAATCTGTTAACTGGTGATTGTATTGCTCCACTTCGAAGACTGTAAAATGAGCTAAGCTACAAATATGTGATAACATTTTGGGAGAACAGAAAATTTTCAAACAAGAAATGGCTGTACAATACAGGCTCTAGTACAGCTTCAACACCTGAGACGATTTGGAATAAATGAGAATTATGATCAACGCTATGGCAAAAATGAAAAATAAAATCCTTTTCTCTAACATACTGGAAGAACACCTTTGGTTGATTAAATAGCCAAATCAGAAAATCTACTGCATCATCTATAGAAAGCATCCCGAAACAGATAAAAGATAAAAGCCTAAACCCTTTTGTAGACACAACCAATTGTAGACTTGAAATGATTTTTTTTTTAAAAACATTCGAGTAGTAGACTGCCTTAAGAATACCTGTCATGTTGAAAAGACTAAAAAGATAAAAGGAATTACAACTGGCAAACCTATGCAGAAAAAAAAAGTGTCACTACAAATGGTAGATTTTTATTCATCTGCACGTTGTCCACCATGCTGCTCTCTGTATTTCTCTCTCCGTCCTGCATGAGGGTATAAATGCAGCACTCGCTCAGGTTCTGGTTGCACACCACAATATCATAGAGAGAGGTCATGCTCCATTGTGGGCTAGATTATAAATCCAGGCAACATGGGGCCAAATCTATATTACTGGCATCTAACATAATAGACCCCCTCTTCGCCCTGGTTCAACACTGCATGTCAAACAAGAAATCTGATCTTTAGATCCAATCAGATCTTTACAAGCACGCTGCTCGGCTGCACCAAAGGAGCAACAGGAGGGCCTCGTGTTCGGCAGACGCACACAGGGCAGAAACTCGGATAAGCTCGCAGTGGTTTGTGTCAGGAATCAAAGGTACTGGGGTAAACAACCCGCGGCATGCCCTGGGTTACAGACTGAGCTGTCTGGTTGAGCTAAGCCCTCGCAACCAGACAACAGGCCAATTAGCCCGACTCTGAATTGGTTATGATATTAATAAAGCTTGAAGCAGGGCTCCTCAGGTAACTCTTGCATTATCCTGATAATGACTTTGAGGCTTTGCTTTGAAGATCACATTACCATAAGGTAGGTTGAGTGTTTTGATAACTGAGATGAGAATTATGGATGAACGTTTACAGTAAAAAGTACAGGCCCTTTTCTTTAATGGGCATTGAACAAACCGTTATGGGTGACTATGAGTTTAATGTATTGTCTTTATTACATACAGAAGCTGGGATTCGGGCTGCTACAGTTGTCCCACCCGTTAGAACAAAGCGCATGTGAATGCCTGTCCCATCTGAAGCGATGTATAATTCATAGAAGGAAAGAGAGTGACCCCTACTGTCCAATCACAACTATAATACATAAAATCTATGCAGCTCATGGATCAGGCCAGGGAAGGGAAAGGAGGGTACACAAGTCTTATGGGATCTGACCCCAACAGCAGGACGGATCACGGGCCTGTACAAGGGATTTACATCAGCGCCCGACTTGGCAGCAGAGTCGGATTTTATAAAGATGATGAAGCAGCAAAGGTTAAGAGAGATTTTTTTTCTTTTGTTGGTATAAATGACAGAATCTCTCTCTCTCTCTCTCTCTTTGGTGCTCTGTAATGCTGCCTATAATTACATGCAAGCAGAAAATAGCTGCTAGTAAGCAAATGTCAGACATGCTTAGGGAATTGATCAGCCATTTAAAGGACAGGTCACTGATGCCTCCAAAATGTCAGCTCGGCTTCTGCCCAATCAGAGACCAGTGCAAAAGACGGCAAAAACATCAAACGTCCAATCAACCGGTTCTGCTTCCTTTGGTCATGATAATTAACGGCCCGTAGAACCGGAATGTCACAACGTTGGGCTTTTATAGCCAAACGCATCCGGGCCGGCGATGATGTCCTATGATGTTGGCGTCGATACGTCATTGTGTAAATGTCATGATTAAGCAGCTTCGAGGACCGTAACACTTCATGGTAAAAGGGGTTTCTGGACACACAGCTTAATCAATCAAACAGGGTATGTTAAAAGTGTGCAGGTTAGATCTTAAGTGGAAATCTTGGAAAAAGTGTTCATCTTCACAAGATCACAAGTTCCAATCCTGTCTCTCACACACACACACACAGACACACATATCTGTGCTCTGGAGTCAAGAGAGCAAAATTGGCTGTGCTCTCTGGGTGGAAAGGGCAGCATACTCTTTCTCTACCCTGTCAATCAGAGCAACACCAAGCCAATCATGGATGTCTGTGAGCTCTTGCATGCAGAATAGGGCAGAGACAGATTCTCACAAAGGTGTTACGCTGCCCTAAGGCACTGCATATGCAGAAAGATGTTGGTTTTGTGCATTTCAGGTCAAGCACATGTTTGCCCCACCTCACCCTGGTTGTGTGATAGGAGGTAAGGAGTAGATGGTGATCAAGAAAAAACAAATTAGGGAGAAAATACAAGGGAGGTCGTTTAATGTGGACATTGCCAGTGTGTGAGCTTTTTAACAAATCCTTTAGTGAATTTTCTAGTCTAGTGACTTTTTAAGGAGACATTAGTAGTTATAGTGCACTTGATTTTGCACCTCAGATCATACAGTAAGTCTTGGTTATACTTGTTGAGAGAGCAGATTCGGTCGACTCACCACCAGTGGGTAAAGTATGACAGAGTTGCGTTGACGCGCATTGTTTCCCAACAATCGTCATTGTTTGTCGCATACGAAAACAAAAGAAAAAAGTTCCCACTCAAAATCAGTTCCCACATGTCTCTTTCCTGACTAAACTCTACCACAGCATTCCTGATTCTTTAATCACCACACCATTCTCGATTCTTTTTTTTTTTTTTTTTTTTAATTTAAATTTTTTATCAACTACTCAGACTTTGTAAATATGTATAAATATGATGGGTGTTTAAGTCAACCATGGACTTTTGATCTTGCAGAATAGTCTCAAAGTTCTCTATATAATCCCCCGCTGCACTTATGACAGTGTTTCACCAGTGCGTGGATACCATCATGGCAGAAAGTTCACAGTTCGCCCCCGAAGCCATGATCGGACTGCCTGTTTCACGACCGAAGTGCTGGCCTCCCAGGAACTCCTTTACTGGCCCAAACATGTGGAAATGACTTTGAGTGATGTCAGGACCGTACAGTGGATGTGGCAATAACTCTCAGACGACTTCCTGTAATGTCCAAGTGGTGTTGGTGAATGATTGTTCCCACAGGTCCCACAGACAGATGCGTCTCTTCCGCAAGTTGGCAACAAGTTACAGGTTGATTTCTAAGGAGCACGAACATGTGGCTTCCTTTAAAAAGTTTGCACAGTTCAAATGTTCAGCAGTTTTACTTTAGATTACCATCTCATAACCATCATGTGCTTGAAGTCTTCTGTAAATATCAATCAAGTTCGCACCTTCATTCATGAGAAATGGAAAAAGGCCAAGTTTGACTTTATCTTCAAAATATTTCCTTCATGTAACAAGCTAAAAGATAATTCAGTAAATATGCATAATCTGGTGACTTCTAGAACCATTTTAAGCATGCACTAAATTAGACGTTTCCACCTAATGTGCAGATGGGGAGACGAGAAAAACTCTCGTTTTATTTAATTTATTATTTTATTTATTAGAAATGAAAAGTCTGCATGCTCCAAAATCTTACCCAGAGTTACATTCAGACAGAATAAATGAATTAAACTAAAGCTCAGAGATTAAAAATAGATATTTATGATATTAAACTTTGTTCTAGTTTGTGAATTTTAAAAACCTCTAATGTGACCTTCAAACCCACTAAAAGGTCTTTACCCGTCGCCTGGACTCTCTAGATTAGTAAGCACTCTTGAATGTGAAGTCAGAGTTTTAATCACGGCAACGCTGGAAAGTTATAACTGCTCGTCAGCATGTTTAATTGTGCTCTGTATTAACTCAAGTTTTTTCGAGTCCAACTTGAGAGTCTGATGCACAAGGATGTTTTAGCTCTTAGAAACCGACATGTGAAGGCTGCTTTTAAATCTTTCAGATGCGCATAAGTTACACAGCGGGTGAGTGAACGATACTGCTCGTGCACGTGCAGACAAAAATCGTGCAGCAAGTAGTAACCAGAAGTCTGGTCGACTACTTGGGCTTTGCTGCATTGTGCTTAAACAGACCGCATCGTTCACTAAACGACCAACACAGCTCATTAAACATCCCCATTTAATCCAAAAATCTCCCCTGGCCCTTTCAAACCTAAATTAACTAACCCCCCCCCCCAAAAAAAAAAAATCATACTGTACTTTTTTAACAGCAGCGCTGATTGGGCCGCGCACTGGGGTGGTCACTCCGCAAAACACATGGCTCTCTGCCCGGGTCTCTTCTTACAAGCTCGCTTCTGATAGAGGAATCCCTCAGGTTCAGGCAACTCATTATGAGCCAAATCATCATTACTTACCCAATGCTAAAAAACAGGCACGCGCGCACACACACACACAGGCTAAATTCAGTCCAGCCAAGCAAGCTGTAATGATCATGGCCCAAGCTTGTACTGTTCAGGAGGCCAACATTGGCCTCGACAGACTAAAATCCTGGACTGACAATCTAATTTGGCATCATCAAAGAATTTGTTCTGTAATGAACAAGCCTATATTCCAAGTCCTAAAGTGAAAACTGGAACATATTACCCCTACATTAGGCAAAAGGTTCCAGCAGAAGGGTCCAGCTCCCTAGCATGTGGATGATTGCTGAAATCTTAAACATGAAGTAAAGGTAAAAAAAGGATAAGATTAACACACGCCATAAACCACTTTCCTGAGAGAACTAAAGGAGGAAAAGAGCACTTAGTATTACTCTTAATTTTACATCCGTATTTAAAAACTTAATGTTTTCTGCGAAGAAATCAATCCTAGTGCTTTAAATAAAAGGATTTTTTTGTACATTTATGCGGACGCCATTTCTCCACCATTCCGACGGTTTACATAGACTCACAAAGCATTTAATCGAGAACGTTACTTTTTTTTTTTAGATGTGCAAAGTGCTTTTGTCTGCTGGAATATAAGAGAAGTACAGGTTCCGTTCCGGGCGCACGTTCTTAAGTCTGATTTGTTCTTAAGTCAGACAAAGCAAGTCTTACATGCCCTTGACATGAGCTACTTCCGCGATTTGTTCGCATCTACGAATTTCCGTAGAACCACGGTCTGTTCGTATCTGCGGAATTCGTAACTCCATTGTTCATAAGTTGCGAACTAGCTGTAGTATTTTTCTACAACTTTCAGGTTAGGTTAGTCTTCCTATCTTTAAATCCCTCTTTCTGCATTATGACTGGTTACAAGAATCCTGACTCATCAACGATTGGTTAGATATGAAATGGTGAGCTAATCAGTTTTCCTTCCTCTGCCAGAGAGTGGATATGATGCCGAAGTGACGGCTCGTGGCAGAGAGTTGTTTGTTCTCAGAGAGTTTATCATAATAAATGGACGTGAACAAAAAATTCCCCTCTTGGAGACTCGTCACGTCAATAGAAAATATTTATTTCAACGAGAAAATGATAGAAATGATCGGATCAAGTGTTTGCATGTGTAATATTTATCTATGGAATGGGTTATCAAAAGGTTTTCATTCATTAAGATCAGGCCGGATTGGGTCAGACTGTTTCGTCTGAGGTGTGCCTTTTTATTCCCGAGTCGGCTATTATTCCTGATATTAGTGGCATATCTGGGTCCGCGTAAACACACCTTGTCCATCATCACACCATGCACCGTGCATCATTCATCAAACTCAAACAGGTACTGTTTTTATTCAGAGCAGGTTTCCTGTTTTTGTTTTTTGTTTTTGTGCAGAATGGGTTGGGCCCCGGGCATCGCATGCTGGTAATCTGTTGGTAGAATAGCCACATGGGAGCATTTCAGCGCTGAGTCACAATTACAGTGCATCTCCACAGGGCTAATGGATATTCCGAACCCCGCACGCAAGCAGACAGGGCCACTTTTGTTTTCAGCGAGAGTGAGACTTTCTAACGTGCGCCCCCTTTTTCTACTCCCTTCTCGAAACGCTCGTTAAAAATTATTCCTGGACGTAATAAAGAGGAAGGCTGTGCACAAAGACCACGTCTGGACGTCGGATCAGTGCGTGTAATGCGTCTGCGTGCGTTATTGGCACGCGGTCCACGTAGGCGACGTCTCTATTTTAGGCTTTATGTGACGGGGCTGAAGGAAGGGATGCTAACACGGCGTACCTGAACAACACAAAGGTTAAGCTTAATGCATAATGCAAACAAGGACAGGAGTGCTGACATTTTCCTTTAAACATAGGGATATAATTAAGAGCTCCAGGGCTTGACGATTTGGGCCCACCGGAGGATTCCTCTCTCCTCTTTTCTCTTAGCGCTTCTTTATCTCGCATACCCTCCCTTTCTCTCTCTCTCCCTCAGTCTCACATGGTCCTGATCGTGTGTATAAAAATCACCTTCGTGAGACGGCGCTAATCGATGTCGCTACAGGACCCGAGTGGCTTTCGTCATGTCGAATTTGGCAATTAGTCTGTGAACTATGTTGGATTACATGCGGACATTTCGGAATGAGGAGCTAAAATCAATCTAATATAAAGAGAATTTATTTATTTTTTGTGTGCGTGTCTGGGTGGGTTGCATGCTATGAATCTGAGGCAGGCCACACTGCTGTGGAAATGTTCTGGATTTTTTCTTCTTTTTTTTTTTTTTACCCCTGACAAACAGACAAAATGCTTTAGTTATTAAAATATAATCATCTTGAAATTCATTAAGGCTCCTCGTTCTCATGCTCTCTGACTGGAGTCTAATATCCGTCGGAGCATCCTTTAATACGTCAGGTGTCCATTCCGACCAAAACAAATCACTAGCAGATGTGCAAAACGGTAGAAACATCTCTGACAGGAAGTCATTAACAAACCGCCTTTCAATCTGTTACGGTCTATTAAGTCACGGCATACGACACATGACATCATTAGACGAGCAGACGTCAGCCGCATTCCTGGCCTTTCGGTTATGTAAAGGACGGAGGCAGGGGACTGGAGGAGAGGACGTGAAAAATATTTGTCTGGTACTGTTGTTTTAAAACCCAGTGTTGCATTAGCAGGTCTGAAAAGTCTGAGTAGAGCATACAAGCAGAGCTCGGGCATCAGCAATGAAACCATGAAACTCTGCAAACTGTCTTGAGCTCCTGACCCAAAGTGATGTCCACGTTCTGTTTGAAATACTGCAGTGCAGAAAGCCAGAAGCACACTGACAAATCAAGCACCAAGCAGCATCTAGACAGCACCATCTAGAGGTCAGTCGTGGGAAAAGTTTTTTTTTTTTTCTTTTTTTTTCCCCTGCAAGGAACTGCAAGGAGAATGAAAATCTTATCAGGACCCCTTCACCAAAAAGAGGCTATTACCACAGAGTGAAAGAAAATACTTGACCGTGTCAGAAGAGTAGGTCACACACTTTTAAAAGAAAATGTCAGACAATTTAACTCAACTGTTACTACTCTGAAAGCTGATTATGTTCCACTAAAGTGTTTTTGTTCATTTTATTCTACAGCGATGTGCAAACAATTAATTTATTTTACATAATAAATGAATGTCACTTTTTACTTTTTAACACTTTATCTCCAAATTCCTTCTATCTCATATAGCAGCTACAAAGTGGTTTCCTCACCAGCCTCTATCTGTTTCTCTTTATCGCTCTTTCTTTGAATTAAAAAAAAACAAAGAAAGAAAGAAAATCATCTTTGTTGATTGCCATATTAAGCAAGAAGGCTTTAAGGCTTACACGTAGTAGAAAACTTGTTAATCAAGCAGGGTTATGCTGAGACTTCTTCCATGGTTATATCTCCTCTGAGAAAGTTTCAACTCATCGATAAACAAAGACAAATCTTTGCTTTTTAATTTTTATTTATTATATCAGCATCAGATTGTGTATCAAGTCAGGTATATCTGCTTACTAGACCTCGTCATTACTGCACCTTCGCCGGATTCGAGATCTCAGCAGGGCTATGCGATTAAATAAAATAAATCATGCTGGTGCACTTTTTCATTTGTTGTTGTTTTCTAAATAGGAATATGATCCGACGGTGCGTCCTCCTACCACTATCATCCCGACACGTTTGACCACTGCGGCAACATCACGCTCATTGCCATGGAAACAGGTCGTCAGGAATATCTTATCATGGGAGCGCGTAGGGCATAAAAGGCTTGATATAATCCATGTGTCTGTCGACAAGGCCGGTGTCAGAGTGCGCTGCTCTCAGGCCGACTTCCCCGCTAGCTATTTTGTTGTTCCTGGGTCCATTCTGAACTGTACAGCTTTATCTTTCTTTATCTTCACAATTCAACCACACTGCCAGAGCTCACTAGTACTCGTGTGAACACTCATGTGGCAGGAGCTTTAACAGGAACTAGAAATCCCTTTTCAGAACCAATGTGCTCTTCCTGGATACGAACGGACCAGAAGTCACTTAAAAAATAAATTAATTAATTTTAAAAAACAGTAACAGATAAAACCTACAGATGAGCACAATTAGGAGCCGTTTAGTATTCATTGTTTTGCTGTGTACATTCCCTGACGGCCAGGTATCTGTTTTACTCCGTTAGTGATTAAGAAAATCAATGCTCAATCATTTTAATTGTTGTCTCAGACGCTGCGAGTGGAACAGGGAAAGTGCCTTCGGTGCGTCACGCTGGAAACAGATCGATGTTGGAGCGGCGAGTTCTCTCTACAGGCTTATAACATGTAGGGAAGAGAGAGAGAGAGAGAGAGAGAGAGAGAAACCCAAACTGCATGGGGCTTTCACAATCCTGGCATCCTATTGTCTATCATAAGAGTCCTATTAGGAACTGAAATGACAGACTCGGGAATATAAGAAATAGAAATATATATATTTAAAAAAAAAAAAAAAAAACTTCACTATCACATTTATTACCAACTTTGTGTAGAAGTTGTGCAAAGTTCTTTATATACGTACATAAAATACATGCACACAAATGGAACCAGAGAGTTTTCCATTTATAGCCCGAGATTCCTGCACATCCAGCCAAGTCACACCACCTTGAATGGGGTTTTGATGCTTTTCTGTTAAGCACGGTTGTAAAGAGTGATTATTGTTTAAATGTATTATGTCCATCCTGGCAACTCAGTGTTTTTCAGTGTGTTTTTTTTTTTTTTCACAATTCTTTGTAAATGTTCTGAAATACTTAAACCAGCAGTTTGGTTTAAAATGAAATTAAAGAAATGTTGATTTGTTCGCCTGCCTCGATACTCTTACAGGCTGGCTCGACATGCTTGCCGAACTGGGAGAGTTGGACACGCACTTACACATGCATTAAGTATTTGTTTTTTTTGTTTTTTTGCTTATTGTCAGCAAAAGGGAGCGTTTTCATATGCTTGACCAACTGCCTGGTGTCATGTACATTTATTACATCAAAGAACATACGCTATTTAAACACATCCGGGAGGGCAAAAAGAGTTAGTCGTACGAAGACCAAGCCACAGGGATTACTATTATTACTAGAAGTAGCTGCGACTTAATTCGCGTGGAATTTAATTGCACACTGATAAACACATAAAATGTACAGCGCCTTCTGTTGAATTTTGAGATGAACTAAACTAATGATTTTTTTTTTGGATAAAAAGGCTTTTTCATTTAAATTTCAAAGTAGCATATCTTCTCTCCCCGTGGGCCGATTGAGATGAAACAAAGCCTATATGTTACTTCAAGCTTGGCCAAATACATCCGTGACATCATCTTGCGTCTCCCCTGAATAATGTTTTCGCTAATATCTTCGATGTACAGACACGCCAAGTTTACAGTTTTATTATATGTATAGATGATGTACTGAATGAGGACATAGAACAAAGAGAGATGTAAGAGAAAGGGGCATGGCAAAGTTCACACATTAGTTAAAAATCACAGATCAAACATTTTCTTCATTCTGATGTTTGATGCAAACCCTACCTGAAGCTCCTGACCTATATGACCCTGTCCAAAAGCTCGTACGTTGGCGGCCACGACGAGATTGTATTCCTCCCCCCCGTTTGATGTAACTGAAGCCCTTGAATGATTTTATGTGCTGCGCTGCTGCCTCATGACTGGCTGATTAAATAACTGCATGAATGAGCAGGTGGTACAGGTGTTCCTATTAAACACATAACTAGCTCAGTCATGTGAGGCACCGCGCAGCCAAAAATAGATAGTAATGTCCGTTTAACAGCCGCCGAGTGTGATAAAGTTATCTAGGAGTTGCAGCAGAGGTAGCGATGTAGCATGTTTACAGCTGTAGTGAATTACACAGGCAAAAGGTTTTCAGATTGCTGTAGTGTGATTTTGGGAGGGGGCGGAGTACGGAATGAGAGGGAGAGGGTTTTGAAATTTTGGGGGACGTTTTTGGATAATCGGACACGGAAAAAGGCACTTAGATGTGATGAATTCTAATTTACTGTCTTTTGGATGGCCGTGCCATTATCGTTCTTCTGCCATTCTGGTATATTAGCATTCTTTTCTGGACCTAGTGGAATTGTACCTTAGCCCTGCAATAATATACA
This sequence comes from Clarias fuscus, assembly GCA_030347435.1. Classification (NCBI taxonomy): domain Eukaryota; kingdom Metazoa; phylum Chordata; class Actinopteri; order Siluriformes; family Clariidae; genus Clarias; species Clarias fuscus. The sequence goes on from CM059219.1 coordinate 25,683,234, forward strand.
CCATATCCAAAGCTGTTTTTTTTTTGTTGTTTTGTTTTTTTACTACAGAAATAATTGAACTTTGTGATACCAAAATTGGTTAGTAAATCACTTTGACACCTAAGGTAAAAACACAGCCTGCACAACATAAACAAAACAAACAAACACAAAAAAAAAAAAAAAAACATTCTGAGACGTTGTGATTGTCATGCCTTGTGTGAGCTAACTGATATGCCTTGTGCGTTCCAACTCGATTTATGTTCCAAAATTCATTGTTTGTTTTTGGATCATGACGACTAAAATTTTTCAAAAAGACAGACAACTTTGGGAACATCTGCATCTAAACAGAATACTCCTGTACACTTCAGTGATATCGGACCCATTTTTTATTCAATTTATTTGAGAGTTTACATTACAAGTTACATTAGAAGTAAAGCAAATACCTGACACAGCTCAATTGCATTTAGTGACTCTAAATAAAACTACTTAAAAGGTAAAGTGCGCAGAGGACTGGAAACACAAAATGACTACGAAACAGTCATGCAAAGTAAGGTTAATTTGTGTCAAAAAACATATTAAGCTATAAAACATAGATGACTTTAAAAATAACAAAACTAAATTGCCAACTTCTGAAAGTATTAAAACAAACGGTTTATATTGATTGTAACAATGCTTTGCTGTTTAGAATGCATCAGAGGTCACGGGTACACTTTGGGCAGTTTTATCAGAACATTAGCTCGCAAGATTTTATCTAAGGTTACATCATTAGATTCTAGAGACTTGGACATGAACTTTGTGAGATATAACTGCTAGAAAATTTGACCATTAGAGCTGGCACAGCTATTGTAAATGCTAGAGACTTTATAAGATCTAACATAATCGGTAGATTCTGGAAACTGACTGTGTTAGAGCTAACGCAGTTAGATTGTGGACACTTTGACAACTATTAGAGCTAACAATCAGATTTTATAGTCACAGTCTCTAGAACAGTCTAGAGACTAAATAAAACATAACAGTTAGATTCTATAGACTTTGCCTAAGATCAAACAGATTCTAAAGTTAGATGTAACGGTGACATTCTGACATTTTAATAACTGTTTCTGGTTTTGCAGTTAAAATCAGTCAGACTTCATTACAATTTGTGACTAGTAAGTGGTATACTTGTAAATGTAACATTGCTTCCTTTACTGCCACACAAACAGTTTCCTGTGAAATTATTTTTGTTTTAATAATCTTTTTTTCATTGACCCAATAATGCAGGAGTCAGATAATGAACTTAAAACCAACTATGCATTTATAAAAATAAGAACTTTTGCACAGTACTTTACTAGTAGACCAGTAAATTTGTGCAATAATGGAAAAGCCTGGAAAAGGTCCAAATGTGGAGACAAATGAGACACAAGCTGAATTGGGTGAGTATTAAATGAAGTGACATGAAACAAAAGAGAAAAAAATTATATCTACACTTGTACCAAAGATGTACCAAGACTATACAGTGAAATATTTTATTTTAAGTGTCTCAGTTGAGGTGTGTGACGTAATCTTTCAATGGAGGAAGGGGAAAAAAAAAACATTCATAAAAAATTCTTTCACTCATCGGCATGACAAGTGCTAAACCTTGAACATGTACTCCATCCACATCTAGCTTAATAAACAAGGCTGGATATTTGTTAATAGTAATAACAGCACTGTCTATCTTCCCCAACCCTAGCACCATTTCGCTGCTCTACCCGAAAGCCATACAGAAAATATGAGCAGGCGAGTCCAGCAGGACATTCTCCCGAGCTTATGTATGAACGGATCAAACCTGACACCGAAAAATAAACAACCTCACTTGTCCAGACGCTGGAGGGGGAAAGCAGGAGACAACTGACAGTTTGTTAAGTCAGGCACATACATAGGCATGCCGCATGGCCAACTGACAAGCTGAGATCATTTCTGACACGTCTACTGAGAGCTCTGGTTCACCTTTCAGTGCTCGGCTAACAAGACTGTGTAAGGCGCGCGGTCCTCTCAGTTTCGTTTAGAGAATCCGCACTTGCTGATCCATGGTGCAGGGCCCCGGTGCATGTTCTTCTCATCACACACACAGCTCCCTACAGTGCATCAATGGCCCGGGCTTTTCCCGACCAATTTCGTCTCACCCATACTCGGAGACACGTGAAAGAGATGATAACATAACAGCCCAGCTACACTGTCTGGAGTCAGAGTATTGGAATATGAGGAAGGTGAGAAAACTGAGGGGATGAGTTAACACTATTAACCGAAAAAAATACAATTAAAGGAAGAGCATTTCGCACATTCATTCACGCATATCGTCATGTATGAACTCAGAGCTTCAGATCTGAGCACTGTGTTCTTTGTTTAATATAATTAAACCTCAAGCTAAAATAACTGCTTGAACAGACAACGATAATTAAATGACGTCTTTTCACTTATGTCCTGACACGGAGGTTCTGACTATAAGGAGTTTTGTAAGCAGTTGTTGAAAGATCATCTTTCCTCATCAGTTCTAATGAGTTCTTTTGTTGCACATTTCTCGAGGCTTTTTTCTTCATTGTTTCAAGTGGGTGTCAAGTTCGCGAGCTTATTTTTAAGTCACTACAAAGCCGCGTCTAGCTTCCCTCGAGGCTGATTTACGACCCCTGGGTCAAGAAGAAAAGAAAAAAAAAAGATCTTTTATGTGTTTATGTGATGCTGAAGAGACAGACAAACACTGAGTGAGTTTACATGAATCCTAATCTACAGATATAATAAAACTGTAAAGTTGGCGTGTCTGTACGTTGAAGATATTTGCGGGAAAATAATTCAGGGGTACATAAGATGAGTAACAGGACGCATCAAAATGTTTTGTCAGTCTGTTTGTGCTCACATCACGTGAAAACTACTTAAATTTTAACAGGTTTTCACTGGTGTATTTGGCCTAGCTTGAGCTAACACAAATGCTTTGTTTCATTCCAAAATTCAACAAATGGCACTGTACATTTTTTTAAAACATGCTTATGAGTGTGCAATTAAATTCCATGCGAACGAAGTCATGGGCTCATCTAGAATTCCACTATAATCAGATTAACAGACAAATCTGAATAAAAATGCAATGCAATGTAAACAGCTCAATCGGAACAGGCTGACCTGATCCGGCCCGTCCAGAATAAAAATGGACAATGGGAGGGGTTAGGGAAGTTTTCATTTGTGTCACCTGTCCCTGATGGGTGAACCCCATGAGAACAACTCTTTCCACCAGTCTTTACGACCTTCATCCTTTGAGTCTTTGGCGGAGTAAGGAGCTCTGATTGGCTCATTTTTCAGATGTAGTAATGCATCGAACCAATCATAGGTGAGACCGAGTTCTTGTAACCAAATCATACCGCAGAAGGAGGGATTAATTGAAAAACTTAATCTAGCCTCAGTTGAAACGCGTCACAGCAGACAGGATCACGTCTTTAAAAAAAGGGGGGGGGGGGGGGGGGGGTTTCAGATTCGGATTGCATGTAAACACATATCTTATTGGATCAGCATCCAGGGAATTAGGTAAGCTGGAATCTCTAATCAGAACTGGATTGAAGAAATATTGTCGGTGTAAATGTAGCTACTGATTTTGAACGTTTTGTTAGTTTACAGTGAAATCTGCTCTTGCCTGATGAGCGGTTTTTATTTCAAAAAGCACAACGTTTAAGACTTAACGCTCCCATTAAAGTGATCAAAAAGAGAGGACGAGAGCCGTCATATGAAAACTGCTAAAGGAACATAAGATAAGACATACAAACCAGAAATCTGATTCACAAGTCAAAGAGAGAATTTCTATTCTTGGCTATATTTAATGGGAGCGATCTTCAACATCATCTTGAGGGAATAAATATTTGATGTTAGAATGATGGCCTTACTAATTCAGGTCTCTACAAGTAAACAACTTTATATGTTTATTATTAGTGCAAGATTATGCGTTACTATAGAAACAGTAATAAGTTAGAACGAGCGCTAGAATATTAACCTATTTGTAATTTTAAAGTTTAAAGGAAGCTGTTGTCCGAGTCGTGCTGTAATCCAAAAATAATGACCCATCGGATGTGCCGTGCTATAAGGGGAATACTAATAGTAGTTGGTTCTTGTAAAAAATGTAGGTTCTTGTAAAAATTTAAGCGACAGCACATTATACAAAATGTTCATGAAACAAAAAGCATGTTTATGTTTTGGCTTTTATGCTTGATTTCCCCTTCCAACATAAAGCTACTGCCATTTATCCGTTCGGTTATATAGCCGTGGTTTATGTTGGTATTTAATATACTGTCCATTTTTACTAGCTTGGCTGGTCTGAAGCTGGTGTTGCTCTGTTACAGTCTCCGCACTGAACTCAGGCAGGCTCGTGTGCTGAGAGCTTCTCTCTAAGCAACAGAAATTTCATTGCTCCTGTCAGAGAAAAGACATCGTGTCAAAAACTTTTATAAGCTACGAGCGATTTTGTTCTATAAATAATAGTTTGCTGGTTGAAAATGGCTCTCTACTTCAGTAAAAGTACAAACTCTGGCTTCCACAGCCTGTTATGTAGTGTCCTATAGAAAGCCATTTAGGGAGCCTTACAGTACGTCCCTGTTAAATTCCAGACTCTTAAGATTTAACAGGAGCACAATTACAAGTACATGACTCTGTAACATTCTTTACTAAAAAAGTCATTTGAAAGATTTGACCCTGTGCTTAAATTGTAGCTCTGTTATGTATTTCAGTAGATATGAGTGAAAAAAACATGGTATTTTAATAATATTTAAGTATATATTTAAGTTTGACTAGCAAATTGTTGCTCTTAAACAATTAAACATGGTGCATCTTTAAATTTCATGATTCGTGGGCATTTATTTCAACAACAAATAATTTGCAACGTCATCTTGAGAATAAAGCAGGAAAACAAAGACTACATTAGTCTTTTAGTATAATTCATGGACAGAACCCACCAAAATAACCAGGTGTTAACGGGTTCATTGTCATGCAATCCTCGTCTCATTAACAAACTTTCCATTACTGCACCAACCGGGCAATTATTAGATAAAGGCTTGATTGAAAGTGCTAAAATAAAGGTGGTCCTTTTTCTCTTCTATTAAAGTAACTGGCTTGCAAACACTGCCTTTTCACAGCAGTAGATTCACAACTGAGAGGTGATTGCAGAGCAGCTATTATGGTCTTTCAAAATCTAGGGCACAAATTACAGAGATCTACTTGAGACACAACATGAAGTAAAAAAAAAAAAAAAGTACACGCCACAAGCTGCAATTTCTGACGAGAGATAAACGAACGCGCCGAAAGTAAAAGTTCGACAATTTGTGCGAGCAGCTGGAGTCTGGAAGAGTAAATGAAGTTGTTGGTGAAAAGGTGCGAGCATTAGAGAGAGGCTTTGAACTGGTTAAGATCCTGCTCGTTTCATACAATCGCAGATATGTGGTGCTCAGAAAGCCTTTTACACCACTGAGGTTCGCATTTATCCTGCAATTATCTCCTATGAGCCACAGGGGTAGGTATCGCTGAAAAACACCCATTTGCGGTGAAGGAACACTGAGCTATTTAAACACGGTTCTTTCAAAGGCATTCTTGCAGGCAGAGAGAAAGGGGGGAAAAAATGCGCAATTACTCTGTAACATGAGAACAGAAAAGATTTTTTTTTTTTTTTCCAGCAACTTCTTAAAAGTAAAACAGGTGTTGGGGTGGTGAAAACATCTCCCTGAAGGTGAAGAAAGGGAATGTATAGAACAGGAAAATATAGCATATAGCTTTCTGTAAGAAGACATCTCTGGTTAAAATTATAATCAGGTGGGGAAAAAAAACCCTGATTTAAGGAGATGGATTTACAATCAAAATAGAAACCTTATGCTTATCTACATTTCAGGTAAAAGCAATGATTACTGAATCACCACCATCAAATCCAAATCCCAAGGACGCCTCATAGCACTGATTATTCTAAAATGTATATATAGTACAATAGAACATTTTCGAGGTATGATATTGGTGAATAAACATTTGCAGGTGTGCAAAAGCCTCCCTATCGTTTCCTTTTCAAACCACAGTTAAAGAGGCCTCTAAGCCATGCTTTTGAGTAGGGCCGAAACTCGAGTAATTCGATTACAAAAAATGATCGAGGCAAAATCTTCTGCCTCGAAGCTTCTTTTAATTAATTTTAAAAGCTTGCGTTATGTTTTTGCGCAATTATTTGTTTGGCGTGACACAGCGTGCTTCCGGATGCAAGCCACCAGTAAACACAGACGAAGAAGAAGCGCTTACGTCACCCACAAAGCGGAACGCAAACAGTTAGTAGTGTATTGATTTGAGGGAGTGTTCTGTTGCAGGCTGCGAAATGGAAGGAAGCGATAAAAATATATAAAAATTTATTTTAAAGTGTGCCTTAGTTTTTTTTTTTATTATACTTAAAGTAATTTGAAATACTTTTTTTTTTTTGTTTTTGCACTTAATTCATCTCAGTCAACTTTAAGTTATTCCTTGTATTGTGAATAATGACGATGTTTAGTTTTGATAAAATGCTGTATGCATTTAAAAAATAAAAGTAGATTTTTCTAAAAAGAAAACCAATTAATCTTTGTTTCTCATCTATTTTACATTGCTGTTTAATTAAGCAAAAGTACATTTTATCCGATTACTCCATTAATCGATGAAAGTTTTGGCAGAATACTCGATTACTAAAATATTCGATAGCTACAGCCCTACTTTTGAGTATACATCATTTAAAATTTAATTTGGTATTTTGTTTCGTTTTCTATTTATTAGGGGCAGATTGACTGTGGTGGCTTAATAGTTTTGATTGTTTCATTTTGTTGTTTCATTGTTGGGCCCTTGAGCAAAACCCCTAACAAGCCTAGGGAAAAAGATTTCACTGTGCTGTAAAATACTGGGCAAAAGACTTTAGCCACACCTAATTTCTTCATTTCAAACCAAATTAAATGATGTCAATTAATCAATTAAATTCAAAGAATGATAAATGTGCAAGATGAAGGGGAGTGGTGGATCAGGTGGCTAAAGCTCTAGAGGTTGTTGGTTTGGGGATCTGGGGATCAGGTTAAAGCCCTGCTGTTGGTGGGTTGCCACACCCCATACTATCCAGCCACTGCATGCAGTGCCGGTCCAGAGGACGGATAAAATGGGAGCGTTGTGTAAAGAATGTCTGTGCCAAAGTTGTGTGCGGATTGGATGGTGACCCCTTGACAGGAGCAGCCGGAGGAAGAAAGTTAGTATAATAAATGTGCAAGGTGCCTAAAGATATCATTTGAAAATTGGTTGGTGTTGGTGTTCTAAATATTACTAAGCGGAAAACTAAAGCGGCATGGATTCTTTCAGTACTACTACTTGTGTGTCAACTTTAATGCCCAAGGCTGTTGCAAGTGTTTCAGTAAACTTTTCTTCGCGCACCTTCTTTGTGTCTCTCAGTCAGATGTACGGTTTGTCTCTGTGAGCATGTTGAAATAACCTTCAAAATAGAAAAGAAAGGGGACAAAAAAAAAAAAAAAACACGATAGCTTGATAATTTTGTCTCCCAGGGAGAGATCAAAGTCCTAATTAATAATAAATAAATAAAATGAAGCGCAATTGCTATTCCAAAAAGTGGATTTATCTTGTTTTTGTAGTCTTTTAAAGTTTTTTGGGTGTGTGTTTGTGACAGGTCTTACTGAAAAGAGAGCTCAATGTCAAGGAAATGAATAAATAAAAACATGGTTGTTCAAATCAAACCCGAGACTTTTGATTGTGCAGAATAACACAATTAGGAGAGTAAATACTTCTTAAGAAAGTAGTTTGGGATATTGCTGAGAACCTCCTGAATCCTGAATGCCTCCAAGTCCTACAGTGTGTCCTCCAGCATTTTCCAGGACTTTGCCTTGAACAATGCAGACCTCATGAATGACCTCCAAGAAGTCCAGATCTCAGTCCATGTGATTTTGTCCTTTGGGGCTTACGCAAAGAAGGAGGTGTACAGGACAACGCCTCGCACCTTGGCGGACTTGGAGGCAGTACACATACTGTACATGTACAGTTTGTTTCAATAAGTCTGTATTAGAAATATGGACTTTATTACCAATTTTTAATGCCTAGTTACTTTTCACTCTATAGAGATGCCTGTATTTCTCTATTTACTGCAATCCCCTGCTACATTAATGCACTTATACCAGGGTTTCACTAGTGATTGGATACCATCAAAGTACAAAGTTTTCTCAGTATGCCGAAGCCGTGATCAGAACACGTCTGAAAGCCTGGCCTCCCAGGAACTCCTTTAATGTGCAAACACATTGAAATGCCTTGGAGCGAGGTCAGGACTGTACGGGGGTTCCCGTACAGTCCTGTAATGTGCAAGTGGCGTTGGTGAATGATTGTGTGTAGAGTTCCCACAGACAGACGCATCTCTTCCCCAAGTTAGCAACACGTTATCCATTCATCGGGCGTTCCTAGGGCGTTGTTCATGCATGTACAGCCTTTCTTACTTTTTTTTGTTTTGATTGAGGCCATTAAAACTTTTTTTTTTTTTATTGATGACGTTAAAAACAAGATTAAAAAGGGTTTTTTTGGAAACTGCCTCCACAATTTACTTGAGTAAATCTCACTCCAATGTTTTGTTGATTTTTCTTTTTTTTTCAAAATCGACAAACCCTGAAACTCAACAAACATGTTTGTTTTTGTATTGTTCTTTGACGTAGAATTCTTTTCATTCTTCTCAAACTCTCAACAATTTCTCTAGACAATCAATTTTTATGCCAGTTTGGTTGTATAAATGTTTATGCATTCTTTTCTTTCTTTTTTTTTTATTCTCGTGCAAAAATTCATATTTATTACCAGCACCCTAAAGGAGTGAGCTCAACATTTTTTTTGTTGGGTGTATTGCCATAAAAACTTTTTGTAACAGTGTATAAAAACCTGTGCACAAAAGCCGTGACTAGCCCTTCTGACAACAACCTTTGAGATGCTCAATAGATACATTCACAGACTTAAATCAGCTCGAAGTCAGTTTCTGTATACAGTTTCACTTTTGGTTAGATGTTTTCTTTTTATTATTTAACTTGGTGCGTGGTTTTGCTTTTTTCACCTCAACACTGATTGTTTCTGACCAAGACCATCCCTTTATGACCACCATGTACCCATCCTCTGATGGCTACTTCCAGCAGGATAATGCACCATGTCACAAAGTTCGAATCATTTCAAACTGGTTTCTTGAACATGACAATGAGTTCACTGTACTAAAATGGCCCCCACAGTCACCAGATCTCAACCCAATAGAGCATCTTTGGGATGTGGTGGAACGGGAGCTTCGTGCCGTGGATGTGCATCCCACAAATCTCCATCAACTGCAAGATGCTATCCTATCAATATGGGCCAACGTTTCTAAAGAATGCTTTCAGCACCTTGTTGAATCAATGCCACATAGAATTAAGGCAGTTCTGAAGGCAAAAGGGGGTCAAACACCGTATTAGTATGGTGTTCCTAATAATCCTTTAGGTGAGTGTATATCTATCTATCTATCTATCTATCTATATACATATATACACACACACAATAATTCATTAGTATGGTGTAGGGCCCTCCAGAATGGTTCGGTAGTCCTTGGCAGTGACGCGCCCATCTAGTATTGAGTCTAGGGAATGCCATGATATTGCAGCCCAAACCATCACTGATACCGTGACTCTTGATGCATCACAAAGACTTGCTGCTGTCTTGGTCACAGATGCGCCAGCGAGACACGCACCAACAATGTGCAATCAATGAAGATTGGCCACCAGGCTGGTCAGATTTAGCCATGAAATCTCCAACACTTAATTGGCCAGTACTTATATATATGGGTTTTATATTATTAAACATTAGCATTAGTACTTTTCATTGACTCATAAAGAGTTTGTAAGAAAAAGTTAAAATGTTAAAGCTAAAAATAATCTGATGATCTTTAATTTAATCAGTGATCTAATTATTTCAGGTTGAAGCCAAAAAAGCTGATCTGATCTCAACTCCGCTTAACTTTTATTGCCATTATTAAAGCCATACGAAAAGCATTGTTAAGCTTCCTAGAGACACGACAGAATAGATTTTTTTTTTTCTCCCCCCACATCTTTACATTTTGGCATGGGACCCGTCTGCAAAGCTAAGTCAATGGTGTGTGATAATGAACCTACAGTAAGCCACATTAAAGGCCTGATTACTTAAGAAAGACATTATAAAAAATAAGAACCAGGCAGATGTCTCGAAACCCTTGAATCGAGCGCTGAAAGGGTGCTAACAAGTGCTGCGAACACACGACGGGCTGTAACAACAGTACAGCAGCAAAAATCTGAAAGAATACAGTATGAGGGAACGCATTTGACTGGGTTAACGACAGTCACTGTAACTTCACAACAAATTAAAGCAAAAACTTTTTTTTTTTTCCCCTAACGTTATACAAATGAAAAAAGTTCAGGAGTAAAAACTAATAAGAGTCACAAAGAATATAATCTAATGTGGCATCAAAAATAATTAATGTCTGCCTCTATATTTAGTTGCCATGGGGAAGATCTAAACACAGCATCTTAATTTTTTTATTTGTTTTTAAAAAGAAAAAAAAAAATGAGACGTGCATTAAGAACTTTTGCATCAAATCCTTGCCCCGTTCCCGACATTAATTTACAGGCTATTCAAGTGGCCATAGCAAGTGGGTCCTTCCAGAAGTGTGTTCACATTTCACACTGCGTCACAACGAGGCCGTGTCTGATCTCTTCGAGTTGCAGTACAGTTTAAAAAATAATAATAATAAAAACAAATAAATAAATAAAGATAAAGGTTAGAAACTTGGAAGTAGACGTTATGGACAGTGGCAGATCAACAGTATAACACGTCTGGCTGCAAAAGGACTGCGTGTCTGGAAGGAGACGAGTGTGTAGCTGTCTGTGAGCCGGTGATGGATTAAGTCCCAATAACAGAGACGAAGCCCTGCTGAACTCTAGAATGTTTTTCACTGGTCACTTCACATCTCCAGCTTACCCTTTTCCCCCCGAAGCAAATTAGTTTTTTTTTTTTGCGGACACCCACCAGCATCGAGGTGGTATAAAGGTTTAGACAAAGTAAATGCGCTTTTGATTGCTTGATGTTGTCCGAGAGCGACACGTCAGAGTCTTGCTGGTCAGAAGAATTAAGGCATGAACGGCATGGCCCTGGGTCTTTTCCAAGCCCTGAGAAACTGAACTGAGCCTAGACTAATAAAACACACAAACACACACACACCAATCTGGTAACTGCTGGGCTTTTTCATTTCTTCACTTGTGACACTGGCTGTGACTACTGCTTAAGATCCTGTGACTCCGCTGACATTTACGCTCCGGTGCTGGGCCTAAAATGACAAACAGCACGCCGACGCGTCTCTTCTGTCTGAGATTATATTTGCTTTGCTATGATTACTGATGAGTCTGCTAGGATGAGGTTCTCGCTCCATTTTTTTTTTCTTCTACTATAATAACAGATCAGCGTGAGTACTGCTCATTTATTATCAAAGTCAGGGTTCAGAGTTCATCTTTATTAGGTTTGGTTTAAAGAGAAGTAGGGAAATAAAAAAAAAAAATACAAGGATAGGAGATTCATGTTTTTACAATTTCACTTATTCATTACAATGTCACTTTTTTTTTTACTTTTAAAATTCAACGCAGTCGAGTTGAATTAATACGGCATTGAGAGAGAGAGAGAGAGAGAGAGAGAGAGAGAGAGAGAGGAATGTGCTTTTAACACGCAGGATCGCTGGCGGTTAATTTAAGTCGCGAGTGTGTGTGTACAGTGCTTTGCAGCAAAGCGACTAATTAGGATTTGGAAAGAAGGTTATATTAGGGAACATACTCTGATTCTTCTGTAAACTAATCTTATTCTTGGTGAATCATAAAAAAAAAAAATGTAAAAAGACAACCCCCCCCCCCCCCCTTAGAGCTACAATGATGAGTTTCTGCCTACAAGGTCAAAAGAAATTTTGTTTTAAAGAGCAACGAAGAATCTGCGCTGACACATTTATGTTCAGAACAAAAGGTGGGAAATTAATTGCACTGAAGCAGCCAAGACCTGTTTGAGGATGTCCATCTGACAATAATAGATTGTGAAATGATGGTGTAAGGGGATCTCTCTCTCACTCCTGTGTGAGCTCCTTCAGAGACACACTAGGTGATATGCAAAACCACAGTGGTGCTCTTTTTAACTTGAAAAGAACCTCAAATCTATGCCTCAAAGCCTGAAACCTTTCAGACCGAATTATTCTCAAGGCCAAAATTATGCTTTTACAAAATTCATCAATATTCATCCATCAATGGTTGCCTTGAAGAAAGTCTTTCATTGGGGCCGAAAAGGAAAACAGTCTTAAAACTGACCTTCACCGTGAAATCTCAATTGTGCGGTGAAATGCCATTAATGTTATTCATATTTTCATCGCTATTTTTAAAAATTGTTTCCACGAATGTACAGCCTTCTTTAAAAACGTTTACACCACTCAAATGTTTCACCGCGGTCTAAGAGTCGCATAATTTTTTTTTTACGCCTTCGTTCCCGAGAAATTTCATCGCAGGTTCAGGTTTATCTTGAACGTCCCTCGTATTTCGCGTTTTCGAACTTTTAGAGTAAAGTGAAGTGTTTGTCTAGACTTTTTAGGGATTTATATTAGACATCATTGATGAATTAATATAATCATAAACTATATGACTAAAATAAGTGTGGACACCTGAATATTAAAACCTCCAAGTCAGGAGCATTAAGATTGAATTGCTACCCTTTGTTCATTCAACCACAGATATACGAGCATGTGAGCAGCATTTGTTATACAGGGCTTATTTTTTTCTTTTTTTTTTTTTTTTTTAAACATCCAAGAAAGTTTTTGTCCAGCTTTTTCCAACACATGGATGCAAGGCCTGTACAGGACACTCCAGTTCCTCCACTTCAACCATCTCGAACCACGTCTAAATGGAGCTTGCTTTGTGTACATGAGCACTGTGATGCTGGAACATGTTCGGGCCTCTTAGTTCTAGTGAAGGGAAGCTGTAATACTACAACATACAAAGATGTTCTAGACAATTGTACTCCGCTCCGCACCATCGGTTTGATGGAAAAACCACATACTACTGTGATGATCAAACTGTTGCCCATAAAGGGCAGATAATTGTTCATCTTCACAGTTAAATCAGTTGCCTTCCTTTAAAAAAAAAAAAACAGATAAAAAAAAAAAACGATTTGATAGTTTTTTTACTCCTTCGCTTTGCCATCATTTCTACGTTAGTTTCTTACTTGTAGAACTCCAAACACAGAGGTACTTTATAGTACAGTACATGACCAGAACAAATCATAATGATTTCTGCCTAAACACACAGTCTACAAACTACATTTTCTTTCACTGTGCTGTCTTTCCTGGCACACAATGTCTCTCTCAGACATCTATCAGGATGTCTTTATTATCTAAGACAAAGTAAGAGATTTCATGGAAAAGTAATTTTCAAAAGAAACTTTTTTTTTTTTTTTTTTTTTTTTAGAAAGTGTGACAATTTGGGAGATTTTATCATCTTCCTCGTTTTTTTATTTTTAACAAAGAATGTTAAAAAAAAAAAAAATAGTCGGTCAATACTGAGATAAGGTGAAACTGACATTTTAGTCTTGGTTATTATATCATGAAGATTCAAACCTGGAACAGCATTAATTTCATTTCATTACCAGCTTCAAGAAGGAGAAAGAATGATTGAAGGTCATCATTTGTTTCTTCATGAGGTTTACAGTTGAATAACTCGCTACATGTCTCATTACTTTCCTGTTTTAGTGTCAGGGAACAGACCATCAACATGCATGTTCTCTTCTGTAGAGGCGAGCGAGGCTGACTAATGGATTAATCAGCAGATCGGTTTCAGCCTGGGGTCGGGCCTGAGTGACTCTGTGCACTCGGTGTGTACTCGCTCATTAGATGCCCTTATCTGCACACCGTGAGTCAACTGTTATTCAGAATCGTATCCCCTGAACATTCGTCACTGCTTATTTATCCTACTGCATGACGCCGACTGGTTTCGGGACTGCATGTACAGATTTTGTTTACTTGCGTGCAAAAATTTACATTAAACAGAAAACATGGTGTCCTTTCCATCATGTGTACAAGTCTCTATGTTCTTCTCTTTCTGAAAGCTCGAATACATCATCAAAGAAGAAGAAGAAAAAAAAAAATGAAGTGCTGACCACAGCACTTACAAGGTGAAGCTGTGGTAATTATGCCCGAGGTTTTCCGTAAATGGTAATTGCGAGGTGAGTGTGAGCTTTATGACCATGGAGGGAAAGCCATGCCAGAATCTATAGTTTCAATTACCGTCCTGGAGCAGGGCAAGTAGGAAGGATTTCATCGGGAGGCAATTAGTCGCCGTGAACATAGTATTGGAGTAAACAGCCAGGTCTGAATGTTGAAGAGAGGAAATGGAGAGTGATGAAAGCGTGGTCCTTTAAATGGTTTATTTAAAATAAACCAGCGAGTTAAAATGAGAAATGTTTGAGAGTTAATACAGAACTTAAAAAAAAAAAAACACTCCATAGATTAAGCTTCTCCAGATTTGTCTGTGGGTTTTGGTATTAAAAACAGAAAATGGTTTATTTCCATTCCTTAATTATTTCAGTTAAAAAAAACAAGCACTAGACATCAAACCGTTCAAGAAGCACGTCTGAGCCGGTACAATAGTGTTCCTGATCGAATATCATGACTTCCTCTATATCTCTCACAATTCCCTTCATCAGGCTGCATTCATTCATGCTAATAAACAACCCCAAGGTTATCATACAATATTTAAGAATTCTCAGGCTCATTATTCAACAACGTTCCCCCCCCCCCACCCAATCAGGATTATCCAGTTTCCCGCATTCCTAAAGCAGTACAAACCCAGATGAAGTTTGACAAACTATTAAAAGCACGAACAGATTGAACGATCGTAAAAAAAAAAAAAAAAAAATCTCCTGGGACTCCAAAATAATTGAATTTACAGAGGAGTTAATGGCATGCCACTATAATTAAACTCTCCCTCTCTTGTTTCTGCTCTCTCTCTCTCTCTCTTCTGCAGATGAACACATGAGAAGGTGACAAGGGCATTAAATTGGAAAATTCATTTTAGGTGAAAAAAAAATAATAAAAAATATGGCAATTTATGCCATTCATCTACCTCTTCATGCTCTGCATGTAGATTTTCTGCTCAGTGGAGTGCGGTCATGCAGTGGTAGAAACAGCAGATTTGTTTTTACATGCTAGATTAAAACGCACGCGGGCTTATCAGTCGGCTTTTGCTTTAAAGAACAGAGAATCCGCGTCCTGAGCGACCCGATTTTTTTTTCCCCCTCTCTGGCACGACGATTTCTCAAAACGGTATACCCGATTGCCAAGAGCAAGAGCAGTCTACCTAATTGCAAAGGCACACAATGAGCTTTGCTGCTTACCCTCGAACTATAAAAAGAGCAATTAGTGGTGCAACATCTTTAGGCCTTAAATATTAAGCACCAAGGTAAAAGGTTAACGTTTTGGTCCAGTCAAGCCAAGGGGCTTCTGCAGACCCATTTTTTTTTAGCCAGCAAACAAACTGAATTTCTGTTAATAAATAAACAAAAAACACATTAGGAAGTCGGGAATAAAAACAAAGCCAAAGAAACACTCAACAGAAATTAGAAAAAAGTTACACAGTATGAAAGTTGTGTGGATGTGCACAAGTGCACTTTCTGTTTCATACCGATCCTTTTAAACTCTATTCTTTAATGAATACTTGGGCTGCAGTTGTCCCCTATTTTCTCCCAAATTTAGCCGTGTCCAATTCCTCCCCGTCACTAGGGGCCTCCCACATTAAGGCTACTACGACCACTCAGTCAGGAGGGCCGAAGACTATCACGCATTTTTTTTTAACTGCTTGCTCACGCACCATTGGGGGCGGCGTAACACACTCTGATGACAACGCTATCTGTTCCTTCCGCTTGAGTGAGCTCACAGATTGGCTGTAGAGCCGTGATTAATGTGAGCACCAAGTACCTCTCATCCCGCCCTTCTGAGAGCTCTGAGCTCGGCCAATCAGCTCTCTCTAGACTTCCGGGTGCGAGAGGTTACATCACCACCCGGGAATCGAACTCATGATGTCAGGATGATAGGACAAGCACTTTACCACTGCGCCACTCAGAGACCTCATATTTTCTATTCTAAACGTCTGGACACACCTGCTAATCTCGCCTACTGGCTTATTGTACAGTTAAACCTTGGATTGCGATCATAATTCGTTCCGGAAGTGTGCTTGTAAATCCAGAGCACTCGTATATCAAAGCGAATTTTCTCATAAGAAATAATGGAAACTCAAATGATTTGTTCCACAGCCCAAAAATATTCAAAAATATAAAGTAAAAAAACAATGTAACCTGCACTTTACCTTTGAAAGTATCATGGCTGATGTGAGAGTGATGAAAGAGACTCTCTAATGACACTTTAGCTTTTGCCTCCTTTTGAGGATTTCTCGGGAATGTGACATCACATTGTCGTTAAACGGATTGTTCTCCCACACTGCTACAGCCTTTTAAACTATTTTTTTTCTTTACGAGGGCCGTTGTTGCAAAACAATTACTATACTTGGACACACAAAAAATGTAAATAAATAATAAATTAAATAAAAAATAAATACAAATAAAATAAAATGCTTTACGCGAAACTCACACATGGTCACAATGTTACAGTAACACATGCGCACGGATGACTATACGAGTGACGCGCGTACATGCATGTCAGGACCTCGCTCGTTTATTGAGTTAAAACTTAAAACATTTTGCTCCTCTTGTAAAACACTTACTGACCAAATTACTCGCAATCCAAGGTTTCATTGTACTTTTTTTTTTTTTTTTTTACAAAATAATTTTTGCTGTTATATTATCGGAATAATAATTATTAGTGGCGTAACAAGTACAGGTCCAAGCGGTCAGGTACTTTCCATCACTAAATAAGTTAACTCTACCCACACGGTCTCTCAACACAAACTGATGTGATCAACAACACATCGTTGTTTCAGGCAACACTTTTGAGTCCTGACTTAACATCATTTTTATGTTCGTTTTATTAAACTCTCATAAAAACTGCAGTTCGGCTCGTTCTGGCCGGCTTCCAAAAACTCGGGCTGAGACGGTCGAGCTGGTGGCTCTGCAGACTCTTATTTTCCAGCTTCCTCATTACTTAGATGAATTAATAGATTCTTGAGACTTTCTAATTGCCCTACTGTTTTTATTTACTTGTAGCAACTTGTTTATGATGTTGGCTTATGAGAGGTAATTTGTGAGTGCTTTCCATCAATGAGGGAAAAAAAAAATTACTCATCTTTTCCTTCAGATTAACATGGTGTCCTGGGTGTGAATATACACTGGTCACTTTATTAGGAACACCTGGCCACCTTCACGTTCGTTTAATTATGCAGTCAGCCAATCATGTGGTAGCAGCACGATGCGCATTCACAGTGATGTAAGCGGCAGGTTAGGAGGTTTGTGACTACCTTTGAAGTACATAGTAGGTTGCTGGTGCTAAAAGGGCTCGACTGATTAATTCAGAAAGATAAAGATATTCTCAGGAATCAGGATACAATGGCTAGACTGGTTCGAGCTGACATTATGGTAACATTATGGTAAATCCAATAACCATTCTTTACAACCGTGGTCAGCAGAAAATCATTTCAGCCTCGAAGCGAACGGGCTACGACAGCAGACGAGGATGTCAGGGTTCACTGATATAAATTTTATTTATATAGCGCTTTTAACAATTGTCATTGTCGCAAAGCAGCTTTACATACGCAAAAGAACTAGGAATTTGAAATTTTAACTTGATAAACGAGCGAAGTTTTGACAATACGAGTAGTGTGTATACGTTTTGTCAGCCGAGCGTCATGTGATCACAACTCAGCCAATGGTTGTTCTCTCTCTCTCTCGTGCTGGGGGATTGTCGATTATCGTCTTCCATGCTTGGCTTTAGTGCGTGTATGTCACTCGTCCGTACTATGGTATACCGTTTATTATAACATTGTGACCACGTGACCAGTGTGCACACGTAAAACCATTTTTTAAATGCATTTTTTTGTGTGCGTGTCCAAGTGTAGTTACAGTAGCCCATGTGAAGAAGAAGAAAAAAATAAAGAAAAAAAAATTTTAAATTGATGTAGCAGTGCGGGAGATGGATTTGTTTAACGACAATGTGATGTTACATTTCCACAAAATTCTTAAAAGAAAGTAATGGCAAGCGTCAGTACAGAGGTTCACTGTTAAAGTCAAACTAAAAGAAGAAGACTCTACTGAGTTCAAAGTTGTTTTCATTTCAATTATATTTACATGAATATTTTGGGTTGTAGAACAAATCATCTGACTTTCCATCATTTATTATGAAGGAATCCGCTTTGATATATGAATGCTTTGGATTACAAGTACAATTCCTGAAGGAAATATGCTTGCAATAGAAGGTTTAACTGTATTAAGATTCTTTATTACATAGTAGGTTTAAAATGTCTTTCATTTAAAGAAGTATATGAATATTCTTAATTGTTTTTGTTTGTGTATTTTTCATTTAAGCAGCACTTTAACTTCTTGCATCTTACAGCTCATACATGTCACACATGACGCATTTGTGGTCAACATTTAAGTTCATGTACATATTTTAACACAAGTATAACTTTTCTTTTTTTTTTAAAATAATTTGTGTTTTTCCATAGTGCTGTTATCTTGCATGTTTCCTCAGAGGAGAACGTCAAACTTGTTTAAGATGATAACTCTGAACAACCGTGGTGAACAGAAAAACATTCGCAACACGAGAACCATGAGGCATCTTGCACTCCTCCTTATATTACACCCATCCTGTTTATAGTCTGTATAGTCGATTTATTGCTTGTTATGCACAGGACAAATCTCACTTCACTGCTCCTTTGTACAAGTTACAAATCTGCATGTGTCAAAGCCACTTCTTAAAACTTGTCACTTGGTACATAAAGAGTAATAACCATCTGTATTCCTTGGGAATGCTCTGCATTAACTAGTGATGCACGCACTTGTGTTAATCTGTTGTGTCGCAATGCCCAGCTGCAGTTTTGAGAAAGGTCTAGCAGGTGATGTTATAATATTTCTCATTAAAGAGATGTGGTTTGGTTTTGAGGAAATGACGGCTGTGCAGTGAGACCTTCACTGAAAGAAATAAAATAAAAAAATAAAATAAAAAAAATAAAATAAAAATACAAATAAATACAGTTTCAGTAACATTTCAAGAAGAGTTACTATAAGCTAGAATTTTTCTAAAACAAATGTAATTTACTGAATAATAAACAATAAAATATTCTTCACAAAAAGAATGTGTCTTGGGGGAAAAAAAGGTTATATTAAAAGGTTGTTTTATAGATTTGAACGATTTAAAAAAATTAAATAAAAAAAAAAGATTGACGACTTAAACAGATCAACAGTTATTTTTTTCATAACGATTTCTTTGTTTCGATGGCAGAAAAGAGGGATGATAAAAAAAAAATAAACCAACATCAGTATTGACATCAGCAATTAGCCAAATTATAAATTTCAACACCACTATTAAAAAAAAATAATAATAATTGGTGCATCCCTAGCCTTAACAACTCCATAAAAACACTTCGCAACTGCATGTGTTGTGAAAGACTTACAGTTTTCGCTGCTGTAACAATATACTGAAGGACCATCTCTTTCTTTTTGCTCAGGTCCTTCTCTCTGAGTGGAGCTCTCTTATCTTCATTCAAGTTCATATCCTCCTGGAAAAGCACAGAAACGAGTGTGGAGAAAAGGATAAATGCAAAGTACAGGGTGTCGCAAACAAAGGATAGAATACACAGAAGCAAAAACAAAAACCTTTTAACAAAATGTCTTCCAGAATGTTACATACTTGGCTCATGTATATACATTTCTTTGTTTTTTTTTTCTTTCTAGATAGTCTTTGATAATAGAAAGCTGTTGGTGCACCAGGATGCCATAAAGCACAAAAATCATTTAAAGGAATGTATTTGAAGTACCATTACAGTACATGCATAACCTCAGAAATCACAGGTTAGCATGAGTGCATCATGAGTGGGAGAGATTACTGTGTGTGTGTGTGGTTAAAAAGAGATAGCAATCAATCTTTTAATTACAAAACATCAAGGGGATGTTTTGTAATTAAAATTATATTTCGCTAAAAAGTGTTAATTTCCCCCTATGTATGGAGACCTTTTGGAACGCGCTATATTTTAAAGCACGCTAAAATTCATTCTTCAGCCAAGTAAATGTTTAACATTAACATACCGTATATTAACTACAGTCTGTGAAATGAACGTGAACAGTGGCAGGACACACAAAAACGCCCACTAATTGCCGGCCCTGTGTGCACTGATACTGCAGTCAACGGCGTTAATTAAATATACAGATTTTCTATCTCTGATGTAAATGTCTAACCACTCAAAACACTTTTTTTTTTTTGCTCGCCTACATTTCTCCATAAGATGCGGCTCAAACACCTGCCAAGAGGCAACGTGATAAAAGGGGAGATGAAAACAATAAAAGCACAGGGGGGGAATAAAAAAAAAGAAAGAATATGACGCAAGTGCTAGCGCTAAAGCAGCGGCGATCAAAACCATAATCCTGCTGATAAGAAAAAATCTAACCTGATGAAACAAACAAATAAGAAAATCATTAAGAGACACCACAAAAAAAAAAAAAAAAAAGAATTTGTATGTTGCTCATTTCAGAAAAGCAACTTGGCCTGAAGTCTACTGATGAAAACTCAACATTAACATAAATAGCTACAGATAACTGAATAAAAAAAGAATGGTTTCATCAGAAAGAAACCAGCATCCTGACCTGTGCCAAATTAATTAATAATAATAATTTTTATTTATATAGCGCCTTTCCAGAGCTCAAGGACACTTTACAATGAATAGAAAAAGGGGGACAAACAGACATTTAAAAAAAAAAAACTAGGAGACAGACATACGAATCGAGCTGTAACATTCAGAAAACAAGTAGGTTTTGAGTAGGGATTTAAATGCTGAGATGTTATTAACAGAACGGAGAGAGTGTGGTAGAGCGTTCCAGAGCTTAGGTGCAATAACACTAAATGATCTGCCCCCCATTGAAGATAGGCGGTACCGAGGGACAACAAGAAGGCCAGAGTCGGAAGAACGTAGTGAGCGAGATGGGATGTAGGGGACAAGCAAATTGAGAAGATAAGAGGAAGCTAAGCCATTTAAAGATTTAAAAACAAGGAGAAGAATTTTGAATTTAATACGGTAGTTAACTGGAAGCCAGTGGAGATCAAACAAGATTGGGGTTATATGAGCAGAGCGTTTAGTATGAGTGAGAATTCTAGCCACAGAATTTTGAATATATTGTAACCTAGAGATGGAGCTGGCAGGTAGACCAGTGAAAAGGGCATTACAGAAATCAATGCGTGATGAAACAAATGCATGGATGACAGTTTCAGCATCCTTGGTACTGATGAAGGGACGCAGTTGGGCAATGCGACGTAGATGGAAGAATGCAGATTTAGTGACAGATTTAATGTGAGACTGAAAGGAGAGTGTGGAGTCGAGGATTACTCCTAAATTTTTGACAGAAGTTGATGTTTTGATGTGAGAGCCAGCAATCTCGCAGGTGAAATTAGTGGAAATATTGCTGGTGAGTGCTGGGGTGCCAGTGAAAATTCTCAGTTTTATCCATGTTAAGTTTCAAAAAGTTTAAGCTAAGCCAAGCTCTAATGTCCTTTACGCATGCAGAGATTTTGTCAATTTGGACAGATGGAGCAGGTGTACAGATGGAATAAAGTTGAATGTCGTCGGCATAAAAGTGATAATTAAGACCATGACGTTGAAGGATCAGACCGAGTGGGATTATGTAAATTGTAAATAATAGGGGGCCAAGAACAGATCCCTGGGGAACACCTCGCTTCAGGGGGACAGTGGGTGATCGAAAATCCTTAACAGAAATGTAAAACTGTCGATCTGAAAGATAGGAAGAAAACCAAGAAAGAGCAGTACCAGAAATGCCCAGAGAAGAGAGACGAGAAATAAGTAAATCGTGGGAGACAGTATCGAAGGCAGAGCTGAGGTCCAGTAGCAATAATATAGACAAGGATCCAGAATCACCAGTAAGCAGTAGATCATTTACTACCTTTACAAGTGTAGTTTCAGTACTATGGAGGGGGCGAAAACCTGACTGAAAAGGGTCGAAGAGATTATTATCAAGTAGAAAGGACTGGAGTTGGGTAGCAACAGTACTTTCCAGTAATTTTGATATGAATGGTAAGTTAGAAATGGGACGATAGTTAGATAGAACTGAGGGGTCGAGGTTGGGTTTCTTAAGCACAGGTGTAACTTCAGCAGTTTTTAGTGGCAACGGAAATTCATTGATTGAGAATATAACCAAGATTTAGTTCTACAGGTAGGCCCCGACTTGCAAACGAGTTCTGTTCGGGAGCACGTCTGATTTGTTCTCAAGTCCGACAGAGTCTTATACGCCTTAAAAATATGCAACATAAAGCATACCAAGCCACTTGACTAAATCTGTCCCCTTTCTTCACACACATACAATATGCCGGACTTTAGACTTTTTATACATTCTTTAACAATGAACGTTAATTGTAAATATTGGTATCTAGTGCACTGCAGAACTAGTTTTTTGTACAATACACATAACCGACTTCCATGATTGAACGGGAAGTACAACCACAATCCAATCGTATCTGTGGAAATTCGTAACCCGAATGTTCGTAACTCGGGGACTACCTGTACATTCTTATTTAATTTGACATATTTGTATTACATGTAGCTTACATGACGGTTTTCACCGTTTTCAACTATATAGTGCTGCAGTGATTATTCTACTCACCTAAATGGAATTGCACGGCGTATCACAATCAACAATATTTACTCTAATAACACAGCAGGAATGAAGGCACTAAAAGAAGGACCCTTCAAAATATATTTTTTTTACCTCTCCTAATTGGATTTCTGTCCTTGCATCCTAATGATTTATTTCCATTTTATGATATGGACAAGGAAAGTAGTTTAAGATATGGCACAGGCTTGAGGCTGGACAGCTGTGGACATGCATGTTGATGAAGCCTTGGGTCAGTGTGGCACGAAGGAAGATGAAAGGTGCGTGGGAAAGGCACTAATTGCCTCCGCTGGCCCGGCCCCCGTGATTTTTAATCGAAACCCTCGCCTGCAGGGCCGCGTGGCGTGGACACTTATCCTCCGGATCAGTGACCTGTAAACCTGGGCTCTGTTATGTGACATCCTTAACTACATCTGTGCTAAATGCCCTCACGCTCACCAAGATTGTGTGCCATAACTTAGATATATGAAAAACCTGATCACACTTGAAAAGATCCCAGTGCGATGGTTGCTGGAGGTATTATGAATCATAAACCACTTTTAGCACGTTTTCTGTCAAAATTTTGAAATGGTTGATGACTATGCAATAGGAATCAAGTCTTCCTTTCTATGGAGGGTAATGCCTCATGGAAAATGACTCTTTCAGGTCTTTCTTTCGTACTTTGTTTAACAGTTTTAATCACCGAATGGCTTAGGGGCAGTGATTGGGCAATGATTGCATTGTACTGTGGCATGACTGAAACAAATAAGGAAAGCGATTTAGTTGGGAATTACATTCAGTTTTAAAGGTAAGTCAGCATTTAATTCATAAAAGATAAAGTAGTGCAATAGCAGAAAATTACAAATTTTTGTTTACTTACATTGACTTTTTTTTTTTTTTTTACATTGGTGAAAAAGTTAATTCAGAATCAAATAAAAGTACCTTCATAGAGAAAAAGCATCCATGAGCCACAAACAATAATTACTTAATTGCAAAGCTGTTATTGGCCGTTCCAGCTTTGAGATGTATCTGGTATGGCATTTTTTTTTTCTCTAATTCTGTCTCTAATTCACCATGAGCCTTACTAAGCTGTATGTCCAAGATTGTTCAAATATCCATCTTCAGAGCAGATGCAGTTTCTTGGCTGATGAGTGCAAATTCTCCTGTAACATGACTCCTTCTATGACATGCAGTGCCGGGGTACCATTTTCAGAGAAGCAGCTCTGTTATCATGGTGCTCTGACCTTCGTTCTTCATTCGCTGGTGGTCTGGGATCATACGCATTACACACTACCTTCTCCAGGCGTGATGAGCTGGAATACCGAGTTTTATTTTTGTTCGCAGGCTATACTGTTCCAAAAGACATTCGTATTTGTCTGTTTTTAGACATGCATCTCAGTGCCTTTTTTTTTTTTAAGCAGAGGAGTTGCGGAATTGGGATGACTGCGGTGCATTTCATTACTTATTCCCTGCCTAACTGTTCTTCCTGCTGCTTTCGTATCGTCCTGCAACAATTTCAACGGGGTGTGGAAGTAGATAAAATAGCAAAAAAAAAAAAAAAAAAAACACACAATTCTGTGTGTTTTTTTCCAATTCTGATCTTGGCTCAAATATTTATCTGATTGGATAAACATACAGTACACGGTGGTTTCACGTGCAACAACGTGCAGATAATATGAATCCCACACGAACATTAGTGTGTAAGAGTTGTCTTCAAAGCTTGTTTCTAGTTACTGTTTTATTTTACTGCTCTTTTTTTTTTTTTTTTTTTAAGCCAGCCGTTTTTTTTTCCGGCCAGCCCTCAAGGAACCTACTGCTCTGGTGGCCGTTTGCTGCAGAGGAGAAGAAAAAGACCGCTGCAGGCTGGTAAACGATTCATGGCCCTGTACCAACCCGAGGCACGGTGGATACTAACAACAAAACAAAACAAAAAAATGCCACAGTGGGCAAACTGAACATTCACTGCTGCTTGTATAATGAAGACAAGTAGTGAAAATAAAGTTGTAATGCTAGTCTGTATTCTAATTCTGGTGAAGCTGGTCTTGCACTTATATTATTATATATATACACTGCTTGGGGAAAAAAAAGGGAAGAGGAGTAAGATTATTGGGCTGCATCAAGCATTACAGATACTGGAATGAGGTTAAGAAATAAACAATGTGTTAGTAAAACCTAGAAGGATGGTGCTGAACTGTGAACTTTGTAGAAGAAATACAACCAGAGATAAAACGTTCAGAATATGATCAGAATCAGAGGTCACGTAAACGCTTGGTGAGGTTTCATGGTTTAAAAAAAATAATAAAATAAAAATAAATCAATGATAAAAATCTGTGTTTAATGATAAAAGTAGGAGCATTTCCATACGCACACAGTGTGACTAAAACTCACAGGATTGCGACTAACATAGGAAAGCCACTTGTTATTGAGGCCCATCAGGTAAAAATATTTAAACTCGTAAAGATTGGACTTTGGAGCGATGGAAAAAGATCATGTGACCTGATGAGTCCAGACTGACGGGCGCGTCAGGGTAAGAAAGGAAGCGAATGCACCCAGCATGCATAGTGTCCACTGTACCAGCCTCTGGAGGCCATGTGTTATGATCTGTGGTTGCTTTGGTTGCTCAGATCTGGACTCAGCAACTTTATGAGGGAATAAAATGAAGTTCTGGCTGACGACCTGAATGTACTGAATGACCGGGTTATCACATCTATGGACTTTTTCTTCCCTGATGATTCAGTGATTTTGGGTGGATGAGGAATTGGACACCAGCTTGCATGATGTTCTCGATTCCATTAAGTTCTATTAGTGTACAAACCCAAATGTGCTAGATCAACATTTACATCACTTTTAAAGAAAAATATTATTCGCAGCCATGTGGACGTGAATGTGTAGAGCGTTATGTCTTGGTTGGCCTTGACTACATCAGTCATGAGGATCTACAATCGACACCAGATTTCGCTTGCACTACTGGATGCTTGATGGTTTTGGTTGTGCTCGGTGGTGCAGCAGTTGCTTCGCTGCCTCACAGCTCCATGGCTCCAGGTTTTATACGGAGTTCGGGTTACAGATCGTGTTTTCTCCATAGACTCGTGGGTTTCCTGTGGATTCTAAAGGTTTCCTAGCGCTAGCAGGCAGACGGACTTTACCTCAAGGTGTGACTAAGTGTGTGGAATGCATCATGCACTAGACTGCCAAGGGTGTACATTCCCTTCTCGTACCCAGGGGTCTCCAAAAAGGCTCTATTATCAAAGGAATATAGGTAGAATATAGGTAGGTACTAAAGCAGTCCCTTCTGGGTGGATAGAATAGGCTTTCTGTCATATATTAGCCTTAGTAAATGTATAACAAAATTAACTTAAGTTTAAATTAGAATAGACTTTGGAATTTCATTTGGGATCAAAGTATCTACCCATCTATCTATCTATCTAATAAACTCTATGAAGTCCTCACACTGTAGAGTGACTATAAAGTGACATTGGTGTTACTGATGCACTTTGCTTGTGATTTTTGGCCACTTTGTAAATAAACAGCATGTGACAAGTATGACATTCTGAATATAGAAACGTCAAATGACTTACCATCATTTTCTCGAAGAGAGCAAGAATCTCCTTCTCTGACGTGATCCTGGAGGACAGGTCCTCAACCTCGGACGAGTTGGACCAGTCATAGGAGGACTGCTTGGTCATGTGGGAAAGCTGTGTCCTCTCCTTCTTACTGCCTGGGATGCGAATACTTGCAAATCGGTCCCGCTGGATTAAAACAAACAAAACAAAAAATGTAAAAAGAAATAAATAGGAAGGAAGGAAGGAAGGAAAACGGAGATGTAAGGTATTCCTTGTTAAAGTCAGGAAGAGTTGGTAAGCTCATACCATGATTAATGATATAAGGGGTGGAACAATAGTCTGGTTAGGATTCAATTCACAAAGCAGACTTCTTGATTCAGACTGAAGTAGATTCTCAGAATATTTAAGAGGAGATGGCGGCTTCATTTTGGCGCAGCATTGTAACGAGTGTTAGGAAGCTGGGGTCAGCTTTAAGAGGTGGGGTTAGGGCATTGGGCTATGGTCCAGGAGGTCCCTGGTTCAAACCCCACCACCACCAAGTTGTCCTTGTTGGCCATTTCTGAAGGGCCATTAACCCTCAACTGCTCAGATGTATGATCAGATAAAAATCTAAGTCGCTCTGGATAAGAACATCTGCTGAGTTACTGATCGGAAGGTTGGCGGTTCAAGCCCCACCTCCACCAGGTTGCCATTGTTGGGCCCTTGAGCAAGGCCCTTAACCCTATCTGCACCAGGGGCGCTATATCACCCTGCGCTCTGACCCTAGTTATGCAATAAAAAAAATTCGCTGTGCAATAATGTATATGTGACAAATAAATGCTTAACTTCCGCTCAGTAATAAAGGACTTTTAAAAACTTTTGACAAAATTGAATACAAATATATAATCATAATCAAAAACAATGCATTTTTGTACTACAGGTTCACCATTCCTAAAACTAAATTATAAAACTACAAAAATCATTTAAAATAATCTCAAATGCAAAGAAATAAATTGCGATGTGAAGTCAACGTCCACTTTATTGATCACACGATTTTCCTCTTCAGTTTAATCAAATCTCCAGATTTTAAAAAAGACTGAGATGTCACATCTGACAGAGACCCGGTTGCCTGTCTGGTGGCCCTATACCCCTGGATTGATTTGTACCGAGAGGGTATACAATACACCCACATCTCAGAGATAATGATTTTCCTAACTGGATTAGATTCGTCAGCAACTATTCGGATGGTCTGTTTGCTCTCCTGATCCCCCAGTTACACCTGCAGGGAGGTGAGATGTTATACCTAGGTGCTGATACATTTTGTTTGTTTTTTTTGTTTTGTTGTTTTTCAACGTTAATAACCCTTATCTTTCCGAGAATCTTAAATTACCGACACTTATCTTCGGGGATATTTCTAGGGAGACCACCCAGTGTGTGTTGATGTAATGTGCTGAAGTCTGGTTTCATCATCACCAGTGACACAGAAGTGAAATTAAGTATATGAAGGTGAAAAAAAATTTTTTTTAAATGTTTAAATAAAAAAAGCTTGGGAGTGTGCTGTGGGGTGGTGTGTTGTTCTGTGGGATGTCAGGCAACAGAATCGTCAGTCTCGACAGCTTAATTTGGTTTGCGGCTGCCCTGAAGCTCGTATCGCAACTTTGAGTGATGGCGAGGATCGGTTTAATCACACGGCGTCTCCGTCCGCGGCGAAGGACAGGAGTGTTTGCTATTCAGACCTCATTAGCAGGGAATAAATAAATACAGACGTGAAATAAATAAATATGGAAAGCCAGAGCCTTGATAGCGGGTCTCTGAGCACATGTAATATGGGCTGCTTAGGAAAAAAAAAAAAAAAAAAGATGAAGTGCTTTTCAGGGCTGTTTAGGTGTACGTACGTCTGCGGCTCACTCGCCCACAATATCCTCCTCTTTCTTCCTCTGAAAGAGCCTTTGATGTTACTACTAATGGCTCCATTTCCTTTTATTCCTTCTATCCACTCCATCAGGCACCTCTTAAGTAATTCTGCCTGTACCTCTGAAACAAAAATCCACCATATTCAGCCATCCAGTTCCATATTCCCCCCCCCGCCACCACGAAGGAAAAAAAGTCCATTACTACAACACATCAAACACGGTCTAGAAATCGTCACCCTACGCTCATCCGAAAGCCATGTCTACGCTCATTTATCACCCTGGAACACAGCCTCGCTTCAATCGTAGCGTACGCGCTATTCATCCGGTCGGGTATATATATATATATATATATATATATATATGCACGCCGTCCATCTGGCGGTGTAAAAGTGTCTTGCTCCAGTCTGTGTTCCTGCTGAGCTGAACACATAATAAAAGCTGATTATCCTATTTCAGTGACTACTCTCCCTCTGGCATTAAAAGTCTGTGCGAATCAATAGCGACCAAAGGAAAACAAAAACACATTTGCCGATCGATAGGAACGAAAGAAACGCCACATATTACATGTGAAAAAAAGGAAAAATTAGAACAAAGATGAACAACGGGGGGCGTGGAATAAATAAAAGCCACCTCAGCGGGTTTAGAATTAAAGAAAAGGAAGATTTGAAGCGTAGTGGGCCAGAATTGATAGGAGACGGATAGCAGGAGCTAAACGGAACATCAGGAAGGCCTGTGGATTATTGGGAAAGAGGTTGGATGATTGCGATGAGCAATTGTCAGCAGAGGCTCAATTTACAACTTGATTGAGATTTCCATCGATGACTGGTTTAGATGAACGGGCGTCTCAAAGTCCCTCTAGTAAAATCTAGATCCGCTCGGTGGCCATCTCGGCAGCAGGTAAGAGACCAGGCTGCTGGAAAGAACACGAGAACGGTGGTGAAGACCGCACACGCCGATAATGAATGAACATTCCACTTTATGTACACTTTATGACCAAATGTTTGTGAACGCTGATCATCAATAAAGTCTTGGAAAAAAGTTGACAAAAGGATGTTGAACGTTGTAGGCTGAGAGAGTGGTCTTGATTACAGAAACCAGCATTCGTTGCCAAACAAAATAAATGTAAAAAATCACTTGAGGGTGCATCATCGGAAAAAAAAAAAATTATATGGAGTGGAGTCTGGGATTCACCTTGCATTGTGAGTAAATTGGTTTGCTGTCTAAGTAAAGTCAACATCCATGTGCGTTTGGTTAACTAGTTTCGTAAGTAATTTTACTTTATATTTTATATGAATATTTCTGGGTTGTGGAACGAATCATTGAAATTTTCATTATTTCTTAGGGCGGAAATTTGCTCCGAGATGAAAAATGGCGTCCGGGATTCCCCTTCGCGATTTAAAGGTCGAAGAGACAACACTGTGAGATTCATTTCCTTTGGTGCGGTTACCATTTTTGCCCATGGGGTGGCAGTGAGGGGACAGATTTAGTCAAATGAATCAGTATGCTTCACATTTTATATTCGTGTCAAAGGAAAGAGCAAAGACTCACTTTGTCGGACTTACGGACAAATCCGACTTACAAACATGCTACTCGAACAGAACTCTTAAGCAGGAGACAACTTGTATAACTTGTGTATATATTTTTTTTTTTATTTTTTTTTTTTTTACTTATAAACATTCTTTATAAAATGTTCTGTTCTAGCCTTGCTGATATAATCAAGTGTCGTATAAAAGAGTGAATACAGTGCCGTAAATTTTTTTTACGAAGAATTCATACAGTCCATTCATAAGTGTCGAGTAAAACTATTCGAAACGGGTCTGCAATAAACTATACATTTTCAAACAAAAAAAGAAATTCTGATAACTCTGATAACAAGATCCTCTATACCTGTGTCGGTAAAACTAGGTACTTTCCGCTAAACTCATGGTGGTACTTTTTCCAGTTAGCCGACCCTCTTCACTTTTTTTTTCCTTTCCCCTGCGTCAGAAATCGAGCCTGAGTGAGCCCCAGCCAATCGGAGAGCAGAATAATAAAGCCCACTCAACGAAACCAAGACATACCACCCAGAACACCAGCGGTGTTAAAAACGCCTCAGAGACATGCACAGTAGCTAACATCCTGTTCTTTGCACGGATTTGGAGCGAGAGACACTAATTTTCTGATACCGATCTTAAAGCAGACATTTTTCGATTAGGGTTTGTCTAAATATAATTTTGTATTGTCTGGAGTGTTGCATATTTAAAGCTTGAGCTTTTTAAACAATCTGCTGCTCAGCCTTTAGTGTATCTGTCGGGAGATTTTTTTTATTTTATTTTTTTTCTCCATCACTGTCATAAGTCCTGTTTAATCCTATGCAAACTCTCTTCAACAGGGATGGTCGGTGCCGTTCAAACTTATTTCATGGACGTACAGTACTTCTGAAAGTCAAAGTTAACAGTCAACTATTATACAGCGTGCACACATCAATTACTCACTTAACATATTAATAAGCTGAAATGGCGCTCTACTTTAATGTAATTGTTAGTTTGAGAAATTAGCATTTGCCCATTATTAACCTGCTGGAGTAAAACAGTGAAGCCACACCTTGGCATACACACTGCACTGGCACAATGAGATTTAATTACAGTTCTTAATTTTCTAACACAATTACACTCAAATTTTTTATAAAGATTTTGGTACATCAAGTAGATAGGACTGGTTCCAGATTAGGATCAGTGTTAGCTTCTGACTTCAGATTTCCCTTAAACTTTACTGAATTTAATTTGTATAAAGGTTAACTAATGTTCTCAAAATTAATCTCGAAACATAATTTTTTTTTTAAACTTGGACACTGATTTTTAGTATTTAACTTAAGAACAGATTAGTGCTCGATAAAAGCATTTGCACCTTTCGTTGCAGTAAAAGCTTTAAGTGTGGTTTGGGAGAGATTTCTTCCTGGCTGATTCGCTCGAGGACCATCAAGTTGGTTTGATGTTCAGAACAGTGTCATAGACACTCAATGGGACCTTTATGTTTTTAACCGCTCTGGCTTCTCTTCGGCTCAAAGGTGATGTGTGGAACGTCATCCTATGGAGACCAATGGTGACCATTGTATTTATTCCCATTGATACAAACGTGGTAGGACCGCTGGTCAACATTCACACACTACAGGCAACTGGGAAACCCCAATTAGCCTAATCTGCATGTTTATGGACTGTAGGAGAAAACAAGAGAACCTGAAGGAAACCCAGCAAGCATGGGGAGAACATGCAAACTATGCATATAGACCCGACGCAGGAATCGACCCAGGACCTGGAGGTGCAAGGCGACAGTGCCAACCACTAAGCCACCAATCCCGTCATGTCCATATATGTAAAAATAAATCCCGCCGCCCGCAAAGCTTCTCTTGTAATATCGCTGCATGCAGTCTTCCTTTATTTTGACGAGAATCCCAGGTTCGGAGAATGAAAAGTGTTTCTGCGATCACCAGTGGTGGCGTTAATTGAGATAAGGATTGCATTAGATTTGAACCACACATACAATTCCTAGCGCCACACCAAAACCCACACACTTCTATTATGTAGATCGCTACACTAAGATATAGTTCAAATCTATCCATTAAATGATTTATAAATTACTTAAAAACTAAAACACACCTTATTTGTTTAATAGCTGAACATACCGGGCCTTGAGAAACGACTCAAACTAATTAAATTAAATTATTTTAATTAATGGCATATTTTTTCCAGATTAATTAGAGGGGGAAAAAAATATGGAATTAACTCATTTTAAACACACACACAAAATTTGTATTTTATTGCTCCTCCTTGAGATTTTATAAAAGGGCTGAATTCTTTGAGGCATGGACTTCACTAATGAAAAATTTATGAGTCTTCCAAGGAAGACATGCGCTGCGTCCCGACTGAACATGCTCTTTTAAAAATGAAATAGCTAGTGCACATCTATGCTTCCTAATAAAGGTTTATTCATGGGAATAAATTCCCATGAACGTTTTAGGAACAGTTGCGGATAAAAGAGTGATTATGACGGATGACGCCGACGCTAGACGACGAATGGTGATGCAATGAAATAGCTAGTGCACATCGACTATACAAGCCAGTTCTGTACCAGACTACGCTCATTAGTTATACATGGAGAGTGAAATATAGCACTCGAACCCTGCACTGCTCGTTATTGAGGAGAATAAGTTCAGCGAGGTGGCTAATCAGAGGATTACGGGGATCGTCGTAAAACCTCTTCTGGACACACAACATTCGGCTGTAGTCTGCCGCATGGAAATAAAGTGCGGTGTTTTTTGGTAGCACATTACTTTTTTCATTAAAATAAAATGTATAAGAAAGTTAAACAACCTGTGTACATCTACGCTTTCGGAAAAAGGTATTGCACAAGTCTGGTTAAATTCCCATGAACGCTTTAGGACTTGCAGTTTAACCTTCCTCCTTTTGTTGAAATTTATTTTAAAAAATACAACAACAAAAAAAAACCAGAAAGTGAAATAGCTAGTGCACATATATTCTGGCTTTTGTGAAAGGAGGCATTGAGGATAAAAGAGGAGCCCTATGTGTTGCCTACAGTCGCCCTCGCAGGCAGGTGACACAAAAACAATATTCTCCATCAAACTAGTTTGAACTTTCTTGAATTGTGCTTTGAAAGGGGAAGTTTTTTTTTTCTTTTTTTATTGAGACCCAGATTGTTTGTTGTCATTGTGTTAATACACTTTTCCCGGAAAAAAATAAAATAAAATTTCACTCTGGCAAGATGCATTATCATCCTGAAAAATGTCTTCACCGCCGCCAAACCTATTTTCTATTGATGGAAATTCCAGTGTACATTGACCGTCATCTCCCCTGGTCCTTTTCCTGACGTGCAGCTCCATATCATACACGAGTGAGGAAATTTGATTGTTCTCTTCAGGCAGTCACATTAGAATTGCACCAGACAGACGGGAGTTCCACTGCCGTCTCCTCGGTCAATACAGAACTGTGACTTTGATCCAATCATCCACACTCGATGATTCTTCCTCTTTACGCCACTGTGACCTTGTTTTCTTCTGTTTAGGTGTTAGAGCTGGTTTTCAAATTCCATTTTACAAAGCGTCAGACACGCACCTTAAGTCTTTTGTTAAAGCCATCGAATTATCCAAGTCCCACGACTTAAGGTGATTTCATATCTCTTATAACTTAATTTGTTTGAAGTACAGGTTGTCCCCTACTTACGAACAAGTTCTATTCCAGGAGCACGTCCGTAAGTCCAGTTTGTTCTCAAGTCCGACAAAGTGTGTCTTGTACTTTAAATTGTATATTCATGTCTAAGGCGTATATCACACATACAACATACCAGTCTTTAGACATCTTATACATTCACTTACACGCTGAAAACATTGCATATAATTGTAAATATTGGTATCTTGTGCACTACACTGTCTATATTTTGTGTTCAATACACGTGAGCTATTTCCGTGATTAAACCGGAAGTAGAACACGCTGTTCATTCGTATATGTGGAAATTCGTAACTCTGCCGTGAGTTCGTAAGAC
The DNA here is from genome assembly GCA_030347435.1 of Clarias fuscus. Classification (NCBI taxonomy): domain Eukaryota; kingdom Metazoa; phylum Chordata; class Actinopteri; order Siluriformes; family Clariidae; genus Clarias; species Clarias fuscus. The sequence continues at coordinate 25,717,045 of CM059219.1, forward strand.
TACCTTAGCCAGAATGTTTAGCTTGTGTTAAAGCGATTGTGCAATTCAATCTATCATTTGTTGGTCGATTCAATTAACTGAACTAAAAGATCAGATTTTGCCTCAGATCTGACTATTGAAGTAATTTGGGCTTGTTTTTTTACAAAATCCTACAAACAAATTACTTTCAAAAATTTAAATGGTCTAAAACTGACAAATTTCTTACAAATTTCCCACAGCTTTTACAGAAAATAGAAAATCACTTACATTTTCTGCAAATAAATGTAAAACAACCTGCATACATCTACGCTTTCAGAAAAAGGTATTGCGCTAGTTTAAGGTTAAATTCCCATGAACACTTTAGGACTTGCAGTTTAACCTTCCTCCTTTTGTTTAAATTTATGTTTTTTTAAATACTAAAAAAAAAAAAACAGAAAATGAAATAGCTAGTGCACATATATTCTGGCTTTTGTGAAAGGAGGCTTTTTTTTTTTTTTTTACAATAGTGTGTTGTAAGACGATCGTGTGTTCATGTTTTGGGTTTAAGAGGCAGTTGGTGCAATACCACCACCTACTGGACTGGAGTGTGGGACAGGAGATTAGCGAAACTGACATTTACGCAATCAACAACACAAGTTACATAGCATTTCAATGTTTATTAGACATTTTCAGTAGTTTTTAATACTTCGAAAATCGATTTCCCTTTGATTCATAGCCCTATTTTGTATTATGTGAGATAAAATTTGATAAAATATTATATAATATGATATTAATTTATTTGCTACCAAGTGAAAAGAAATTAGACTGAACATCCTCTATGCGTGGGGATTGCATTATTTTCACCAGGGGTTGTAGCCGTCCTCTGAAAAAGTCCTCGATTATACAGAATCCTTTAAATGGTTTTCTGGTGTACGCGTACTCTCCTCTCAAGTTACTGCACTTCTTCAGAGTTACTGTTGGCCTTGCTGTGGCTTCCTTCACCGTTATGTTTATGATGAGTAACATTGCATTAGAGGTAATGGGTGGTGTGTAGCTGCGTCCACTTCCTCACTATCGATCTATCCGTCCTTACTGGTGTATCCAACCTCATAAACATAAATTTACACTTATGACATTCTACTTCACTATCTTTAACTTCTTCAAAACACTCTTTATCCTTGACTTCCGCTCCTGTCCTTCTCATCTGACCATCTCTTTTATGACACTTAAATCCGTGCGGTTCTGTCCAGAAAACGGAAGCAGATTTAACATTTCGGACTAAATGGGTCATCGTTAAAAACAATACCTACATTCAGCAGGCTCGTCCGGACCCCTTGGGAGGGTGAATACTTATTTAAGCAGCACTGTAGGGACAACCCACTCAGGAGACTAATACACTCTTTCACACTTTCAGCGAGATTAAATCATGTTTAATCTCTAGGTCGGTCAGGACGCATGCTTCCTGTTAGAACGTCTTTATTAACGGCAACCCATGCAGAGTTAGTGGGAGAAAGAGCTCGGGGAGTTAATATTGGACAACTGGACAGCAAAAAATAAAAAAATAAAAGAACACCATTCCTTAATTGAAAATTAGTTAATTAACTATCATGCATTTACACACCACAAAGTTTTTAAAAGTTTTATATTGGAAAAAACGTTTGGTTAATAAATAGACGGAGCAACGAGAGAGACGAATAAAACAGCCCTTACCACATCATCGGTAAGTGTTCTGATGTTTAAGGGCTACAAACAGAGAGAAACAATGTGATTAGAACATTAGAAATAAAAAAACAATTATAAAATCTTTAGTTATCTTACAATTATTTAATGTAGAACAAGACCGGTACAATTTACAGGATTAGCGCATCATTCACACACACTGTAGCCTGAGGAAGTACACAAAACCACCAGACAATTCTCAGACACCAGCAGTACATTAAGCCATGATTCCTCACTGGACTGAGAGGAGGATGAGGATGATAGAGTCCATGTGTGTGCGTGCGTGCACACTGACAGAAACCGACTCCAGACTGATGTCACACAACAGCACACTGAGGCTGCCCCATCCATGCTCAGATTATGCAAGTCCGGTTTGTTTACTATATTAGTCCGATCCGCATGGAGACAAAGAGAAGATCTGATTACTTCTGGTTTTGTTTATTTTTTTATTGCTGTTGGCGATATTGTAATTGCTAAAGTTAAGGTTAGATAAAGACAGCGAGAGCCTGAGAGAACGAAGGACGGAGACCAAAAGGGAAAGAGAAAGAATGGAGAGAGGATAGACAGATTACAAAGGAAGAGATTTATAAAAAAAGAGACAAAGTTAGACAGACAGCATGAGAGAGAAAGACAGTTAAATATTGTGACTGAGAGAGAGAGAATGACGGAGAAAAGTAAGAGATGATGAAAGACAGGCAGAGGGAGAGATTGAGGGAGACAGACAAAAGCGGGTGCAGACAAAGACATACAGAGAGAGAGAGAGAGAGAGAGAGAGAGTCTTTATTCAGGTAGTGATACAGAGAAGAGGGACAGGGAGAAAGAGAGAGAAACAAAGAATGAAGGAAAGAAACAAAGACTCTTTTTCTCTGCTTAGAGAGACGGACAAGAAGGAGAGGGACAGACAAATACCAAAAGTAAAAATGTGGGAGAGAGAGGAGTATAAAAAAAGAATGAGAGAGATAGACAGACAGGAACAGATTTTTAAAAAACTTTATCGGGGAGGACGAGTGAGATGAGAAGAGAAAGACGAGGACAGAACTCGAGACAGAACAGGAAGGACAAACAGACAGACAGCGAGAGAGAGAGGGAGAGAGAGAGACATTCAAAGCATTGTGAACTAGAAAGAGAGAGAAAGCAAGAGAAACAATGAAGGACACAGAGAGGCAGACAAACAGCAAGGAAAACAGTGAGAGAGACAGAGACAGAACAACTGACCGATAGAAAGATTAACAGACAGCGAAGGAAAGGCAGAGAGAAAGACAGACAGACAGACAGATGAACAGAGAGAGAGAGAGAAAGACAGACAGATGGAGATGGAGAGAGAGAGAGAGAGAGAGGACAGGTTATTTTTGCTCTTTTAATAAAGCTACAGAGCTTTTTTTTTTATTTCTTTTAAGTTCAGATTTTATTCAAACCGTCCTCAGTGTAAAGGGTTTCTCTTGAACTCTGGTCCGTTGTTGATGCCTCTCGAGTTTCTGTGTTTAAATGAAACCTCAGTCTGAGTGAGAGGAGCTTGAAAACATCAACGTCATCACACACACACACACACACACACACACGTTCAAAACAACAGACGTGTCCTTCTGCCTCCACACCGGGTACTTTAATGGACATCTGAAGCCTCATATTAAACAGTCTCTGTGTGTGTGTATGAATATTGACCGAGCTACATCAATGCTGCACACGCGGCTTTATGCACGCACGCACCGATCGATAGCGGAGACTACGATTAGCATGAACGCACAAATGTCCGCCTGTCTAATAAAGTGTGTGGGATTAATATTTGCATTCTGTTTAGCGAGACACAGGCGGACAGGGGAGGAGACGGGGAGCGTTCGAGACCACTTCGGCGTCTGTCGGGTAAAAATCCTCGGACCGATTGACCGGTGCTTTTCTTAATGTCACTGATTAACATAACTTCCCCCCAGGCCTTACTCCATTGTCTCATCCTTCTATATGGTCCAGAGTCAGGATTTTTAAATAAAATCTATAAACTACGAGAGAGACAGGGAGACTTTCTCAGACAAAAACCAATCACAAGATCAAATTTCTGCAAATTAACAAAAGATAAGGGATTAAAAGTCATCTTAGGTGCAGATTCCACAGTAAGCCATGTGGCAGAAGGTCAGAGCCTGAGAGACAGAGAGAGAGAGAGAGACACGTAAACCGACCGTTCTACACACACACTGAACATCCACGCTCAAACACACTCACCTGTCGGCTATTTATTACCGTCTGCTTGTTATGTTTTCTGTTTAGTGCAGAGACAGTGCGTGTGTGTGTGTGTGTGTGTGTGTGTGTGTGTGTGTGTGTGTGTGTGTGTATCTTAAACTACCTGCTGCTTGAGCAACAAAGTGGCTTATAATATTCAGGACAATCAATCACTTTAGAAATGAAATTGAATTGTTAGAGATGGAGAGAGAGATGGAGAGAGAGAGAGAGAGAGAGAGAGAGAGAGAGATGATTCTCACTCACTTCCGTTTTTATTCAGACAAAGAGACAGAGAGAGAGAGAAGGGCAAACGAATAGAATGAGAGGGAGAGAGAGAGCGAGAAAGAAAAGAAAAATAAATTCCCACTTTATTCCGACCAAAAGAAACAGGTCTAAAGAGAGAGAAACAGAGAAAGAGAACGAAAGAAAAGAAAGATTTTTTATGAATACAGAAAAAGCCAGGGGGGGGGGGGGGGAGAGAAGGAGAGAAATGGACAAATAAAAGAAAAAATCTCTACTTTTTTTAGCCAGATGAAGAGAAATAGAGAAAGCAACAGAACAAGACTCGTTTTATTCACAGTGAGAAAGGAAGAGAAAGATGGGAGAAAACAGAAATAAGATAAAAAGAGATACATTTTCTAACTCTCTATTCAGGTATTGATACAGGCAGAGAGAAACAAGGAAAAACAGAAGAAAGGAGAGAGAAAAAGAGGACGAGAGAAAGAAATAAAGAAAGGAAAAAAAACTCAGTTTCAGACAGCGAGACAGGCAGGGTGAGACAATGCAAAACAAAAGGAGAGGCAGCAGAAAGAAAGAGACAAAAAGAGTTGTGGAGAAACAGAAAGAAGAAGCAATAAACAGAGAGAAAAAAAGAGATGCTCTCATTCCTTATTCAGGAAGGAGAAAGGGACAAGGAAAGAAAGAACGAAAGAACGAAAGAAAGAGAAAGAAAGAAAGAAAAAATCTATATTAAGACGGAAAGACGGGCAGGGAGAGAGACAGAAAGAAAGAAAAAACAAAGGGAAAGAAAGAAAGAAAAAGAAAATCTTACTCCCATTTCTTTAGACAAATAGAAGCAGAGAGTGAGGGAAAGCAACAGAATGAGACAGAAAGATCATTGAAGGACATTTTCTTTTTAATTCAGAGAGAAACTGTGACAAAAAAAGAGAGAGAGACAGAGACTGAGAAAGACTAAGGGAAAAGGATGGTGATTTCACATGCAGTTCTTCCCCCCCCCGATTTTCTCCCTAATTTAGTCGTGTCCAATTCCTCCCAGTCACTAGGGGGCTCCCACATTAAGGCTACTACTACCACTCAGCCGGGAGGGCCGAAGACTATCACGTGTTTCCTCCGAACCACGTGACGCCAGCCGACCGCATCTTTTCGAACTGCTCGCTCATGCACCGTTGGGGGCGGCGTAACACACTCGGAGGACAGCGCTATCCGAGCTCACAGACGCCCCTGACTGGCTGTAGAGCCGTGATTAATGTGGGAGCACTATGTACCTCTCATCCCACCCCTCTGGGAGAGCTCGGCCAATCAGCTCTCTCTAGACCTCCGGCTGCGAGAGGTTACAGCACCACCCGGGATTCGAACTAGCGATCTCCGGATGATAGGGCGAGCGCTTTAACCACTGCGCCACTCGGAGGCCACATGCAGTTCTTTTTAAGGGAACCGGACTCGATCCTCTTAAGACGGGCCGACAGTAAAGGGGTTCTGTTCCTTTTGTCTTCACGTTGTCTTCCTGTTCACACTACAAGTTCCTCTCAAACTCTCAGCCACGGTTCTCACACATGATCTGTCTACAAAAAACCTGGAGGGATGAAATACAACAATGGCAAAAGTCTAAGCAAACCTGGTACAGCCTTCTCAATGAACACTGTTAAACAAAATTATTTAAAAAAAAAAAAAAGCCGCCTCAGCTTAAAAAAAAAAAAAAAAATTTACTCAACTTTTAGAGAAATTTGCTAAAAGTTTTCAAGTAAGTCAGTAAGTGTACAAGAAGTATGTCAGACACAAAGTGTTACCCGTCAGTACATTCAGTTTTAGGGTCTGAGCTCGTTTGGAGTTTTCATGTTCGTGCAATAAAATTCAGATTATTTACTCTGAGTTCATTGTGAAACTGAGGGAATAAATTGCTCTCTGTCGCTCTGGACACTGCACATCGACGGTGTAAATCCACGACTGTTGTAAAGACTTTACGTGTCTACTTCTGCTGTTACTCCAAGCATACTGTATGTGGTGGGGTTTTTTTGTTGTTTTTTTTTAAAAAAGGTCAATCAACATAGTAAAATGTCATGAAATGACAGTCTGATCATCAAACTGAAAAAATAAATAAATAAATAAATAAAATGAAAGCGTAATGCCCCTAATAGACAAACAATAACAATCTGTCAAACTGTGCAATTCCATAAATCAAGCCCTTGACAGTCAGTCTGGAGCCTGAACAATGTGCCATCACAAACACGCAACGAACAACAACGTTAAGAATTAAAAAGCCGGCCTGGGAATCGAGTCACAGCCATCGGAGTTTGACATTTTGTCATTTGCTTCAAAAAAAAAAAAAAAGAAAAGAAAAAAAAAGAAAGAAAGAAAAAAGAAAAAAAGCACACACACAACAAATTACCATTTACAAAAAAGTCCCGTGTCAAAAGACTTGCATTTCTGTGCCACAAGTAAATGAGCATTGTTCATCTGTGACATGAACGTCTGAAACAGGAATCTGTCTGGACTTTAGATTGACGACCAAATTACACCCATCTGTTCCATTGGCGTGTCACATTTCTGAAACGCTGTGATGGAAATATTTAAAATTATCACATAACTTATATAAAGAAGGAAAAAAAAAAGAAAGAAAAAAAATAAGGCTCTGCAGACTCTCAGCTCTCGGTGTCAGCCTCGAAAACCCAGCCGTGGGTTATTTAATATTCGTCCTACACATCCCGTGCAAACATATCAGGCTCGTTCCAGATGGCACGCCTTCTATAAATCAGTCCAATTTCCAATCTACATTTTCCACAAGCTCCCTGAAAAGAAAAAAAGAAAAAAAATGGAGGTAAACACTGGGCTTGTGGGAGGTTCCCGCCGTGTGCCGCCTGCATCGGCCCGACTTCATTAATAAGGTCAAAACAAACTGACACGCCACAGAATAAACCTGTGGAGCTGCAGATCAATCAGCGTGCCTGTGTGGCAGAAATGCCCTTCATTAAATCCAAATGGGTCAAAAAAAAAAAAAAAAAAAGGCAACAAAACACCTTCATTAATGCTGTTACATGCAGCATAGGAAAGATGATTTATTTAGTGAAGAAAACACATTAAAAACTGTGGGAGAACATTCGTGCCACATTCATCATTCTGTGAGCGGATGCCTGCCTGGTTTGTAAGTTTGAACTGTAAGTTTTGTTGTTGTTTTTTGTGTGTGTGTTTATTTTCCTCCTATGCAATTGTATTCCTTCATCTCAGCTCAAAGACAACACCACATACTTAAACTTTCTGGAAATATAAATAAACAAATAATGAATGAATGAATGAATAAATAAAAAAACGCAGACAAGTAAATCCCTTCAGCGCTGACGTGAAGGAACTCTATTAAACTGAATTACTACTTGAAGCACTGGAAGCTACAGTACAACGGGAGTCGAACGTCTAAAACACGCCCCGGGATGTGAATTCATATAAACTATATATAAATTATATTCCTATAAACACAGACGGATGTATTCAGACAGAAGACGACTGTTGACATTTATTATGGGGGGGAAAAAAATTTCTCATATAAATTATGATTTACTGTCTTAACGACATTAACATCTCAGAGTTTCTCGAAAAATATACAGGTGGATTAAATCGGACGACGTTAGCGCTACAGTCGCCGTCTTCTCAGGCGCGAGGATGGAATCCGTGAGCCGTAATGAGGAGATAAGGATCTTATATTTATGAGTTAGTAAGTCATAGCTATGAGTTAGTAAGTCACAATAATGAGATAAGTCAATTATGAGTTGAATCGTAATTAGGAGGGGACATAATTATGAGACAGTGAGTCATAATTAAAAGATGAGTCAAGATTATGAGAAAGCAAGTCATCATGATGAGACAATAAGTCAGAATTACAAAATCGCAATCTTACAGTTGTTATTTAGTAAGAGATAGAAATGTGCGCTCTGATTTTTTTTTTCTTCTTTGAATGCAACACACTTCCATAAACTTTGGTTTAATAAATATTATATACACACGTGGACAAAATTGTTGGTACCCTTCGATCAATGAAAGGAAAACTCACAATGGTCACAGAAATAACTTTAATCTGACAAAAGTAATAATTTAAAAAAATTCTATGAATGTTAACCAATGAAAGTCAGACATTGCTTTTCAACCATGCTTCAACAGAATTATTTAAAAAATAAACTCATGGAACAGGCCTGGACAAAAATGATGGTACCCCTAGAAAATACTGAAAATAATGTGACCAAAGGGACATGTTAATTCAAGGTGTGTCTACAATCTTGTAAATCAGTCAGTGGGCCTATATATAGGGCTCCAGGTAGTCACTGTGTTGTTTGGTGACATGGTATGTACCACACTCAACATGGACCAGAGGAAGCAAAGGAAAGAGTTGTCTCAGGAGATTCGAAAGAAAATTATAGACAAGCATGTTAAAGGTAAAGGCTATAAGACCATTTCCAAGCAGCTAGATGTTCCTGTGACTACAGTTTTTCACACATATTATTCAGAAATTTAAGATCCATGGGACTGTAGCCAACCCCCCAAATCAAAGAGACGGATAATCCGAATGGTAATAAGGTGAACTTCATGCTCAAGGAACATCAGTGTCAGATCGCACCATCCGTCGTTGTTTGAGCCAAAGTGGACTACATGGGAGACGACCAAGGAGGACACCATTGTTGAAAATAAATCATAAAAAAGCCAGACTGGAATATGCCAAACTACATGTTGACAAGCCACAAAGCTCCTGGGAGAATGTCCTATGGACAGATGAGACAAGAATGGAACTTTTTGCTAAGGCATATCAGCTCTATGTTCACAGACGGAAAAATGAAGCATATCAAGAAAAGAACACTGTCCCTACTGTGAAACATGGAGGAGCCTCTGTTATGTTCTAGGGCTGCTTTGCTGCATCTGGCACAGGGACTCATGAGGAGTGCGCCAAAATACCTGCAGAGAGGTGCAGAAGTCTCATTGACAGTTACAGGAATCGTTTGATTGCAGTGATTGCCTCAAAAGGTTGTGCAACAAACTATTAAGTTAGGGGTACCATCATTTTTGTCCAGGCCTGTTCCATGACTTCAATGAGTTCATTTTTTAAAAATAATTCCGTTGAAGCATGGTTGAAAAGCAATGTCTGACTATCATTGGTTAACAGTCATTGAATTCTTATTTATTATTACTTTTGTCAGATTAAAGTTATTTCTGTGACCATTGTGAGTTTTTCTTTCATTGACCGAAGGGTACCAACAATTTTGTCCACGTCTGTGTATATAAATATATCGGGAGACATTGGGGGCCATTCAACTGGCCCACGATGACCAATCCACTTTTCAGGAAACTGTTCATCTAGGAATGCTCGGACCTGACACCCATAATGTGGTGGTGCACCATCTTGCTGGAAAAACTCAGGGAACGTGCCAGCTTCAGTGCATAAAGAGGGAAACACATCATCATGTAGCAATTTCAAATATCCAGTGGCCTTGAGGTTTCCATTGAAGAATGGCCCCACTATCTTTGTACCCCATATACCACACCATACCATCACTTTTTTTGTTCCAACAGTCTTAGTGGGATCTATCCAATGTGGGTTAGTGTCAGACCAGTTGAATCAGTCAGAAACTTGTAAATAACTCATGAAAGAATAATGTTTGATGTGTCACATGACCCTCTTCCTAATGAAAAAACAAAAGTTGGATCCAAGATGGCCGACTTCCAAATGGCCACCATGGTCACCACCCATCTTGAAAAGTTTGCCCCCTCACATATACTAATGTGCCACAAACAGAACGTTAATATCACCAACCATTCCCATTTTATTAAGGTGTATCCATATAAATGGCCCACCCTGTATGTGTGTGTGTGTGTGTGTATATATATATATATATATATATATATATATATATATATATATATATATATATATATACACATACACACACACACACATACAGGGTGGGCCATTTATATGGATATATATATATAGTATTAGTTTTTTTTTTTTTTTTTAAGGGAAATCAGCTTCGAAATTTCTCAGAGGAGAACTGTAAGGCAATTGGGAAGCAAAGCGGATGCAAATACTGCCTGTGAATGGAGCGTAAAAATATATTATTCCATCTTGCAACATTATAAAGAAAGAAATATAAAATTTTGGTTTAAAAACTTTTTTTTTTGACAAACCACCCAACTTGCTATTTTGCACACATTTCTCATCACCAAATTAAAAGTTTTATTTCCTTTTGTGTGCGTTATTAAATATGTTACTGATTTTAAAAAACGTATTAACCTGTTTTGCATAATATTTCTCTGTAGCTCAGATATCTATTACCACAAGAGGGCAAGTGATGAGCATTATTGTCTTTAAATAGGCCTTGTTTTTGAAGAAGGGCAGAGAGAGACTAGCTGTATTTGGCAGGCATATTAATTTTCTGTTGTTGTATTTATTTGCATTTTAAAAGGTTTAAATAAAACAAAAGCTGAGGGAAATAAAAGAGCATCAGATTACTAGGTATGGGAATCACCAGGTACCAAACAATACAATATTATTGTGATACCTAGGTACTGATTCAGATTGTACTGTGATTCTGTCAATATCACAATTTTATAAATATCCTGACTACATGGAACATTTTTTCAGGATTTTGTTACAATTTAAAACAAACTGTTTTTGTTACAATTTAAAACAAACAATTTGCTCTTACCACACAGGGCACTGTGCCAATGTGTGAATAGTTTAGAGCACACCACCTGAACTGCAGCATTGTATCACCTTAAATGCAAACGTATACTGTATAAATTTAATATATGTAATTCTCTAAAACTCGATTTTGGAATAAGTGTGACGATACATTAATTACTATACAAAATAATCGCAATGCATCAGCGAACTGATTTTTCTCCATACCTATTGGTTACTATTAATTTTTAATGATTAATTGTCATTTAGTCATGGAGTATGACTGTTAGCACTGACTTAAACAGGGCCTTGTGGAAATGAAACAAGAATACACTCCCATTTTTTGTGGAATAACCCTGCGTTCACACCGAACGCGGCGAGAGCGTCAAAATTCGCTCTCGCCGCCCTGCCGCCGACGCCTGCCGCCGCTCTGACGTAGACCGAAAGCCTTTCTTGTATTTAAAGGGGTCGCAAAGCAATCAAGCTTGTTGATCTTATGGAGACTGACCAAAATGTGGAAGAAAACAAGAAATTGATTGATAGAACTGTATTGTAGAAATTAACAAATAAGGCATTTGTATGGTGTGGCCTCTGTTCATTGTGAATTGCTAATCTAATTTAATTTTTTTTTATTATATTATAGTTCATATTATATTTAAACACCAACAATTTCAGACACCTTTGTCCACGCATAATTTTTTTTTTATTAATGTCCCTGTACACAAACAGGGACATGTCATAAATAACCGGGAAACCCGCTACCACAATAATTAACTTCTCCTCCATTTTGCTTGGCAACTAATGTCGCCGGAACAAAAGTTTACAGGACTGCGTTCCGCGGAATCCGCCCAAGCGGAGGACCTCTACTTTTTATTGGTTGCCGCTCAACCGCGTCATAGCTCATTACCATAAAGTTGAGCTGATTTCAACTCCTTTCGCCGCGCCGCGGGCTCCCATTGAAAATTAATGACTTCCGGCCGTTTTGACGCTCTCACCGCGTTCGATGTGAACGCAGGGTAAGTGTGCTGGAAATTTAGCAGCCAGTTTTATGTTCATCCTCTAATGAAACAGTGATAAATGACGTCCCCATAAACTCTTTTACATTTAAGTCCTGTTTGGACTGAATTAGTTTTAAATGAGCAGGTAGTGTAATATGTAATCTCAATTTTTTGTTGATCGATTCAATTACAGGTAATCCCCTACTTACAAATGAGTTCTGTTCCGGGAGCATGTTCGTAAGTCGGATTTGTTCGTAAGTTCAGACAAAATGAGTCTTATACGCCTTAGAAGCGAATATTGTAAAGCATACCAATCCACTTGACTTAATCCCTGTCCCCTTTTCCCAACACTGCCAAAAACTGCAATTAACACAAATACCTTTCCCAAAAACTGTAATTACGACTAAGGAAATGAATCTTGCAGTGAAATGAAACAGTGTTGTCTCTACGCCTTTATATCGCGAGGGGAATCCCGGATGCCAGTCTGTCTCAGAAATGTTTTCCATTGTATTGGACTGTGAAAATTAAGATTATTGTCCATCAGGAAAGCTATACAGGACAGCCATTTTCTATCATTGTGCTTCCGGACTGAGTCAGTGAAACCGGTGGGGTACTTCCATGATTGAACCAGAAGTCGAATAGGATCAAAAGTATCTGAGGAAATTACCTATAATTGAATCGCTGGGTCAGTTTTCAATTCAGAACTGACTCACATTTGTTTAATTATCAAGCTACTAAGAAATTCCTTAAAAATATGCCATAGCTGTGGCAGAAAATGTAAATTGCATGCATCTTCTGCAAATACTCGATTTTTTATGGCCATTATGGCCGTTTTTATTTTGGGTTTAAGGGGAATTGACGCAATAACTCAGAAAAATGCCTGAGGAAAACGTTTCTCGCTTTGTACAAGGCACATCATTTAAACAACAAAATGTTGTTTAAAAAAGTTACACAGTGTTAGTTTTTAAAACTTCTAAAAAAAAACCTGTAGGAAATACAGCTGTGTGAAACGATTCAGACAGAAAATCAAATTGAAAATTGCAACGTCCAAGAATCAAATTGACTGCAAAGTCTACCTACAATTCACAGCTCCAGTAATCTGAGGATCACTGGCACTTTAGTTCCATCCAGATTTATGTAGACACGTCAGGAAAGATCAGTCAGTTATTCGACGTTTTATAAAATGCTGGCGATGTTAAAATGCTCTATGAATTGTCAGTCACAGCTCCATTGTGTAATGTCAGAAAAAGAAGTCGTCACTTTTTCCCCCAGAGTAAAGAGGCACTCCAGGAAGGAATCTTTTCTATGATTTCTTGTGGAATAACAAACTGCATTCCATCACACTCTTAATACTCTTAATATGTAGTGCTTTCAAAAATAAAATAACAAGTCTGCCTGTACAGGATCTCAGAATGAAAATCTTCTGCTCATCTGTTTTAGTTATGATTAGATTTTAAACACGTTTTAGTTTCAACACTTAATTGTTAAAAGGTTTACTTCACCAATATGCCAAATTTTGCATTTGGCTTTAAAAAATGTTTAGTACTTTTCCCCCTATGAGTGGTGTTTACCGTCTAATGATAGTCGACAAGATGATAAAGCTGAGCCGATAGGGGGAATCCAGTTGGGATGAGAAATCACTAATGTGAGATGAGGAGGAGGAGGAGAGTTAATTTAGCTGTGTACGAGTTACACAAGTTCTAGATCTTTTAAAGATATGTAAAGATAACATGTTTTGCTAAAATTAAATACATGTATCGCTTAAAGAATTTTTAGCGTACACAATGAACGCTGTGATTTTTACAGAGATCAATAAAATATACAGAATCATAATTACAATTTAAACATCATTTTGTAACAGAAATACACTATGTACATATGTACAGTACAGTGTTCTGAAAAAAAAAAAACTATGTGCCCCTTCGTGTTTTTTCATTTTGAGCAATTACACAAGGATAAATCGAATTGATAAAAATGCAGTTTTCAAATCATGATTCGATTTATAAAGGGGAAACTAGTGCCCAAACCTACCTGGTCGTATTAGGAAATGTAAATTGTTTGCTAAATCATGAAAGAACTGGAAAGCTGAGTTAATTTTCACTTTCCACATACAGGCCTGATTACTGCCAGATATGCTGAATCAAGAAATCACTTAAATAGAATCTAATGTAGAAGGTTTGTGGACATCACACCTGTATGTTCTTGCTTTTAACTTGGTCAATCTTTGCTCTTATAGAGACCACCAATCTTCTTGAAAGGCTGTCCACTAGATTTTGGGTGTGTAGCTTAGGGGATGTGTGTTCATTCAGCCGCAAGAGTGGTTTCAGTTACATGTTGGAGTGCAGTCAGAGCTAAAGTTCATCCCAAAGGTTTTCGGTAGGGTTGAGGTCAGTCAGGGTTCGGTGAAGAGCACTCACGTTCTTCCACTAAAACCTTAACAAACCAGGTCTTCAAAGAGATCGCTTTGTGCACAAAAGCAATAACTTGACAGAACAGGTTTGGGCCTCTGAAGGAAAACTGTAACGTTACACAAAACACATTCTGTATACTCGTCTACTTGCAAGTTTGCTTTAACAGTTTTTGGGAGGAACCACGTATGGTGGTTACGGTCAGGTGTCCTTATTCATTTGGGCCAAAAAGAAGACGACAACCTTGGCTTGTGTACTTTTCAAATGGTCGATAAGTACCTGATCGAGTTCACAAAGAATTGTTTTCGGCGGACATTTCATCATGATTACCATTAATAATTTTCCACTTGAAGTCATTCAACCACATCGTTTAAGGAAAAAAAAAAAAGTGTTGGTAAATTTTAAGAAATCACTCTGACCACTTTAATTTGAAAAAGAAAAAAAAAACGTCAGGAAAGGTTAAGGCAGAGGCTGAACGAAGAGAGGCCCCCTTTTGGGACGGCATACAATAAGTAATTGCAATTTGTCTTGTTACTACGCTTGTTACCAGAGACGCGAGAGCAGTAATGCGCTACACTTTCTCCCAGTGGGAAAAGCAATCTATAACACGGTAGTGCAGGGTTCGTTTTCGAGCAAATGACCCTGAATGGACGGGATGAATTTTCTACCATGTCAACCGTGACCGTATATTTTTAAAATTCAGATTTATCAGATAGGACTAGTGTTTTTCTTTAAAAAAGTTTATCATGTCAGTAGCATACGCATCTGAGGAAAAAAAAGAAAAGAAAAGAAAAAAAAAAACTAAAAACCAAAAGATCCATGCTTAAACGTAAAATGCTGGCAACTAGTGATGGGAACATTGGATCATTTTAGTGACTCGGTTCTTTGAATCTCGTTCATCAAAATGAACGAATCTTTTTTGAGTCATTTAATTCATTTCGTTCTTTTGATTAGAAATAAAATAAAATGTTTAATTTTCAATACCCCCCAAAACGTCTACATAAACAAATTTTGGCTATAATTCCAGTAAGGAAAATATTACAATGCAGGTAAGGAGATTATAATAAACAGAATGATCAGCTCACCATCATATCTTCTAGTCTGAGTCGTTCGTTCTTTTGAATCTACTGCACTTCGTAGCGTCTTTGGGAGTCACGTGACACAAAAACAAACGACTCTGGACTTCGTTGAGAACCGTTCAATTCTGTTTCCTGTACATAACCTACGGAGGTTTTGCGATGATTTGCACATGTGCGTCCAGTAGAAAATGAACGAATCATTGTCCGAGATTAAGTTTGACTCAGAAGAACGAGTAAAGATTAGTTCACAAAGAATGAATCGTTCATGAACGACTCATCACTGCACTCAACATGAGTGGTGTACGCAGGTGAAGGACGCCATCATTAGGCTGAATAAACAACATAAACCCATAAAAGAGAAAGTATCGTCATTGGGAGTGGACAATACAGCAGTTTGGAACATTACTAAAAATTCGGAATTAATTAAATCAGCTAAAGAAAAAGAAAGCCAACTAAAATTCTAGAAGATCTAGAAGACCTTTTTTTTTTTTTACAACATCTAGCCAAGTCTAGAGGAGGTAGATTTGTCACTGTAAAAGTCTACAGAAAGTCAAGAGACTTCTTTATGAAGTAAATAGAGCCGCTTCACAACAAAGGTGCAAACCACAAAATTACCCAAACCAAAATTACTTGTACCAGACTGATGGGAAGAGAAAAGTGTGGCGGAAGAAAGGAACATCACGATCTGTCAAACATGGTGGAGGCCTAAGAGTTACGTCATAAGCGCGCATGGCTGCCAGTGGAGTTTTACTGGTCGCTGGTGTTTTATTGATGACCTAAACGCTATAAAACTGATAGGACACAGCTTCATACTGCAGATGAATAATGACCCAAAACATACAGTGAAAGCTACCCAAGAGTTTCTCAATAAAAAAGAATGGATATTCTTCACTGGCCAAATTAGTCACCTGCTCTCAACCCAATAGAGCATGCTTTTCTCTTACTGAAGACAAGACTGAAGGCAAAATAAATAAAAATAAATACCCATAAGCAAGCAGCAGGTGAAGTCAACTGCAGTAAAGGCCTGGCAAAGAATCTCAGCATTTGGTCATGTCCATGGGTTGAAGTCCAAGACTTCAGGCAGTCTTTTACTGGCGAGGATTTCCGTCCAAGCATTAAAGGCAATCCTTATGTTTGTAATTATGTTTGTTTGTTCTCTTACTTCTGAGCAACCGAAAAAATTAGTGAGTGCATGGAAACGGCTGTTATTCCTGAATGGTTAGTGCCACACTTTAGTCTTGACGTTGCTCACATATTAAGTGTTTTTATTTCAAAAGGCAGCACTGCATCCCATGTGAAAGGAAGGAGTGAATTAGTTGTGAAGTTTGTTTAGAACTGTAAAAAAAAAAGGTCAAATCAAAATCGGGATGTTTATAAAATCGTGACACTAACAGAATCGTAATACAAACCGAATCAGCAACCAAGGTATCATGGGAATATGGTATGGGATGATCCCTGGTGGACTATATGCATGTCGTGCAGGAAAGGAGGACAAGTTACAGTACATACTGTACAGTTCAATCGTTGCCTTAAATTAGTCCGAAAAATCACAGCTCTTAATTAGCCCTTAAATCGATAAACAGTTGGCTTAAATGCATGATGATGTCAAGCTTTTCTATGGAGTTTAGGAAAGTATTATTTGCATTTTCAATTCAGGAACAAAAAGCGAACTAAACAGACAGACTGACTGAAAAAGACAAAATACAAAAACAAACAAAAAAAAAAAAAAGAAAAAAAGCAGCAGACTTCTATGTTTATCTTCAGTGCAAATGATCTATTCGAGACTGCCGATGTAATAAGAAATGTGTGTAAATACACATACAATAGATCAAACTCCAGGTGTTTATCAAAGCTGGGAGGAATAAACAAAAAAAAAATATTAAAATTCAATTCCAGTCAGTCAGGATCGTGAATGAACAATGTGTCATCACGTTCGTGCATGAATGACGGGATCGGGTCGTATCAACCTTTTTTTTTTTGTCTTTCTCTGTAGCGGATGCTCCGCGTTTGCTCTATGGAATGAAAAAGAAAAAAACAAATCCGGAATCAAATTGAAGGCACGACACAAAGGCAGAGGGTTCAAAAGGAGGCGGTTGCAAAAAAGTGCACCGGGGAAGAAGAGTCATATTTTGGAAATTAATCTTCGTGCAACAAAGATGACTCGCTGTCGCCGTCGCCAGAGAGCTCCCAGCGGCCTAGCGCTCAGACTTTCTTTATCTTTCTTTACCGATCTCGCTGACGTTTTTCACAGCCTCCTACCATCACACCATCTGCATGCTAATAAATCAGTACACCACTCAAGGTAATTATAAAAGATTTTTCACACACTTATACGAATGTACAAGAAAAAATTAATAAATAAGCGGACATACACAAAAACACACCCCCTTTTCTGATCTATATTGCACGCGGTGGACGCGATAGGTGGCTTCTTTCGCTTTCCGTGTAGCCGATACATCTGTTGGAAGCTGTTCTGGCGGTTTTGATATTCCTCCCTATGATTAGGAAATCTGACACAGCTGGACACACAGAGCTGTGTTAATGTGGAGTAAGTCAGCTGGAAAAAAAATAATAAAAATAAAAAAATCAAACGTGATCGATCTTGTGCTGCGGGGAGCATTCTGAGACGCCTTGGCCTCTACTTAATGCAAACGTGAAGAAGCAAAACAAGATTAGTCGGTGTGTTTCAGGGTCAGACGGTAGGAGGTGCTCATTAAAAAAAAAGTTTGCGACGACAGAGGATGAATTAGTTTTTTTGCTAATGGGATCGGCATGACCGGAACTCCAAACCTTCACCTCAGCACGCGACACTTGCGGTTCTGACCCGGAGCCAGCTAGTAGCCAAGGGCTTTATGCTTTCCAGTAGTTCTTGTGTACGAGACAAAGGCGAAAGCTTTCTTTTTCTACGGCTTGTGTAAAAGAAATAATAAATCATACTCGTGAGTGCAGAACAGGGTTTGTCGGACGTGACCTCCGTGTGTCAGGGTGCTCGTGATGCATCACGCGCATAAAAAACAAGATCCTGAGAAGATCGTAATGAGCATACTTTTTTTTTTTTTTGTCCCCCACACGCACACACAAACAAAAAGCTTGGATCATTAAACACCCTCAGCTCAACCACGGTGTCCGATACAGTGGCCATGTTTCGATACAACGGCGTTAAAGCCTATTAAAAGCACCTAGTCGTCGACAGTTCATTAGAAACACAGGCGGGTTTCCGATCTGTACGAAATGACACCGGGTAATTCATACTGAACTTCATTAGGGGGAAACACAAGCGGCGACAGCACAGCCTGCACCTGGGGGACACTACAGCAGGCACACGGAGAGACAAACGGTGCCAGGTATCATAAACAGATTAAAGTGTTTTGTTCTAGATAATTATTTGTATCTTTGAAACACATTCCGTCTCTTCATCTTCTTGATTCTTCTTACTCACCAGGACCTTCGGGAACCGAACAGCAAGGAAGAGAGTTACTACAGAACACTGCGTCGATCCCAGCATGCTCGCTCATACACGGCTCACCGTGAGGGAGACGAGACTTGAGTTCTGGATCTGGTGGTACACTCATTAGTGCTGGTGAAAACGGACCACATCTCTCCTCACGGGTTCCCAAAACAGATTAACTGCCAGGTTACAGATGGTAGTGCAAAATTTAGTTTTACTAATGTAAAAGTTAACATGTTAGCGCAGGTGATTAACCTAGAAATTTTATCGTGCTGCAATCTTTTAATTCATCATATGAACTAATTTGACCATAGTGACTTCTCACAGTCGCAGTCTGCTTACCCAGCTGTGTGTAATAAATGGCATGTTTTTTGGGGGGGGCTGATTTTTCCCAATTTTGTCCCTAATTTAGTCATGTCCAATTCCCCATCAAGGCTACTCCTACCAGAGTCGAAGACTATTTACGCGTTTCCTCCACCAGCCAACCGAATCTTCCCAAACTGCTCATTAACACCGTTGGGGGTGGCGTAACACACTCGGCGGAGAGCGCTATCCGCTCCTTTCCGAACTAGCATCTCGAACAATCCGAACAATCTCCGGATGACCACTGCACCACTTGGGGGCGTGATAAGTCTAACCCATATACTAAGAAGACTGAGGAAACATCACTAGGTGCGCAAAATGGCACGTTTCGTTATAAAACGCTTACTGAGTCGTGTGTTTGAGCTACTTTTGAGAGGAGCTGTTGCTACAAGACACGAAATATGACACTAAAAAAGGCTATGAAACTGAAGCGGTTGGCAGAATCTACCCTCATTGCACTTAACCATAACTACCTCGGTGTAACAGCACACCTAATCTATGACAACATACCGGGCAATATCTCGAAGATGATAAGGAGATAACAGACACGGTCACCACTATAGGAGCAGACATGGCTCACGATACGAGTACTTCAGCAAGTGTAAGAGTTTACCATTCGAGAGATTTCAATTTAAAGTTTGATCAATTTTAATGTTTGAGAGATTATATTTGCACTTTTATAATACAAGTAAATCTGAGTATTTTAAAATTGTCATTAATAATGGCACAATCTAGGACCGTGATTAACTAGATCTGTTTTTTATTAATTGACAGCCATAATTATTACCAAGATAAAAAAAAAAGTTCCATAATTATAGTCATTTTACTTTCATACAAAGAAACATGAGAAACAGAACAAAGATCATCAATATATAAAGTTTATTATATCATCATGCCTCATACTGCATTTTACATGTTTTAAAGTTTTGAAAATTTTATATTTTATTAATTCATTTATTATTATGATGATGATGATGATGCATTATTATAAGACCATGTTGAAAAGAGCCAGGGGTAGATAAATACAGAAAATCTAAGTTTTCTTTTACTAATATTTGCTTCACACAGCCCTACAACTAAGTGCAAACTGATTTGTGCAATCAGATGAGTGTATACTTAAACCCTGTTAATTGCAGTTATTAGGGGATGTCAGGACAATATTAGCAACTCGCGGAAAATCAAAACACTACTTTTACTTTTGTTCCAGCACTTTGAGAGCAAAGCAGTGAGCATATCCAACACATGAGCATTAAACAAGTGATTTTTTTTTCCCTCCTCGATGTTTTGTGCACATTACTGCGGAATCCCTCTTTTTTTTTTTTAAATAAATAAATAAATAAATAAATAAATATCCACCCTCCAGCTGAGATTCCACGATTACAGCTGCCGGCAAACATCTCCGACTGCACAGCTGGTAATATTGTATTATTACACCATCCTGTACTCTCTTAAACCTGAAATGCTTGTTTTCCTGTATATTTTTTTTCACCTATCGGTTCTCAAAATAGCTATTGGTTTTTAAAATGGAAAATTGCAAGCATGAGGAAGTAGTATAAAATAAAAATCAATACCTCTCAAGTTTAGTGTCCACCGAACATCAGACAAAGTGAAATCGGGACAAAAGTAGGAATGAGAGGACGGACGTGGCCTTGTGTGCGTTTAAAATGTATATTTCATCCCACGAACTGACAGAACAGGTGACTACTATTATAATTCTGTACCAGGTGATAAAAATTAAATAACTCACACCATTCTAGGGATGGCAATCACCAGTGGCTACCTGATACTATATTAGCATGATACCTACGTGTTGATTCAGTTAGTACTGCAATTCTGTACAAAAAAAAAAAAAAAAGATTATTCTCCATCAGGACATCTTTACAGGACAGCCATTTTCTATCATCGTTCTCCCGGACTGATTCATTGAAACCGGTGAGGCCGAATAATTTCTCCTGCACCCTCACATGCACACACATACAAAATACCAGACTTTAGACATTTTATACATTCACTTACACATTGAAAATTTTAATTTAATTAAATTGTAAATATTAGTATCTGGTGCCCTGCAGTATCTATTTTTAGCACAATACACTTCCATGATTGAACTGGACACAGATTTGTATCTGCGGGAATTTAAAACTTGAATGTTCGTAAATCGGGGACTACGCCGATTATGAAGTCAGTGTGGCGATACGTAAATTGCCACAAAAAAGTATCATGGTATATAACTGAATAAAGTTTTTTCTCCACCTCTACACCATTCCCAAACAATGTGTGCAACATGAATACCACGAAAGGGTACCTGGTCTGCAACTTTTGTGTGTAGTGACATCCACGTAATCAGCTGGATTGGTTTCTCAGCATAAGATTGCTCAAAGCATCCAGCTTGTCTTCTTCTCATAGTGGCGCCAAACTTCAAGAAAACGTCACTAATTGGACCACACAAACTTTTTCCAATAAAAATCTTCTTCTTGTTCAATAGTCCAGTTCTGATGATCTCATGCGCGTTGTAGGTGCTTTCGAGGGTGAATACGAGTCAGCGCGTTCATTTTGACCTACACAGCCCAGTACACAACAAGCTACGCCTTTTAAGAATTGTTGTAAATTGTTATAGTTATATGTGTCTGTCCAACCCAGACACATATAACTAACAATTTAGTTCTTATCCGAGTCTTCATTTCTTACATTCAGTGTTTCAATTGTTGGCTTTAACCTTCTAATCCATCCCAGTCCGACAGCCCCGCTGTTATGGGATAATCAATGTTATTCGCTTTATCTTGTAGTGCTCGATGTGTTGTCTCATCAGAGATTATCGTAGCATATAATTTAGAAGTGGCTGTTGAACTCAAAAACAGCATAGAACTTATTCCAATTGCATTGCATTATAACATTGTAAATAAAAATCGCTAGACATATGAAATCCCAATCTCCCTTTTTAACCTAACGAGCGACGCATAAACGCTAAGCCCAGTGGACGGAAAAAAGATGGACTCAGCGCATAATTAAATAATAAACTTTTTCATGAATAAATGAATACGTATTGTAATCTGGAATAAATTCTCCTATTCCCCGTGCACTTTTACCGTTCCCTCCTGGCACCTGTCTAATTAACGCAACTTATCACTGTAATTAGCAACATTAGCCAGTTCCATGGGCATGCATTATTAATAATTATACGTGTTTATTGGGTCACTTCGATCGGTCATCTATCACCATAATCTTCGATAAAAGGTCACCTCTGTCAAAATCAAACGCAGCAGACTGCTATATTTTCCCAGTCAAAATTTGTCAAATGTCAAGAGTGGCAGTTAGTGCGTGTGAGACATGGGACATCTAATGAATTTTAATTTATATGTCAAAGAAGGCAAGATAATCATCCGTGTATTGTAGAGCCTCAGAGGGCCTGGGCTATACAGTATATCCGAGGGTCTGAATTGCAGGACGCACACAAGGCTTTAATGACCTTAGATTTCCTGTTACTATGATCAACATGGACGTTGGATAAAAAAGATTTTGAAAAAGCAACCAGGGTGTTAAATAAATAAATAACCTTAGAAACAATGCAGGGTTTCGATAAACACGCAGGCAATATGTGATTCTTCAAGTGCACAATAACAGCTCGATGATGGAAAAGCTGATAAGGTTAGGTTGAGACAAGCACGGTTCTGAATAGAGGAAAAAATAAATAATAATAATAATAATAACAACATCATCACGACACAGAATTGATTCTTATCATGCTTGAAAAGTAGTTACTACACCTAGTATAAAAAGCAAGTCCATCAATATTTATAATTTGTGGAAGAAGACGCACTACGGTAAGAAGGTATAAATAAATGCCCTGATGTACACACTCCTGGAGCTGGACTCATGATGAAGAGAATGGTGACGCACATAAAAAAATAAAAAAATAAAAAGCGATATGGAAGCATTGCAAGAAAGACACCTTTGCAGCGAGCATCTTACAAAAAAAAAAAATGTTAATATTGTAAAACTAAATTTAAGATGGTGAGAATTGATGATGCTTTAGGGCTGTTTGGTTGGCTGGTGGTTTCAGCGACTCTTGTGTAGCTTTAGAGCATCATAAAGTTTGCCAAAAAAAGAGAATATTTCAGACAATATTTTGAAACCTGGTTTGTGAAAAGAGTCGGATCAGACAAAGCAAAGAAATTATCAAAAAACAAATTAATGGTGTTTTTTGTTGTTGTTTATCATCACAAAACTCAATTTTAGGTTTTGAACCCTACTGATTTTTTTTGTTTTGAATTCAATTAACAACTGTCATTATCGCAAAGCAGCTTTACACAATCAATTGAAGTTATGGAAGTTTGTATGAGATGTGAATGTGTATGAATCAAAATTATCAGAATGTCCCTGCAATCTCCCCGAGATGGCAATAGGAAGAAACCTTGAGAGGAACCAGACTCAACAGGGAACCCATCCTTATTTGGGTGATGACGGATAGCAGGGATTGATCTGCAGTCATTCTGTGTGTTAGGAGGCTGACAGTTCAATACAACAGGAAAAAAAAAAAAAAACTGTGGTCCAAATTGAATAAGTGTGTATGCTCGGACCTAGAAACATTCTTAAAAATCTCCATTGAGGAATGAGATAAGACCCCTCATCATGGGTCTATCGACTCAGTGCTGTTACCTCTGGAATCACAGATATTTTTAAGGGTGGCAATAATTTTGAAACAATAGTTTTGCAGAAAACCATAGTTCTGTAGAAAAATAAAAATTAGCGCTTGAAAAACATGTTTGAATTGTCTTTCTTTATACTATAGACTTAAGACTACATGATGACTTATAAACCTTACACTACCTTGCATAATGGACAGCCTTTATCCTAAATGTGCAAAAGTGTCCCAAAACAAAGTAACATACGATCTACCAAGACAGCAACCTCACACAGGTACTGACAAAATTTTCTGTGAAAAAGTTTCGGTGGGGGGAGAAACAGTACTCTGCGGTTGACTATTGTGAAATGTTATCATGAGCATTATAAATGAGCGACGCATGGTTACTCAGGATGCATGCGAGTGCTAAGTCGTTCAATAGACCGATGCTGAGGAGTTCGCGAGAGATCCATTTCAGCTATTGCCCGTTATCTCTTTCCTGCCTCTTTAATTGCACGCTGATAATGTATCTTTCAATTACAGCTTATTCCATGACCGTTTTGAGCAGAGGAAAGAGAGAGAGCTGCGACGTGAGGCCTGCTCAAATTAATGAGGTGAACCAAGGACGGTACGATTTGAATATGTAGGAAGGAAGAGTCAGCACAAAGGTGCGGACATATGAATGCCAAACAGATTCTTCAAATCAGCCCTTTGTGAGGCGAGGACATTAAAGTCAATGTGACAGTACCTCAGCGGACGCGAGTATCGCTAATCATTTCGGCTGTAGTCCATTAAGCTCAATCACACCCAGCTGCCACCGGCGGTCTTAACCTTAGACGTCGGGATTGGAGTAGCAACATGACAACCATGCTCTGGACGACTCGTCAACAGCTGTCAGACTGCCATCCTGGCTGTCTCTCAACACAGGAGATCAGGAGCAAAATCCCAAACCATGAGCTAGGTGAACTATACGAGTGAACGTGTATGTAAAGTATATAAGTGATACAGAGAGATAATTAAAAATGTCCTGTCAGACTGACATGTCAGAGAACTGTTACACTTATCCTAAGATTACTAATGTATAAACTGAAATTAAATTATGCTTATAGGTGACAGAACCTGGGGAAACTTGCAGATAGTCGATGAAAGGGGGCCTACGATACATCCATGCAGAACACCTTGGGAAATGTGTGATTCGTTCTCACCAGGGAGGATAAATGTCTTTGCCACGAATGAGTTTTGAGATGTGGTTTCGAGAGCAGCGTGTTCTCAAAGGTGACGTGGAATGCACAAAGCATTTTTCGAGTTCATGCAAAACACCTTGATGTGCTGGCTACATCGACTGCATCTGCATCCGATGTGGAGATCAAAAGTTCAAATCCTGACAATGCCAAAATCTGAGAGTGCCAAGCGGGCAAAACATGGAGGTTGAGATGTCAAACTGTCTCGCCTCGTCAATCTTGGCGATACTTGGCATTTTAAAAATAAAGCAGTTGGCTAGCTTCACCAACCTTGGAAGGAAGCATTGTTGCTCGAAGTGTTCTTGCAGCTGAAAGGCTATAACCTTCTCAAAGACTTTCAGCAGAAAAGGCAAGTTTTTAGACAGGACTACACTAAATGTTTATGGACTCCAGACCATCACTCCGAAACAATACACAAACCACAAGTCTTATCACAGACTTGGTCCCTGCTTTTACTGCATTATCTTTTATTGCTGTTTTCTAATCTTTTCATTCTTTTTTAGGGTGGTTTTCCATCTTTCCATTTTCCCAAAAGTGTGACTGAAGGGAAGGTTGTAATGGTGAGTAAACAAGACATGGCACACTAGGAGTTTGAGTTCATCCCAACGGTGCTCGATGGGGTTGAGGACATTTTGGACAACTGTGTGCTTCCCATTTTGTTGGAGAAAGAACCTCATGAGTGTGACGGTCAGCTGTTTCTGACTGTAGGGTATAATACTTGGAGTATGCATGTGTTTAAATCTTCACATGCGTCAAATAGACTAAAGTTCTACAGCAAGAAGTACGAGTTGGTTTTGATGGTTTGGTGTCGCTTAGACTTTGCATTTAGATTTGGCTTTGAAAAAAATCTGATTTAAGAATAGGAGTGACAATCCGGTCTCCAGGGGGAGCTAAGAAGACTGAAGAACATTTCATGAACAGATGTTGATGTCTGATCAAGCAAGTCAGGTTTACTAGATACAAGTTAGAAAACAAGATGTTGCGGTTTTATTTGCTTAAATCGCTGAAATAAACAGGAGAATGTGGGGTGGCGTAGTGTAAAGGGTAGTAGAGAGAGAACCGTTTTGCTGCTTACCTCTTTAATTATGTTAGAAAAGTGATGTATTGCCAACAAGAGACTTGTGTGTTTGTAATCGAAATCAAACGGCGAGTGATCAAGTGGATTTACAAGCAAAGAAAGTTGTTGTGAATAGTAACTAAAATGCATTGATTTCTAACGTCCCTGATGAAGTTAGACAAACATTTCATGCGAGGTTGCCTGCAGAAATATAAAAGTGTATAAATCGCGCCACATCCTGTGCATGAAAGAGCTTGTGGAAATCCCACGGGCCATCGCCGTTCAATGATGTTATAAAGCTTATTCAGGAAGATATGGGTAGATTCTTTGATGATTTGAAAAATGAAAATACACATTTAAATTTCAGGTCTATCCTGAAGTCATTCATTTCGTATTAATCGTCATATACGAAGGAGTCTCACCTCTCCAATAACGGCTGATAGAAGTGTGTGCAGGACTGTTTTTTGTTTTTTTTATCCACCTCCCTTGTGCTCATGAGGAATTCCAAACCATAAGCCACAAAAACGTCCATCACCGTATCGACATCATATCATCTCATCATCCTGCCCTGGCCCAGGGATCAACATCTACCTGTTTTTATTTCGGAGGACGTGGCAGGAGGTAGAATTTACAGAGAATTATAAATGAGACCTTTTTTTCCTTGATGCTAAACTTTCTAAACGTGGGTTTATCTCTTTAGCCGGCTTTAATCTTTCTCTCGCAGCGTGCAGAAATCCGTGTCCGCATGCCGCGAGTCGGCTGCAGCGTCTGCTCTCTTTAACCCTGCAGCTCGAGCGCATGCTGTTCACAGGCCTGTTGCTCGGTGGCTCTGCTAGGTAGGACCGCACGTCTACACGTTTATTTTTTCCTTTTCTAACGCAAGCTTGACTGCGGTCGTTTTTAAGTGCAAGTACTTTTTGTAGAAGGTCAGAATTTTGAGAGTCGTCGCTCTCGAAAAAGAAGAATTTACTGAAAACGAGTCGACAAGGATCAGGGGAATAAACTGAGAAGTTTGAAACGAGCTTTCTGGTGTACCATGATTAAGATAAAGTGGGGGTAAGATCGAAGAAGAACCGACCTGAAGAGGTTACACGGTTCAATCCTGTAGAAAGTCACAGGTATCTTGAGAACACGGGAGAAGTAAAAGGATATGACAGGTGTCCGTTTCACCCGGACCTTATCGCTCGTTTACTCTCTACCTGCTTGTCTGTTGTCTTCGCATTTGTCAGGACCGCTGGCTGCGGTCCAACGTCTAGTTTTGCATCCTAAGTGTGATGCAGTCTGTCTGAACGAATTGACCGGGCTGACACGGCGTCCCTACGGACTCTGATAGGGTCACAGATGGAGGCAAAGGCAGGTTCAGGGCTGCATAGCAATCCGGGCATCAAAACAGTGATTGACAGGGCTAGGGGCTAGGAGGAATCAGGGAGACAAACAGCATCC
This sequence comes from Clarias fuscus, assembly GCA_030347435.1. Classification (NCBI taxonomy): domain Eukaryota; kingdom Metazoa; phylum Chordata; class Actinopteri; order Siluriformes; family Clariidae; genus Clarias; species Clarias fuscus. The sequence continues at coordinate 25,744,489 of CM059219.1, forward strand.
TACAAAAAAAAAAAAAAAAAAAAAACACACTTTCTTCAACGTGGCATCAATGTCACTGTCACGAGAGAACGCATCTTCAGGAACGAAAATTTCATTTTTCAGCTCCGGGAACTATAAGGAAATCTGTTCCTGTGCCTCGCAATATACAGTACAAAGATTTGTAACTTTTTTGGTGCACAAGTTACTACATTTTAGCTAGGGTTTAACCTAGCACACCAGAGCTCTTACTTACCAGGTCATATGTCCAAACTACACTATATGGCCAAAAGTTTGTGGACACCTCGTTATCACATCATACTTTTGAACATCGCATTCCAGACTGGCTCTGTTTTTTGCCGTTATAATTTGGGGTTCATTCAGAGATCCTCTTCGTGTATCTTGTCAGTCCACGTCTCCCTGAAACTCGCACTGGTGCACAGTGACAATATCATGCTGGAACAGGTTTGAGCTTCTTATTTCCAGTGAAGACAAACTATAATTCTACAACATCCAAATACTTCTTATATATAAATTGGTTTACCTTTAATTTTGTGGAAAAACATTAATACAGTGGAAGCTCTGTTCATGAACCCCCCACCCCTTGTTCGACTAAGAACAAATCGGTGTATGACCAAAAAAAATTGCCTAAAATTTGTCTCTGTTCACGAACTCCTCCTCGGTACACGACCCAGAAATCGCCGTCCCGAGATGCCGCTTTCAGCTGGAGAACGATTCGCTCGGTCCGCGGTCGCGCACATGATAAAATTCTGATCTTTTTATGAGGGTCCACTGTATACGGATGTGATGGCCAGGTGTCCACATACTTTTGACCCTGTTTGGTCTTAATTTTAAGATGCACCGTCAATGCGGGTAGCACTGCTGACTCCACCGTAGCACCCCACCCTGGACTCGTCGGTCTTGTGTTCGCTTTCTGTCCTTGTTCTCCTCGAGGTTCCTCTTGTTTTTTTTCCAAAATCATGTTCATCGAATTCAGGCTTCTCAGAATTACTCCTACTATAGGTTTTCTCCTGGTCCACTGTGACCCTGACCAGGATAAAGCCCATGCTCGAGATGAACACTCGAGCATTCAGACATTTTGAAATAACTCCTAGAAAGAGCTTCGGTACGACGTCATTGTACTTGTAAGCCTGTCACATTGCAAAACTCTTAGTTATGCTGCGATATAGAACGCAGTTACATGAACAGGCTCGTTTTAATGCGCTTTAACCGATTGGATGTTGTTCTCTTCGACAATGGAGATAAGGTTAAACTAAACGTAAGCAGAGTTTTTCTGTTTTTTTCCCCCGTGATCAAAACAGACCTAACTAATCATGTAACATTTATGACTTGTCTATTAATTTTAGAAAAATAAATAAATAAAAAGTGTTACAGATGCTGTGCTCTGTATTCAAGAAGCAGGTGTTACCATGCGAGCGTTTTAATCGAGCACGCTTCAAAAGCCTAGAATCCTGCTTTCTAAATCGGTGCCTAATAATGCTGCTAATTCGCGACACGACTCTAAACTGTTAAGCAAAAACAAAAACACCTTAATCTCAGTCACTGTCCAATTTATTTCACCTCGTCTGCTTTTCACCCGTCTGAAAGCATGATCCTCTGCTTTTATGGAGCGCTAAAGATCCCTCCCTCCTCCAACCCCCGCTGACCTGAAAGACTCAGACTTCGGGGGAGGTTTTCGAAAAAGTTTGTATGCTCCGGCTCTCAGGAGTAGTTTTTTTTTTTTCTGAAAGAATAACAAGGCTTTTAGTCAGAGATCCATCGCCTGTACGGTCAAGGATGGCACGGTCGCTCGTAGCATTTTTTGCTTAGAAGATTTTTGTTCACAAACACACACTTTTTTTTTTGTTAAAGGGAAAAAGGCATTACCTTTGAATGATGGTGAAAAAAAAATCTGAAAGCCCACAAAATCGTGTACAGAAAAAAAAAAAAAGAACAGTACATCAAACAAACTTAAATGATGTTGATCAAAAGAAAAAGAAAGTATGTTTGCTGTGTTATTTTAGTTTTTTCGGAATTGCCGACATCTGGCGATGGACAGATGTTTATCCTGCCAGGTGTACGAAAAAACTGCTCACGAAACCTTAAAGTAAATGTTTAAGGCTTAATTAGTGTAATGGACATATTGAAGCAAAGGAAAGCATCTGAAACACTGACAGGTATCAGTAAAGTTGAAGAACCGTGCTAGCACTGTCTGGATTCATCACCAACCAAGACAATTACCGTGTTAGTCATAGTTGTGTTTTGCGTTGCTTCAGGGTATTTTTCTCTCTCTTTTTCTATTTTTTATATATAAAGGCGTCTCAGCAGGTTGTTATTGCCACATCATGCATGCGTGCAACTCAAATACGTCTTACTGATCAAACATGCGGCAAGACATTCAAGGCACTTGATCAGTCTTTTTTTTTTTTTTCCTTCTTCTTCTTCACACCAGGAAGCAACTGTCGGAGCTTGGGGCGACGAGCCAGCGCAACTTGGGAACTGCAGACGTAATCGTTTTGAAGCCTGAGTGACAGGAGCTAAATAAGAAAATTACCGTTTATTGGAAAAAAAAAAAAAAAAAAACAGATACAGGTGAGGAGAGAATATGTGAGGGGAAAAAAATTTTTTTTGACATAATTGCAGTGACCTTGATAGTTCCACTCGGTTTCTCCGGCATTGTTTTGTTTTTGCGCTCTTTTGGAAAGTCAGATCTTTTCATTTTGTTGAGTGCTCAAATGTTAACTGCGCCATTAGGGCGGTTGGACATGTTGTGATAAACCACGGGTATTGCTGGCAGCTCCTGTAATTGCTTCTCCCGAATTGGTTCTGTTCAATAAGCACCATGCTGTCGCGTCGCCTACCAATGAGGCGAGGACCGCTCCCGCTTCGACCCCTCACCTCTGTGGGCCCGAACGCACTCTCTCTCTCTCTCTCCCCCTCTTCTCCTCTCTCCGTCTCTTAAAGCAGGTTTCATCTCGGCTGCTTTTCTTTGCTCATCTCTGTGGTTTGTTTGCTTATTGCGTTGCCTGCAAACAAACAGACCCGAGGGCGCACCAAAAAAAAACAAACAAAAAAAAAAGTTAATGTTTCAAAGTTTAATCCACTGCAGAGTTCAAGGCGCCTGAACTGATGATGGATAATTCATAAACTTTACAGAGTGCTGAAATAACGCGAGAATGAGCGCTCTCGGAGGAATCGCCCAGCTGTTTCTGCTCCAGATGTCCAAGGCCGGCAATAAAAGCGGGGTGTAAATTGTTTCCCCCCCCCCCACCTCTTCTGAGGATCTCCTTCGATTTTTTCTTCCACCTGAGCAACTCCTTGCTTGTCCATAAACGAGGAATCAATCTGCCACTATAATTGGTGGTAATGCCTCCCGTTTGGTTGACCCTCGCCCGTTGTTATCTTCCCCCGTCGGCACTATATTGCGTGCTGCACTAAATCCATTTTTCTCTCTCTCTAGTCTCTCTTTCGTCCTCTCGCTCCGGCTCCGTCTCTTATTGCAGCCAGATGGGGACGTCGCCTATTTACACATGGATGCCGCGTTCTGAAGAGTTAGGCCTAGATATATTTATATATATATATATATATCGGCCAACAAATTCGGACACCTGCTCTCATGAGTGCGCCTAAATCGACGATCCCGCTCGTCCGGAGCGGCTCGTTTGAGCTTTTTTGTCGAGGGGTGTTTGGGGTTCAGCGTATGATTGAGGCGTATCGGGGACGGGTTAATGAGGTTCATTGGCTCCGTCATCCGAATGCTCGTTTGTTTTTCTTGTCAAGTGAACATTACATGCTGTGAATGGCCATACACTCTCAAAAGCCAAGACTCTCAGTGCCACTTGGGATGCTGTAAATCAGAATGAGAAGAAATGTGTACATCAAAACTATGTTGTAAAAAAAACAGTTAAACCATCATTCCTCTTTTCTTCACTGCTGCTTTCCCAGCCATTACTCTGATTAAAAGGCGGGTTTCTGAAATTAGGAAAGGCGATGAACCTGTGTCGTCGCCCTCGTCGTCTGCCCGTTAATCCTTTTGAGCTGCGAGACAAAACGCCGCACAGAAACATCATATTGCGTTACTATATGAGCAGCATGCGGTGCAGCCGCCTCACATGGACAGCAGAATTAAGGGTGTGTGTGTGTGTGTTGGGGGGTAGTTTGGTGAAAGGTGCTCAAATGATGTGGTTATAAAAGCAGGATCAAAATGTTCCTCTCAATAGAAATGAAAAGTCCCTAAACACTTCCCCCCCACCCTGCTCACTGCCCGGTACATGGTTTTAAAGTGCCACCTAGTGGTCGTTCTCTACCTTACACTCCAAATTAAATGCAGAGGAGAAAAACAAACTTTGTGTTTTTTTTAATGCAACTGACAAAACAGTGATGGAAAAATAAAACAAGCTGGGCTTCCTGCTGCAACACATCGATAATGTGATTAAGGCACCGATCATGATTGACTGGTAAAGCTTTTCACTGTATCCTTTATTTTAGCAAAGCTTTAGCGCACACAGTTACAGAGTGAATAGTCACGAAGCCTTGGCACAGTGTAATTCACCGTTCTTATCAGACCGGAGTGCGCTTACAATCCACATAAGAAAAATATATATATTTCAAAGACTGAGCCTCGTCAGTTAATATCAATAAATAAAAATGAAATTAAAAGTGTGATATCACTTTAATACATGGCAATTACTTTTTCTTCATATCACGTCCTAAATAATCTATCTGAATGTTGCTAGCATAAGCGTTATGGAGGCCGAAAATGTGCTGAGTAACGATATCGGCTCGGTTTATTACACTGAACTGTATTACCAAACTGACACAGCGTCGATCTGATCTCAAAACGAATTCAATTCTCACTATATGAAGTTCGTAAAACTTGTATATACTATATATTTATATATACACACACACTTAGGAACAGAGACTGCTCCATACCTGTGTATTCGTGCCAAAGATTTTATTTCTACTTTTATATAATGGATGGTGTGAGAGGATGTCGAAAAAAACTCTTCCAATAAATTGTAGGAACCAGCCGTGAAGTCGCGGTTCAGAGTTTGCGGCCTCGACCGTTCACAGATCTCTCCTTAGAACCTGACTAATAATTGTTCGTGGGAGCTGCAAATATATTTTAAAAAACACGCAATTTCTGGGGTCGACAGTACCTTGGTGCTGATTTTAAATTTAAATTGCGATTCTGTACGCGTCACGATTTTATAATTCAATATAAATGCCGCTTTTATTCTCTGATTGTTGCAATTCTAAAATAAACTTAGCAAGAATAGCTCAGAGTGCACCACCTGCAGTATTATAGAGGAACTGCAACATACGACATTAAATGCGACCTTTAAAATATCTTTAAAAGTTGATTTAGGCGCCTCCGAGTGTTGCAGTGGTAAAGTGCTCGCCCCATCATCGCGAGTTCGACTCTACAGCCAATCAGGGGCATCTGTGACCTCACGCAGGCGGAAGGAGCGGATTGCGCTGTCCTCCAAGTGTGTTAAGCCGCCCCCGACGGTGTGGAGCGAGCAGTTTGAAAAGATACAGTCGGCTGGCGTCACGTGGTTCAGAGGAAACACGTGATAGTCTTCGGCTCTCTCAGCTGAGTGGCAGTAGTAGCCTTAATGTGGAGCCCCCTAGTGACGGGGAGGAACTGGATATGATTAAATTAGGGACAAAATCTGGGGAAAATAATAGTTTTTTTCTTTCAATAGCAGTTTCTTTTTTAAAAACAAATGTTTGTTCATTTGTTTTTGTTTTTTAAGTACCTATGCTTTAAAGCATTTCATTGCATGTGGCTAAGAGGCTTGTACAGTACCGCAAATGATGCAGGGTTTTTATTACGGACATCCTGAAGTTGGTCTTCGTCTATATATAAATTTAACTGGTCATGTCAGACCATGTAAAAAGCTTCAACCTAAAACACTCTCACCAACAAAAAATAAATAAAAAGTTTCACACGTACAGTCCTGTGCAAAAGGCTTAAGTCCTCCTCACTTCATGTTAAATTAAATAATGTAAATTAAATAGGAGCAATTGTTTTACTGCGACAGGCTCTAATGTGCCTAAAGATAGAAAAAAATAATAATAAAAATTGGTTGTTGATTTAAAAGCCACAAAAGTCCTTCAAGAAGCCTAAAGTCAAAACTATTCGTCAGGGCTACATTAAAATATGAAGGGGGAAAAAAATCAGGCTCTTTAGGAAGCAAAATATAAAGAAATGAAGAAAGGCTCAAAACTTTTTCACAGTACTGTGTAACTAAACTAGACAGGTTTCTAATCAAATTACACTTCAAACTACTCCGTACACACAGAGTTCAGGCGAAATAGAAGTCACCTCAGGTGACGATAAGGTTTTATTTTATTTTTTTCCCCTGAACTGAAACACACTGTAGCACATTTCACTCGTCTGTCTCATTTTTAAGGTGAATTCATGCTCTGGATTTCTTTTTTTTTTCTTCTTCTTCTTCTTAAATGGCAGAGTTGCTTTGTCCCCAAGGCACTTTATGAAACTAAATTAATCATCTGTGCAAGGCTGGTTTTTACAGCACACAGAGAGAGAGAGAGAGAGAGAGAGAGAGTTTGCTTAAGCCTGAGGCAGAAAGACGGATGGTACGCCAAATTCTTTTGAAATGAGGGACAGGTGAGGTTACGCGGTGCTCGATGCGGGAACTATTCACAGAGAACCAATACCGATAGCGCTCCTTTATGACGGGAAGAAAAAAAAATGACAAAAAAAATCCTTAATACTGTCAATAATATTTATCATGGGTTTGTCTCCTGTGGCTGATTTACAGGTTATTCAGGCACAGCGTGGCTCTCACAGGAGCGCAGGAGTACAAGTGGATTAGTCCGCCTTATCCTTATCGGCTTTATCGTTTGATTTAAGCACTACGCCTCCTCAGTCTATTACGGCAGCAAACAAAACAACAAGATATTTCTGAGGAAGGTTTTATGCACATGTATCGCTTCCTGTTGAGGGGAGAAAATGAGAAGAAGAAGAAAAAAAAAAAAACACAGCCTGACTGCTGCTACTTGACATAGTCTCATAGCATTTCTGGGAAAAAAAAAAAACCTTGCTTTAAGAGAGACACTAAACCAGAAACTCGGTCTAGGCGGCAAAACATCAACTACACACAGGTGCACACAAAACCAGAAAAGTGAGAGCGAACATGCTGATAAAAGGAGCCATAATGAATGAAGCGACAGGTGTAAAGCATTACGTTCGCTTATGAACAGCTGTGTAATTTTAATACACTTGAACAATGATGTGAGGCAAACATCTGGGTTTTTAGGAAACTTACTAGTCATGTCAGTTTTGACTGACTCAAAAAGTATTTCATACCATAGATGTATAAGAAGCAAAAGAAAGAACCTGATTAAATAAAGAAATGCCTATTTATATAAAGATTTAAACCAAAACTCCAAGCAGGAAAGGTAGCATTTAAGAAAAACAGACCAAAGATCAGCTGGAGAATACAGACGTACAATACTGAACGATTCTTAATATTATTTTAATGTGTCTCTCGGCTGAGAGTAAACACTGTAATCAAGACTTCCTTTCTTTCTTTATTTATTTCCTGGAGAACTTTCCAGGGATCCCGATCTCGACCCGCCCTTTCACCGTCCATTTCATACCATTCTTGTGAATCATCCTTTTTTCCCGCTTCCACTTGTGATGTGCTTATATGGACGTAGGGTTAAGAGTCTTGCGCCAAAGATAAACAGTCGCACCCTGGCAGGGGTGCGGCTTGAACCCCCGACACCTCTGATCAGCAACCCAGAGCCTCGACTTCCACAGTCAGTATTAATCTGTCAGAACTATTAATTGTACCTACATGCCTGATATTTAGTGGTTACTAACAATTTACCGACAAGAACCTTTTTAAATAAACATATTTCATTATATTACAATTCTTCCTAAGCTTCCATGAGACAAGTTTGTTCTTCTTATGACTATAAACAGTCGTTTCCTCACCAGAGCCAGCGTCCGTGTTTCCACGAGTTACCAGAAAGCACAAACACTTTCGCCCCAAATACTTTCTCATGATGGTTGTTACAAAACGCTTGACACTGGAGACTCCTTTCTATAACGTTCAATAAGCATCTCCTTACAGAAAGTTTCACCAGGTCAATGATTAAAACATACAGACTGCACAGATTTCATATAAATACAATTGTGGATATAAATGAGCTGTTTTCTAAAGAAACAGTAATATAACTAAACAAGCATAATCAAAATAATCAAGTTTATAAGACGGCGTAAGTCTTGTCTTCTTTGTGTTCACTAGCAGTTGGCATCCACTATGTTGGTACGCATTACCGCTACCTTCTGGTCTTGATCTGTCACTCTTAAGAAACCCAACATAAAAAAAATTCTTGTCCAGCACGTTATTCTTTTTCTCCTTTGTTGATTAACGACGATTGGAATCCAGCAGGTTGCATTACCGGTGTTTCAATCCAGCCTTCCCCAAAAACCGTCCAACACTATCTTGACTGATCTTGTCTTGTTTTAGCCCAGAGCAAGATTATTTGTTCATTCATTCTTGTTTTTAAGTCTTGATCTCCCTCAGCTTCCTTTCAGTTTAAATCCTCGTTTATATACCTCCTTACATGTCCTTCTTTCTTCATTTTCACCACTTACTCAACCTTTACAAATTCCCAGAGAGCTCCTCTTTGTCCCCAGTCCAACATAACCTTATGAAAGAAAGGGTTTGTGCAGACCTGACCACCACACCCTGACTGAATATCCCATGCCAGATTCATCTGGAAAGTCTTTACATTAGATTCTGGAAAGATGCTTCTTCAGCCATGAGAGCGTTACTGAGGTCATCGTCAGGTGAGGTCGGGGCTTCGACGCACAACAGAGCTTGCCTCGTGCACCGAAACACTGTCTTATGGGAACAGGTTCGGGCCTGTTTGTTCCAGTGAAGGGAAAAATCAAAAAGCTACAGCATACAAAGATATTTTATTATATTTAGTGGTTAGCTCTGTTGCCACACCCCTAACAACCCAGCCAATGTATGCATGCAGTCACTGGTTCCAAGCACGGTTAGGAAAAAGGGAGAATTATGTCAGGAAGCACATCCTGTGTCAAGTGCCAGTTTTGTTTGCTTGTGTGTGTGGCAAGCCCTTGATGGAAGCAGCCGAAAAGAAATTGAAAGAAAAGAGAACACTGGCGCCTTGCATCTTCAGGGTGCAGGTTTGATTCCCAGGTTTGAGAGAGAGAGTGTGTGTGTGTGTGTGTGTGATGTGTTCTGTGATGGATTGGTCCAAGGTGTACCCCGGCTCATGTCTGAGATTTCCTGTGATAGGACACCCTGTATACATGATACATCGGTATAGACGATGAATGACAATGATATAGAGACTGTTTAAGAAACACGTGGTGTAACGTTCAGGTATGTACAACATGTGGAAGTGGAGTGCGCATGCGCAGAAGGGTACAGTATGGAATTCAGGGTTGCTATGCGCAGCGGTTTGGGACGCGGCCCATGACAACGCGAGGTTTCATGCTGAAAATACAAATGCAGTTCTCTTCTAAAATATTCTCTACTTACAAACTTGGGCTTTTTCTCCGTGTCTTCACTTCCCCAGCTCGTGCTCGGTGCAGCTCCACCCAAAGCCCTTTTCCGTTGCGGTTTGTTGTCTCTTCCGTACTGATGGTTGTCCATTATTAAGCTCTACAAACGCCTAGAATAATCCGTAAACAAAAATACAGTCAAAAGCAGAGTCTATCAACACGCAGTAACAGTCATTACTAACCGGGCTAGCTCACTGACAGCTAACTATTTTGATTAGCTTAGCGTAGCCTAGCAACGCAGCTAAAGGTACCGTTAATCCAAATAATTTCGGGGTTGTTTTATATATTTATCACTGAAACCCTTTTCGGACACGACACCACGAAGATCTTAATTAATAGAAATTGCAAATTCGCTCAAGAATAATGGCTGTCAGAGTCACAAGAGCCGAAAGACAAGTAGGGTGCAAAACCTGCAGCGTCTGAAAATCCCGCCGTGTGTACTGGGAGTGACGTACGACAACGAGCCAATCAGATTCGCCGCGTGTGACGTAAAGAGAAATTGGAGGTATTTGATTGGTTGAAACGGAGAGAGGGCGCGCCATGTTGGGCGCCATGTTGTTTTAGGAGTCAAGGAGTATAGCGCCCATTTCTGTAGCAACCTGTAAACAAGTGTAGTGTGTGTGCGTATGTGTGTGTGTCATGTTCAAGTACCTAATCACTGATTATACTAATACTCACATACAGGATACTACACCACTAGGTTTCTTTTAAGGTATATTTATTTATAATATATTGAACAGTAAAAGAACACAATTAGACAATCAAATATAAATGTTATGTCACATGCACAGTCATACACAGAAATGCTTTTACAACAGCCCATGACCTAAAAAAAAAAATAAAGAATATAAAATATTAATATAATAATAATAATAAAAATTATACAAATATGGAAAATGAAGAAAACGTTTAGCGGTAAAATTTACTCTATGTACAAGTAATAAAATAGAATTAAAATGGAACTTAAATGGAAAATCAATGTCCAGCGTGCAAAGTTCCTGGAGTGCAAAATATTTTATCCCCTGTCTGTAGGAAACCTACTTACCTACATGACGAGAACATGCACAGGATCAAAGCAGTTGCAAAGCACAGTGCACCTTTTTTTTGTGAAAGGTCCATATATAGTCTTGCGATACATACTGTATGTGGACAAACATATTTGGCCAAACCTGCATTGACACTGTATCCAAATACATATACTGCAATATAGAGTTGGTCCCCCTTTTCCCCTGTGGGAAATTCGTGTACATTTATTCTGTAAAGCATTTAACATGTTGTCATGTTGGAATAGAAAAGGGACTTCCCCAAACTGTTGCCACAAAGTTGGGAGCATGGCACTGTTCAAGATGTCTTGGTATACTGAAGCATTAAGATTGCCCTTCACTAGGGATAAGGGATCTGATTGAAACAACTAAATTCAATAATTAACAGAACTTTTGTCCATGTTGTGCAGTTCACTCGGTTCAGTTGTACAGTGTCTGGTCCAAAAAAAAAGGGGGGGGGGGGGGAAGAGAAGTAACCATTTCAAAAGGGTCAATTTATTGGGTTGCATCAAGGAAAGAAAATAACTAAGAAGATTTGACATTACTGGGTTACAAACTTTTTAACATATTCCACATGAAACCTGCAAGGATAGTGCTGAACTGTCAACTTTGTGAAAGAAATGAAAAGATCTTGAATGGAGATCACTTAAATGCTTGGCTGTATGGGGAAAAATCAGCAGTAAAAATCAGTTATATTTAATAATATAAGAATAATAATGTAAGCACATAGACAATGTGATGAGACCTCACAGGATTGGCTCTAAATATGTCTGTACGAAAACCACTTGTTAGTGAGTCTAATCAGAAAAAAAGCCTTTAGTTTGCAAGGCAACATAAATATTGTACTTTGGAGCTGTGAGTTTAAACTGACCCTATTCCAGAGGAATGGGTGTGTCAGGGTAAAAGAGTGCATGAAATAATGCATAGGGGCCACTGTACAAGCCTCTGGAGGCAATGTAGATCTAGGCTCAGCCACATTATGTCATACACCCCCCCCCCCCCCCCCCCCCCCCATCCTGGCATATTCCAGGACTCAAGTTGTGAAAGAGTAGTTATGTGAGCATGAGGAATCATTTTCACACATGAACTGGCCACCGCACTTTGTGCTGTCAATAAAGCTAAAGGCGACTGAATGGGATCTTCGAGTGTGCGAAAGCATGCTTCTGCAGTAGTAAAATATACAGGGTGGACCAAAAGTATGGACCCATAAGCATTTTTCCTTGAAAGAAATTTGATATATTTCAGACCCAAGATGGCTTTGAAACTATTAAAAAGGAAAAAATCAAACAGACCCAGACTAAACATCACTCGACTTTTTTTTCTTTTGCAGTGATCTGAAGTCGGTAGTGTATTGATTGCGATTGACCCCAAAAAATGGGACTCAAGGTACACATACAGTAAAGCTTCATGGAAGCGCTTGAGGTGTAATTTAAGACAGAAACAGAGTTCTACAGTCTGTGAAAATGCCGAATGTCCAGGGCCCTATTCTTAAGCACCATTCAAAAGGCTGGTGCAGTGATCTATTTCACTGCACCAGCCTTTTGAATGGTGCTCAAGAATAGGGCACTGGACATTAGGCATTTTGAGTGCGTTTCTATATACAGTACAGATGCATCTCAATAAATTAGAATATCGAAAAGTTGATTTATTTAAATAATTCAATTCAAAAATCGAAACTCGTATATTATATAGATTCATTATACACAGACTGATATATTTTAGTGTATATAAGTGTTTATTTATTTACATTTTGATGATTATGGCTTACAGCTAATGAAAACTCAGAATTCAGTAACTCAGAAAATTAGAATATTGTGAAAAAGTTGACTATTGGTGACACATTCTAATCAGCTAATTAAACCCAAAGACCAGCAAAGGTTTCCTGAGCCTTTAAATATTCCTTTAAATATTCTAGGGCCCTGGACATTAGGCATTTTTCTCTCAGTTTGGTTCAAAAGGCTATACAATCATGGGGAAGATTGCTGACTTGACAGTTGCCCAGAAGATGATCATTGACACCCTGCACATGGAGGGTAAGACACAAGAGGTCATTGCTAACCGCAGCCTTGAGAGGATCGTGAAGCTGGAGTCTGTGCCACCAGACACAGATGCATCCAGGATATGGGCTACAACTGTCACATTTCTTGTGACAATGTCAGAGATTTCTTACCTGGGCTAAGAACATTAAGGACTGGAATGTTGCTCAGTGGGTCAAAGTCTTCTTTTCAGATGAAAGTAAATTTTGCATTTCTTTTGGAAATCGAGGTCCCACCGTCTGGAGGAAGAGAGGAGAGGCACAGAATCCAAGTTGCTTGAGGTCCAGTGTGAGGTTTGCACAGTCAGTGGTGGTTTGGGGAACCCGGTCATCTGCTGGTGTTGGTCCACTGTGTTTTATCAGGTCCAAGGTCAGTGCAGCCGTCTACCAGGGAGTTTTAGAGCACTTGCTTCCCTCTGCTGACCAGCTCAATGGAGATGTCGATTTCATTTTTCAGCAAGACTTGGCACCTGCCCACACTGCTAATAGTACTAATACCTGGTTTAAGGCCCACAGTATCCCTGTTGTTTGAATGGCCTGCACACTCGCCCACCCGAAACCCCATAGAGAATCTCTGGGAATTGTGAAGAGAAAGATGCAAGACACCAGACCCGACTGTTTGCCTCCATGCCATGCCTCATTGGTGAAGTAATTAATGCAAAGGAATCCCCGACCAAGTATTGAGTGCTGTACATGTTCATACTCTTCAGTAGTCCAACATTTCTGTGTTAAAAATCGCTCTTTTTATTGGTCTTAAATAATATTCAAATTTTCTGAGATACTGAATTTTGGGTTTTCATTAGCTATAAGCCATAATAATCAAAATGAAAAGAAATAAACACTTGAAATATATCAATCTGTATGTAATGAATTTATATAATACAGTATACGAGTTTCACTTTTCGAATTGAATGACTGAACTAAATCAACTGTTCGATGATATTCTGCACCAGTATGTATACTTAATCCTATGCTTTACACTATACATTTTATACTGAAATCTAGGAGGATCAATTCTAACCTAATAAACAAATCGCCGTTATCCCACTTTACAAAGTCAAACTTGGATGTGTTTGGACGTCAGAGAGGTGGAAAAGGTAGCTGCTCTATTTATTTATTTATTTTGGTATAAGAGAATTTTACCAAGATGTAAAAACCAAATGCACAGTTAAACAGTTCATACACTGAGTTTAGCCAAATTGAATTAAATCCTTCCATGTCCAGAAGGAAATAAATATCTCACCTGTTCTCCTCATTGATTGATTATTTGGAGAGGCGGTATGACATTGCATACCAGCGCGCCATTCAGTACATAACTTTTGCTCATCACAGCGAGCGATCCTTTTACTCCATGGCCTTGTTGTGTGCTGCATTGCCCTGATCAATGGTACAAAATATTTTGAACATTCTAGCAGTTTTAAAAGAATGAAGGTACGTCTATTTGCCATCAAGTATGGCTCAAGGTCCTTTTCATTTCCCTCTTTGTAAAGGTTAACATTTTATTAAATCACTATACCAGAACACCACAGTGAATAAAAACATGAAAAATGCTGAAATTTAAGAAGAAGAAGAAGAAAAAAAAATCTTATGATTTATTCTAGCTGAGCATTTTACACTCAGCAAGAATGTTTGGGTTTGTGACGATAGTTTTGCAACTTTGTGATGTTAATACAATGCTGATAATACTGGTTGTTTTGCAAGGTTAGAACTACTTTGATGAAATGATCTTGGTACTTATTACAAGACAATGGCTCTAGTAAATGCACCGAAACACTGTAACAACAAGAACCACAAACACCATATTACTGTACAATATTTTACTGTACAATATTATCTGCTGCCATCAGGATACCTGAGAGTCTCGTGGCCCGGGGCCCCCAGGGGCCCCCACACGAGATTTAGCTGGATAGCTCATTCACACTTTCACGTAGGCACGCGAAACTCGCATTTAGAGCTCAATGAGCCGAACAACACACCCGATGTTCGCAAAAACACACCCGATGGATTTGGATATACTCCTCCTAGGGAATTTATATGATCGCCACCAAACCGGGCCGATGTGATCTAAAGACATTTAGGATGCAAAATTGCGGAGGGATTTTTGATATCTCAAACGGGTCAGCCGTGATAACATCTTAAAAAACTTTCTGTGTGCCATTATATTGAGTGCCATTATATTTAGTGACGCCTTCAGTGACATCATGTTCAGGAACATCATAGTGTGAGGTTTATTTTCCAGCATCTGCGGCCTATTGTACACACATACACACCACAAATGTTAACACTCACACACACACACACACACACACACACACGCATGCACACACATGCACACATACATACAGTACACACACATTACAAATGTTAACAACCACACGCACACACACCTCTCTCACGACGCACACACAAGCACAAACACACTTATATCACAATTTAAACAGTCTCACACTCACACAGACGCACACATGCACGTATACACAAACACACTCATACTCATGTATATCCCACCACAATTTTTAACACTCACACACCCACACACATCACTCATGTTAACACACTAACCCTCACACACACACACACACACACACACACACTAATGCACTCAACAAAAATTTAGGGCCCAAACTGACATTAGCCCTGTATAGTGTGTGATGTGTGCAAGTTGTGCGGTGCAACCGGGTGGCGATGGCTTTTTCGAGGTCTTGACACACTTGAATAACACACAGGTTGTGCGGTGCGCCCGGGATGGCGTAGGGTGCTTGGGCCCGTCATCGTTGCTTGCAACTATATTTCCTGATTTGTATTTCTTGTTAGATTGTACTAGGTGGAGTGGTAGCTCAGAGAACTAAGGCACTGAGTTACTGATCGGAAGGTTGGTGGTTTGAGCCCCAGCTCCACCAAGCATGAGCGAGCACCGTAAACCTACTTGCTCTAGGGGTGCTGTATCATGATTGACCCTGCGGTCTGACCCCAATTATGCTAGGATATGCGAAGAAAGAATTTCACTGGGCTGTAATGTATACAGTACTGTACGTGATAAATAGACACAAATATGTGTGCAAAATATGCAGTGCTGTCCTTTAAACAGCTGATATGGAGACGTGTCTGCTGTTTATCTTCTGTAAAGCTTCATAACGGCTCTAATCTGAGGTGCTGTTTTTAATTAGTGATTTCTGAGCCTGGTAACTCTAAATGAACTTCTCCTCTGCAGCAGAGGAAAATTTTGGTCTTGCTTTCCTCTGATGGTCTTCATGAGACCCAGTTTCATCAAGTTTTGCAAATGCACTTGGCAATTCTGTTCTTGCAAGTACAGTATGTGTCTTCAGATAACAACTGACTATTGTTGTTGTTACTTAATCACTTAATGCCTATATGTCTAATTTCATCGTTTTGTTCTAGAATCTAGAACGACAAGAAATCACTAAACAAAAGACATTAAATTAGAAGATGTGTCCAAACCTTTGATTGGTACTGTATACGGTAAATTTGTGTACGTATGCAAAGAAACTGAGACTGCATATAAACAAGAATGAGTTTTTTTTTTTTTTTTTAAAAAGGCTTAAATATTGTAAAATGAACCCTGATTCCTGTGGGTTTCATTAAGCAGCTTATGCAAGCTGAACTGAAACAGAATAATGACTGACGGAAGCCATACTATGGAAGGCAATTGCATACATGTCTAAATAAGGTCTAATTAAGACCGAATAATGTCTGATTTGTGTCCCAGGGAAAACAATCTTAAAATCGGCAACAGATCGTACACATGACAATAGTTGTAGGGATCAGAAATCCTATTCTAAACTATTTATACGCCATCAACCCCAGTACCTGACCAACTCCTCATTGATCTTTTAACACATAGACTCGGACAATACTTACTAGTAACACCTTACTAATAGCTTAACACTTTGGAGTCCCCATTTGAAGTATCACATTTTTTGTCCCCATTCTGACGTTTCAGTCTGACATATTATCCAAAAGAACGATTTCAGTCCTGGTCACGATGTATTTATTCACCACCGAACAGATAAATCTTCAACTCTGTACAAGCAATATATAGAGATATGGTCACATCATATAACTCTTCCTATCTTACAATATAGATTTACATAAATGTACACGTTTTAGAGATATAAACTTGCTTTCGAAGAATATAATCTATGTATATCGTTCCTTACACGATGCAGCTTGCGCATGGATAAATTTGAGGCTCTGAACAGTTTTCGTTTGCACCGGATGGATCAGTAGCACAGAGAACACAAGCAGACTCGCGTCTATACCATTTACGGCGATGACAATGGTAAGCAGCTTCTTTGATACCTCCCGGAGTCTCACACATTCTTTGATTCTTTGGATCATGCATTATCAGGCCACTCACTGTTTCATTCATATGATTGTCAGTTTTTGAAATACAGCAGGATTTTTGAAGTTTGGTTTTCCTCCCGACATATGTTATGGCACATTAGATGCACCGGTCGTACAGTAAGTCCGCAAGGGGAAGTACGGTGCAAAATACTTATTTCTTCTGCCAGTGCATAATGGTGTCATTGGAAATTATTGTTTCAATGTATAGAAACATGCACAAACAAGCACACACACACACACACACAGACACACACATACTTTCTCTCTCATATGCACATATGCTACAACCTTTTAACGTATACAAGACATGCTCATACACATGCACGACACACACACACACACACACACACACACACACACAAACATACATCCACACTGAGAGATACACAGTCTACACTTGTGATATAATCTGCATATTAAAACTGGATGAGCGAGACTGTTTGGACAGAGGGCTTGAAGAGGAAAAGGGACTTTCAGGCGAAAGCAGATCTTGGCTTCTTGACGCCCGCCTTAGTTGCATTTCCTGCAGGCTGATCGCTGATAAACAGTGAGCCCTATCCGCACTCAGGCTTCCGAACGACAAGCTATCTGTCGGCCCGGATGAGCCGTTGAAACCGGTGCAGTCCAGGGATTTACTAGAAGATGTGCTAGCAGTTCGTGGTGGTGGACCAGCAAATGGGGGCAGGTAATGCGGGTCTAAGAACCTCCTGGCCATCCCGGGGCTGGGGCTGGGGCTTCTGCTGCTCTCGGCAGTGCGGAGCGTGATGGCCGGAGGAGGCGACTGGTGGTGTTGGTGGAGCATGCACGAAACAGCTCTGGTCTCTACAGACGTACTCTCTCGCTGCCACACCGCTGGGTCCCGGGACAGACGCACTCCTGGAACCCGGCCCCTCTTCATACTGCTGGGCTGGCTGCTGCTCGAGGCACCGGAGGAAAAGCCCTCGTCTGGGTCGAAGGAGTCTTCACCGCAGCTCCCGCCATCAGCTTCTGGGCCGCAAACAGGCAACAGGTCAGAGAATAAGAAAGGTAAGAGGGGACGTTTATACAAATATTGTATACTTAGTGACTATCCATCATATCGGTCTTATGTGTGTAAATGCCAACGACAAGAACTGACTAAAACAACTGTGGAAAAAGCTTTTATAATGGAAGTTGTTGGACGCCATCAATAAATTGACATGCTTTGTCAACAAACAAGCATGGTCGCCTTGCACCTCCAGGGTCCGGGTTCGATTCCCGGCCAGGTTCGATTCCCGTCTCTGTGTGCATGGATTTTGCATGTTCTCCCTGTGCTTGGTGGGTTTCCTCCGGGTACACCAGTTTCCTCTCACAGTCCAAAGACATGTAGGTTAGGTTAATTGGCGTTCCCAAATGTGTGTGAATGAGTGCATGAGTGTGTGTATGTGTGTGTGCCCTGCGCTGCATTGGCACCCTGTCCAGGGTGTACCCTGCTTCGTGCCCTATGTCTCCTCATTCACACACTATGGGCAATTTGGGAACACCAACTAAACTAATCTGCATGTCTTTGGACCCTGGGAGGAAACCAGAGTATCCTGAGGAAACCCACAAAGCACGGGAAGAACATGCAAACTGCACGGGCAGGAATCAAACCATCGACCCTGGAGGTGTGAGGCCACTAATTCACAGTGCGGCCTGAAATGCTGTAATGTAGTTCAAAAAGTTTTAGGTGATGTTTGCTAGAATTTTTGGTGTATGAGGAGAGGTCACTTAAAACGGAACTACGGTACACCAAGCACTGATATGTTAATTCATGTTAACTAAAAAAATCCATGTTAACCAGTCAGAAAGTCAGGCATATTTGTTTAGAACCAGAACCAGCCCAGGCTTTTTGCTTCTGAAAACTTGGTGCTCAAAGAGGAAATAGAATTTATCAGCAGCTACAATGCACAAGTTATAATTAACAAGACTGCCAACTGCCAACAGTCAGCTGACTACAATTTCACCTCAGGCTATATCTGTATACTCATGTATAGTGTAAAGCCTGCAATCTGTAAAGGTTATGTAATCAGAAATAGTAAATCTCTGGCCAGAGCATTTCCAAAGGGATTGTGGTATAATTCAGAAAAATAAAACAATATATTATTATAGTAGTTCCACGCTAACAAGGTGATTCCCTGTCCTGAATCTTCACCGATTGGCTTTAAATCATTTAAATGGTGATGAGTTACTGCAATTACAGTATACAGTCTGGCAGCACAGTGACTTAGTGGTTAGCACTGTCGCCTCGCACCTCGAGGGTCCGGGTTCGATTCCCGCCTCGGGTCTGTGTGCATGGAGTTTACATGTTCTCCCAATGCTTGGTGGGTTCCCTCCGACTACTCCGGTTTCCTCCCACAGAGGAGACCCAAAGACGTGCAATTTAGGTTAATTGGTTCTAATTGCCGTAGTGTGTGAATGTTGACAAGAGTTCCCAACACGTTTGTAAAAAAAAGAATAAATACAATGGTCACCACTGGCTTCT
The DNA here is from genome assembly GCA_030347435.1 of Clarias fuscus. Classification (NCBI taxonomy): domain Eukaryota; kingdom Metazoa; phylum Chordata; class Actinopteri; order Siluriformes; family Clariidae; genus Clarias; species Clarias fuscus. The sequence goes on from CM059219.1 coordinate 25,763,970, forward strand.
AGTCCCTAGTTGGACTGAAGAGGTTCATAGATGGATGGAAGAGTTTAGCATGTAAATTTAATGAAGATTCCAAAGAAGTTATTCAAAACGAATCTTAAAATAAGTCAAACATGACTAGCCCAATAAAAAAATGGCACCGTTTACAGGAGAAACTCTCCTGTATGATGCGCAGTCAACGGCTTGACTATCTTGACTGTACACCATGCTAGAAGGGGCCCTTGAAATATTTAGTTGTTTCCAAGTTCTGTGAGCATTTTGTGGGGCTTTCTGGAAATACTTCTGAAATATTGTAGACAAATATGCTACTAAAATATACAGTATATATTTTTGACATCCAACAACCACACATAGACTTTCACTGTAAGTGAGTTTGAGTCAACAGTTTCTCTGTCCTCAGTACAATAAATAATATATTATGGTTATATTACTGATGTGGTACAAACACTGGGGAGTCTGATAAAGTGATGAATGGAAAAGAGACACTGTTCTAGACACTACATAAAGCCTGGGCTGTCAAGCTAACTTTGGGTTTGACTCATACTGTATTTGGCATAATGGATCTAACGGACACTCGTCCATTTTTAAAGATTGCAAACTCTTTTACAGTGGAACCTTGGATTACGAGCATAATTTGTTCCAGAAGCGGGCTCGTGTTCAAACCAAATCAAATCTTCCCATAAGAAAGAATGAAAACTCAAATAATTCGTTCCACAGCCCAAAAAATGAATACAGAAAAATAATTAATACAATATATAAAGTAAAAATAAAACAAATTAACCTGCACTTTACCTTTTAAAAAAGTTAAAAATAAATCCCAACAGATAAGTGTTTCCGTTTGTGCGCGCAGGCGCCGTGTACTTGTGTGTGTGTGTGTGTGTGTGTGTGTGTGTGTGTGTGTGGAATTAGCCCCTTCCCATAACTCCTCCTCCCTCCCCCCACCTCGCTTTTTAAGTTTCACAACAAACACACACAACGTAAACACTGTTTTAACGGGAAAAAAAAGAAATCTCAGCACTCGTAAACCAAGACATGCTTGTTTTTCAAGTCAAAATGTATTAAAAATCTTGCGGATCACTCGTAAACCGAGTTACTCGCAATCCGAGGTTCCACTGTATAGTCAAGATAAACTTAACATATTGATTATCTGATGAGTTACATTATTGTCTTTTTTGAAAAAAGGACAAATCTGTTATGCTTGCTTTGTGACAAACCTTCAGATAGCTTGATGAGCAACACATATTCTGCAGACATAAGGGTATGTTGGTGCTTTTTGGCCGCTCTAAGGGTTGCACCAGATTCTACATTAAAAATTAAAATGAAAAACTATCACTCATGATGGGTCAACAGCAGGAGCTTCTACAGGTTTAGATTGTTATCAGCCCTGCCTACCCCCTCTCACAGTTCGATGGATGGTCCTCTTTGTCCACCCATGGTGCACCGGGCTGGGTGTTTGTTTCAAGCGAGAAAACTGACTTGGTGCAATGGACGAGAAGAACTCAGCAGAGGTTGAGAAATCAAAACAGCCTGAGATGAAGACAGTGACTGCTCACTAATCAGAAAGGCAGCTAACAGAAATGTAGCAATACTACATACAATCTCATCAAATAAGCGGTGTAAAAAAATAATGTAATGTAAGAAAAGTAAAAGTAATGAAAAGAAGGAAATGAATATTGCATCCAACATCACATCCATGAAAAACATCCAACATCCTTTTTGCCACATCATTTGTGTAAATGTACGTGTGGGATTTCGCACCCTCTCGTTTCCAGCGGAGTCTGCGGATGGATGCAGCGGTGATGGCTGTCTGAGAGACGCGCTTGTTTGTGGGCGTAGCTTCGACCTCCAGAAGATTCCGCGTGCCATCTGGTGGTTGTGGGGGCAGCGAACATCTCATCGCATCCGCTACCTAAAACAAGGATACAAATATAAATATGACCTTCAAAGTCTTATGCTTTTTTTTAAAGGTTATAATGTTTATAATACATTTTGTGGTTTGGTCAGAAACACCAAAATTACTCAAGTAACATGAAAAAGTTATACGAGGTGGTAGCAAAAAATTTTCGACATGAGTGCGCCACAGATGCGGCCGCTTTCATTGTACGTCCTCCCTCAGACGCCTTAAAACCTGGCAGTTTTTTGGGCGTAGAGATGATGGGCTCTTCCACTGTGAAGACTGTTGCTTCATCTCATGGTCGTACCCATGCACACAAGTTTCGTCACCACTAATGATCCTCAACATGAAGGACTGGACATCCACGGTGCGCTGATGGAGTTCTTGCCAGACTTCGACGCGATGTTCCTTCTGCGTCAGCAGTCTGGGGACGAACTTGGCAGCAACACGTCGTAGGTTCAAATCACACGTGAGGATTGCCTGGATTGTTCTGTATGACAATGGCAGCAATGTTGTGGATGGTTCTCCAGCGATCATGCACATCTTCGGAGGTTGAGCTCGTTGAAGATCTTCCTGATGACTCATCTGCCTCCAGTGATGTTCTTCCACTATTAAAGCACGTGTGCCACTCAACAGCACCTCGAACGACTAATTGCAGCATCGCCATAAACTTGCTGAAACATGTCAAATTTCCCCGTGACAGATTTGCACAGTAGAATTTCACATTCGCTCTTTGTTCTAACTTGCTGTCCATGATGAAATCGTAGACATGGTAGCATACGTGGTCAGATTAGCACAATTGCACAGCTCCTGATGTACAGAGGAAGATGTCTTTTGGCACGCTGACTTATGAAGGTCGGTGCTCTCTGTGGCTGTGCATGCAGCTTTGTACTGCCATCTGTTGGCGTGTTACAAAACTAGTCTTGAAACTTTTTGATACCACCTCGTACTGGTAATGTTCAACTAAAGGCAGAAACAGAAGTTTTTACTAGTAATGGCTTGGCGTATAATTCTAGTTGTGCTCTATACAGGATGTCCTCCAAAGCTTCTCTTCCGAGTTCCCACTGTCCATTGTAACTGCAATAATGGACGCACACATCATTAGTACATTCTCCAAATAACAAATATTAAACAATTCTGTGTTCTCAGATTCTGGTCTTGCTGGACTAGTTCCGACATCCTTTCAAATTTAAAAAAAAAAAGCTCCATTCATATACAACGGTACCTCGGCATCCAAACTTAATCCGTTCCGGAGGCGAGTTCTTAAGGCGTGATTTCGTATTGTGGAACGCATTTTCCCTATAGGAAATAATGTAAATGCAGATAATATCATAATCGGCCGATAATAGCTTTGGGAAGTTTGATTGGCAGTCTCTATAATGACCGATATAGAAAAGCCGATCAGGTGACGCAAAACCCGCAGATTTTTTTCTTTTTTTTTCTGCGCGCTGCTAAAATGGCTTCACCGGTCTGGTGATTCTACGTGTTGTGTGAAAGACAATACATTAGCAATCTGCAACCTGTGTAACAAGACAATTCCACGAGGCGGGAAGCACCCAAAGCATTTTAACACCACGAACCTCATCGGACATTTGAAGGTTAGTCACGTAAAGGAACACGAGCAGTTTTCAAAGTTGTCTAGCGCTAAGAGAGCGGGAGAGCTCAGTAACTCGCGCGCCGCCGCTCACTCAGCTGTCGGTAATTCCCCTGTCTCACCTACGCGGTTTCGCTCGGTGCCCGTAAGTACGGTTCACCCTGATTCACCCTGATTCACCCCGAGTTTTGGCGCTGTGATTACGTTTCCATCTTTCCACGTTATGTTAATGTTAATTTTTTTTAGCAGGTGTCCTATCAGTTTTTCCTACTTGTCAGAATTTCATACCGTTAGAAAAAAGAGTTAGTTATAACGGTCTGTCCAACATTATCCAAATGGCCATAAGAATGCAAAAAAAACAAAAAAACAAAGCAATACAAGTTAACATGGGCAGCAGATTCTGACACATGACGGTACTTAATCAGAATGTAATTCCTATACATTTAACATGGGTACAAACGATAAAAAAAAGAATCACTCCTACCCTTCAATTCACAGGTCAACTGTTAAATATACGCATCAAATAAAATGTCAATATAAAGCACTAAACTATGAAATACCTCAGTAAATTCGCACATGAATGAATTTAGGCGTCACGTATTTTTATGCGCATGCGCAGAAAGCCTGGGTAGGAAATAATGATGAGTAGGATGAATTGATAGAACACCGGTCCTCACGGATGCTTGCGGTCCTTGTAGAACTTCCGGCGACTCACGTCCCACCTGTCTGTTATTTTATTTAATTTTATACAATCTATAGGAAAGTTCTAAGCTGTTCCCAATTACTAACCAGACACAGCCTGCTATGTTTTAAGTTGACGTGTTGCATATGTTGCTGGCTAATAAATACAGTTCCTGATATTCCTCTGCTTGTAATTTCAATAATTAATTTACATTGTTGTTAGATATAGTTTAATAAATAATGCTACATGATAAGGCTTCAAGTAGACCCTGTAATCTGTGATCGGCCGATACAGCTTCAAGTGATCGAAAATCGGTGATCGGCCTCAAAAATCCTGATCGGAGCACCTCTAGCAGATAATCCGTTTCAGCCACCCAAAAATATTACCAATATTACCCATTTCCAACACTATAACCATATTTTTGCACATAAAAACAATAAAAACATTTAGAAAAGTCATGTAAATCAAGGACAATATGAAATAAATTGACATCAAACCTCACTTAACCTTAATTTACGATTCCTCTTGGTACCAGCTGTTTTAAAACCGAAACAAAAAAAACGAAAAAAAGTGTCTCGATTTTCTTCTTCTGCCGTGCTTACTTGTGACATTCTTGTGACCCATGGCGCAATGTCTTTACTAAATCTTCCACACACTCACTTCGCTTAGCTTTCCTCTGACACAAACGGCTACCGGACGTACTGTAGACGGAACTCAGCCAGCGTTCGGTTTGGCTCGGTTCGTTCGCTCGGATGCTGAAAATGCTTTGTATGGGGCAGTACCATTCGTTTGTACTGCTGAGGTACCACTGTAAAAGCCATATTGTAACTAGAATGTAAACCTGATCAGACCACTATAATGACAGTAATGTGTTATTTCTGTATTCATTGTATTGTTTCTTCCCACTTGTTACACCTGGGCTGCTGCTGCTTAGAAGTTAATTCTTTGGGCTACTAATCAGAAGGTTGTGGGTTCAAGCCCTGTCTTCTCTATGGTATAGCAGCATTCTGGCTGCCTCTGCGCTCTCACTCCAGCTTCCTAACAAGCTGGGATATTTCACTTATACTGTACTTGAAATGATGCCCTGTTGGAATAACAGCAGCCTTGAATAAGGAATGGTTTCTGAATAAATTAACCAGGTTGGCTCGAATTATCAAAAACAAATGGAGCGCAATCAAAACTGAATTAGACAATCTAGACAGATTTGTCTTACTATTAAGGGGGAAAAAAAGCACTGGCAGAAGACAACACTAATTCCTTGGGAGAACTCACATGGCATGATACACTGCAGTCAGCATCTGCACCATGAACTCGGGATCCAGGCGCACACGGCTGCACGATTCCCTCCACAACTTCTGCTGCTGACGCGGGTAACCACATACACACAACCTGAGCGCAACAACACAACCAACAGGAAGACAACAGTAAAGCCTGAGAGAAGGGAAAGCACAGGTAAAGTAAATGCAAACCGTAACGAAGACTCATTAATGTCTGGCCAATTTGGGAAATCATTGATCATTGTTTCTATGCCTAGATTATTTACAATCTTGATTACCTATGCATATTTAAGGCAATCGTAGCCTTAGATCACTGAACCTAATCAATAATCCATTTATTGACTCATGTCAAGCCCTTTACTGCCAGGGAGTAAGAGAAAGAGAGCGTGAGGAAGCAGAGGAAGAGAAGGATATAAATAATGAAAGATGATCAGGGCAGCATTACCGTGAGCTCATTCTGCAGACCGATTGATGCGAAGATGCCGGCATGTAGACCACAGCAGAGTTGTAGCACAGCATGAGGAAAGATAACACCTCAAACCTACATCAGAACATACACACCAGCCATTAAAAAAAAAACAATCGATCTCTACTTAACTGTAACTGAAGATTAGTCACGATAATTTTACATGATTGTATTCACAATATGATTTCTGCTTCTAAATGCGGCTATTTAAATGTTAAGAGCCTATGTAAATGAGGTGTAAAGGATGTAAACTGGCATTCTGATCAGAACGCGTGCTGATGCGCATTCCAGATAATCTACTGTATATCCTGACTAAAAGTCAAAGACGCAGAAACCATTGTGCAATAAGTGGAATAAGATGCAAGACGCCTGCATTGCCAAAATGATGACCTACCCGCATTGACCTTGATGTGACCTTGACCCTGGACAAAAATCCAATATAGTGGAACCTCGACATACGGATTTACAGGGGTTGGACGATGAAACTGAAACGCCTGGTTTTAGACCACAATAATTCATTAGTATGGTGCAGGGCCTCCTTTTGAAGCCAATACAGTGATCAGTTCGTCTTGGGAATGACAGATACAAGTCCTGCACAGTGTCCAGAGGGATTTTGAGACATTTTTCTTGCAGAATAGTGGTCAGGTCACTACGTGATGCTGGTGGAGGAAAACGTTTCCTGACTCGCTCCTCCAAAACACCCCAAAGTGCCTCAATAATATTTAGATCTGGTGACCGCCATGGGAGATGTTCAAGTTCACTTTCATGTTCATCAAACCACTCTGTCACCAGTCTTGCTGTGTGTATTGGTGCATTATTATCCTGATACACGGCACCGCCTTCAGGATACAATGTTTCAACCATTGGGTGCACATGGTCCTCCAGAATGGTTCGGTAGTCCTTGGCAGTGACGTGCCCATCTAGCACAAGTATTGAGCCTAGGGAATGACATGATATTGCATAACCACCACTAATTCACCCCCACTGCTTCACTCTGGGCATGCAACAGTCTGGGTGGTACGCTTCTTTGGGGCTTCTCCACACCGTAACTCTCCCGGATGTGGGAAAGACAGTGAAAGTGGACTCATCAGAGAACAATACATGTTTCAAATTGTCTACAGCCCAAGATTTTCGCTGCTGGCACCACTGAAACCGACGTTTGGCGTTGGCACGAGTGACCAAAAGTTTGGCTATAGCAGCCTGGCCGGGTACATTGACTCTGTGGAGATCCCGAAGAACAGTTTTGGTGGATACAGGAGAGTTGAGGGGTACATTTAATTCTGCAGTGAGTTGGGCAGTTTTATGTTTTTTGGATACAATCCTGGTTAGCACCCGGACATCCCTTTCAGACAGCTTCCTCTTGCGTCCACAGTTACTCCTGTTGGATGTGGTTCGTCCTTCTTGGTGGTATGCTGACATTACCCTGGATACCGTCGCTCTTAATACATCACAAAGACTTGCTTGAGATGCGCACCAACCATTTGTCCTCTTTTGAACTACAATATGTCACCCATAACATATCGCATTGCATTGTGCATTTGCTGTGCTATTACTCTCCTAATTAGACCTTCACACTCTGCTCTTACTGGTGGAATGTGCAATCAATAAAGATTGTCCACCCATTGAGCCATGAAACCTCCAACTCTAAATTGGCCAGGGTTTCAGTTTCATTCTCCAATCCCTGTAATTTGTTCTGGAGGTGAGGTTTTCAGGCAAAATTTCCTATTGTGAAACACATTTTCCCATAGGAAATTATGTAAATGCAGATAATCCGCTCCAGCCACCCAAAAATATTACCAAAATTACCAATTTCCAACAATATAATCATATTTTAGCATATAAAAACCATACAAACAATACAAAATACAAGTACTATACAAACATTTAGAAAAACAAATAAAACAGACATTAAACTTGTGTATATATATATATATATATATATATATATATATATATATATATACAGGGTGGGCCATTTATATGGATACACCTTAATAAAATGGGAATAGTTGGTGATATTAACGTCCTGTTTGTGGCACATTAGTATATGTGAGGGGGCAAACTTTTCAAGATGGGTGGTGACCATGGTGGCCATTTTGAAGTCAGCCATCTTGGATCCAACTTTTGTTTTTTCAATAGGAAGAGGGTCATGTGACACATCAAACTTATTAGGAATTTCACAAGAAAAACAATGGTCTGCTTGGTTTTAACGTAACTTTATTCTTTCATGAGTTATTTACAAGTTTCTCTTTGTTCACAGCCATTGACATGTCGAAGAGGTTAACACGTGATGAGCGGATCGAAATTGTGTTGATATCTGGTTAACGCAGTAACCGGGTCATTGCAGCAGATTTCAATGCAAGACACCCTACGAGACCACCCATCTCCCATGCTACAGTTAGCAAACTGCTTGCTAAGTTTCGTGAAACTGTTCAGTGTTGGATTTGCCAAAATGTGGACGCATGAAAACTGTCACTAATGAACAAACATCAGTGGCTGTCCTAGCTTTATTCAGCAAGAGCCCACAGCGTAGCACTCGCCGCATGTCACTGGAGAGTGGCATTAGTCGAACATCCCTTCGGCGGATATTAGCTACTCACAAATGGCACCCTTACAAACTCCAGCTACTGCAGCATCTCAACGAGGATGACCCAGATCGGCGCACACAATTTGCAGAATGGGCAAAACAAAAATTGGAACAGGACCCTCAGTTCACGCAGAAGATTTTGTTCAGTGATGAGGCAAACTTTTATGTGAATGGTGAAGTTAACAAACAAAAGCACCACTATTGGTCTGACACTAACCCACATTGGATAGATCCCTCCAAGACTGTTGGAACAAAAAAAGTGATGGTATGGTGTGGTATATGGGGTACAAAGATAGTGGGGCCATTCTTCATCATTGGAAACCTCAAGGCCACTGGATATTTGTAAGTTTTGGAGTTTTTCCAGCAAGATGGTGCACCACCACATTATGGGTGTCAGGTCCGAGCATTCCTAGATGAACAGTTTCCTGAAAAGTGGATTGGTCATCGTGGGCCAGTTGAATGGGGGACCCCCCCAAGGTCTCCCGATCTGACCCCCTTAGACTTTTATCTTTGGGGTCATCTGAAGGCAATTGTCTATGGTGTGAAGATACGAGATGTGCAGCACCTGAAACTACGGATACTGGAAGCCTGTGCTGGCATTTCTCCTGCGGTGTTGCTATCACTGTGTGAAGAGTGGGAGAAGAGGGTTGCATTGACAATCCATCACAATGGGCAGCACATTGAACACATTTTATAAGTGGTCAGAAACTAGTAAATAACTCATGAAAGAATAAAGTTACGTTAAAACTAATAAAGTTACGTTAAAACCCAATAAGTTTGATGTGTCACATGACCCTCTTCCTATTGAAAAAACAAAAGTTGGATCCAAGATGGCCGACTTCAAAATGGCCACCATGGTCACCACCCATCTTGAAAAGTTTGCCCCCTCACATATACTAATGTGCCACAAACAGGACGTTAATATCACCAACCATTCCCATTTTATTAAAGTGTATCCATATAAATGGCCCACGCTGTATATATATAACTTGTTTCGCTTGTCTTTCTACTGAAGCAAACAAGTTTTGAACAGCTCCGGGGGGTACGTGCAACGTAGGCAGCATTCGGTTCGGCTTGGTTCGGTCGCTCGTATGCCGAAAATTATTCGTATGTGGAGGCAAATTTCTTGCAAGAATTTAAAAAAATTCTAAAGCTGAAAATTAGTCATACAGAGCGTTCGTGCCAAAGTATCGCTGTATCTGCTCAGTTCACATCTGCTACTTGAAATAATAAAAGCATATAAATCCTACAAGCTTTAAAGCATTCTCATTCTTGAGATATACTGTAGATTATTTATTTATTTTATTTATTTATATTTTGGGGGGATTTTTCCCAGATTTTCTCCCTAATTTAGTCGTTTCCAATTCCTCCCCGTCACTAGGGGGCTCCACATTAAAACTACTACTACTACCCCTCAGACAGGAGAGCCGAAGACTATCACATGTTTCGAACCACATGACCCCAGCTGCATCTTTTGGAACCGCTCGCTCACGCACCGTTGGGGGCGGAGTAACACACTCGGAGGACAGCGCTATCCGCTCCTTCTGCTTGTGTGAGCTCACAGACGCCCCTGATTGGCTGTAGAGCCGTGACTAATGTGGGAGCTCTAAGTACCTCTCATCCCTCCCTCTGAGAGAGCTCGGCCAATCAGCTCTCCCTAGACCTCCGGCTGCGGGAGGTTACAGCATCACCCGGGAATCGAACTCGCGATCTCCGGATGATAGGGTTAGAGCACTTTGCCAGAAAATCGAATGCATGCATGGATAGAGCTTGTGCTGAAGATATAAAAAGAAGTCTATATGTGAATGTATGCACAAAAAAAAAAAAAAAGAGTCATACTCAAGTAATAAAGAGATAAATTATAATGATAAAATGCAATTCAGTTCTCAATCCTAACAAAAAAGCAAAGTAACCATTCTTCATGAACAAGTGCACTTGTACTCCGGTAAGTGCGGAGTACCGATGTCACTGTTAGACAGGAATGTAATTAATGTAAAAAATTCTTGTCTGTACTACTGCCACAACCTTCATCACTTTATATTGCTCACTTTTTCTCAGCCTTATTCATCCTTGAAAAAAACCTTTCAATATTTTAATGCTTGTATGGAGTACAAAGAAAATAGAAATACTTGCCATTGTTAAAACTGACAAACTCTGAGTGCGCTTTCACAAGCGCTGTGTTTAGGACACGTGTGAACAGTCGAGCAGCGTTTACAGAGAGACTCGCGACCTCACAGACAGCTTGTCTGAGCTGCTGTCTGTATTGCTGGAATCTTTTGGAATCATCACAACTTTTTGGTGATATTTGGGAGACTGTGCAACAAGCGTGTCCTTGCCAAAACACAACAGCACTGGATATCACGTTAACTTGCATAATGAAATTCAAAACAACACGGACTGTTCAGAAGGCGTTAGGAGCGATTACTAAAGAAACAAAGTATTATCACTTTCTTATCAAGTTATCAAATATGTCTTCTTGCTGAAAGTGCTACCACAACTGCTTTTGACTGTAGGTTTGGGCAGGCAGCTGCTCTCTCCGCTCCTTTAGTACTCTGTACTGCCATTGAATCTTTTTTCGGGTTCTTGACCGTACTGGCCTACTACTTTCACCCATGCTGTTGAAACAGTAAAAAAAACTTTCAAGAAAAAAAAAAATCCACAAGATTTAAAATAAAAATGATAAAATATCTCCCTTAAGTCTCCTGGCAAAGGCTCCAAGACCCTGTATACAGGATCAAATGGTATAGACGTTGATGGCAAAACGAGTAGTTTGTTCAAATCTTACTCACACACCTGACATGTATTAACAGGTTTCTCTTTGAAACAGTACATTTTATATCTCTTACTTATTTCTTATTATAAGTACGTTTGTGTGGTGATTGTGCATGGTTAACGTTCCGGAAAATATTTATCTCTATGACCTGCAAGCCACTCAGGATGAATGAAAAATAAAAATAAAATAAAAAATTCGGAGTGATACCTGTTTTGAGAAGTAAATGTTTCTCTCTGAGGCAGCAGACCACTGTATACCACTCTGATCAGGTCATGTTGACTAAGCGCTCCTTCCGTCAGAAACATAGAACCCAGACTGGAGGGCTACAACAGACACATGGCACATACTATTGTATCTAATATGAAGGGCAAGATAAAAAAAAAATGGCTATGTTTAAACCAAAATGTATGTGTTTTAATGTGTTTTTTAGCCCTTTACATCAGACAGTGATGTCGATACTGTGTTCTCATTTTAGCATTCACCGCTCAATGTCATTATTAGATCAACTGCTCACAAAGGTATTCGGGAAATGCTTAAGGGTAAGGTTTAGAGGAGGCTCATTATACCGGAGTTCATCAACTGGAACCAAATGACTCAATGTGGAAGCTAAAGCAGTTTCAGAAAGTATAAGAAAGAAACTTATTCTCTACATGATTAAACCTTAGGTTAAGAGATGAGGTTTGGCACCCCTGCCAAAACCAAGCAGGGGTTATTAGCCTTGTTTGAAACAATGTGACTTTCTTTTATCATCATCATTTGCTTAATTACAAGCACTGATGTATTTAAAATAGTTTACATTGTTCAAATCTGTACACCACAATGGATTGATGCCTTACCTCATGGTATATGGACGGTTTAGAGAGAGTGGGTATGGTGAAGGACAAAAGCTTGCTGTTTCCCTTACCGTCCACAATTTCCTACAAAAAAAAAAAAAACAAAAAAAAAGAGAAAAGAAGAAAAGATTAGAAGGCATAAGCAACTTGGGCTTCGTTCCAAGCCCTTCACAACATTGTTTCAGATGGCTCACCAAGTTATAAATTCCCAGTAATAGAGCTTCTACACAGCCATTGCGGTAACGCTCCCTGCTGGCAGTGTGGTGCAGGTACACCCAGATCAGCTCCGGTAGGAACTGTAGTGTGAAGCGGCGTAGTCCCACCTCCGTGCTCCGGTAGAGTTCAAACAGCTGGTGACACACTGGAGCCAAAAGCTGTAGAGAAAAAGACACTACTGAACAAACACCTACAGAATCTTAGGAACCAGCTTTCCAACAGATCATTTATTTACCAATTTTCCTCTCTTTGATTTAGTCTCGGTCAAATTCCCATCAACCAGTTTGGTCCTCCCCAGCATACAACATCAATTATGCAGAAAAAGGCTGTTACATGCCTCCTTCAAGACACCCAGCCAACTGACAGAAAAACCACTTGTTAGTGAGACTAATCTGAAAAGAGGCTACAATTTGCGAGGGAGAATAAAGATCAGACTTTGAAGGACCATTGAATTCCACACTTTTTGGAAACAGGTGTGGCCTGTCCCTGTCCGTGGCTGATCAAGCAGATAAAAGGCGTGGAGGTGCTTCGGAGTGTTACATTTGCATTTGGGAGCGGTTCACTTGGACTCTTAACATGGATGAGTTCAGAACGACCAGCACGATGGACGTGTCAGGGGAAACGCATGAAGGGTGAGCAACCACATATCATCCCTTCTCATCCTGAATACAGGAGTACCACAGGGTTGTATCCTCAGGCCAGTCCTTTTCACCCTATTCACACACGACTACACACCCCTCCACTCCTCTAACACCATAGTGACAACACCACAATACGACGAGGCACACTACAGAGAAAGGTCGAAGGGTGTGTGGATAGTGACCTGATTTCAAACACCAATAAAACAAAGAAGATCATTGTGGACTACAGGAGAACCAGAAAAACAACACCCCCCTCCCCTTCACATCAATGGTGAGGAGGTTGAGAGGGTTAACAACATCAAATTCTGGGGTCGGCACATAACAAAGGATTTCACATGGACCATTAACACTTCCCATTTAGTGAAGAAAGCTCAGCAGAGGCATTTCTTCCTGAGAAAGCTTGTGTTCCCTCTCAGCTGTTAGTGAATGACTACAGAAGCACGTTAGAGAGCATTGTCTGTCACTGCATCACAGTGAGGTACACCAGCTGCAACGCAGAGAACCTGGAGAGACCTGTCTCGGATAGGCAAGTCTGCAGAGAGAACTGTGGAAACCAAGCTCCCAAACTTCGACATAGTCTATGCTAGCCGTCTACACAAGAGAGCTGGCAAACATCATCAAGGATTCGACCGATCCAGGACACAGACTTTTTTGTGGCCCTCCCTTCAGGCAAAAGAGACAGGACAATCAGGACACACACCAACAGACTGAGGAACAGCCATAGATACATAGCCAGGTTCATACGTTTTGGAACAAATAAATATTTTTGCCATTTGTACGCCACATTTATATTACAGCATTTAGGAGACACTCATATGAAGAGAAACTTGTGTTTTTATCTCATTATACATCTGAGCAGTTGAGGGTGAAGTGGCAGTAAGGGCAACTTGGTAGTCGTGGGGTTTGTACCTAGGACCTTCCAAACGGTAGGCCATGCCTTAACCACTGAGCTACCCCTTAACATAATTACAAACATAACGACTACCTTTAATACTTGACTGAAAAATAACAACTGCCTGAAATTTGGAACCCATAGACATGACCAAATGTTGCACTCCCCCAACATGCATTGCCAGGCCTTTACTGCAGCTCCCTTCAGCTGCTGCTTGTTTGTGGGTCTTTCTGCTTTCAGTCTTGTCTTCAGTAAGAAAAAAAAAAATGTTTTATTGGATTGAGATCAGGTGACTTTTTGCCTTGAGTAGCTTTCACTGTATGCTTTGGATCATTATCCATCTGCAATATGAAACATCTTATCGGTTTTGCAGCACTTGCCCGAATCTGAGCACTTCAGAAATCATCCTGCTATTTTTATCAGCAGTCAGGTCATCAATAAACACCAGTGGCTCGATCCCATTGGCAGCCATACATGCTTATACCATAACACTACTTCCACCATGTTTGAAAGATGACGATGCTTTCAGTCATGAGCGGTTCCTTTCTTTCCATACCTTTTCCCATCATTCTGGTACAAGATAATGTTGGTTTTATCAGTCTAAATAATCTGGTAAATTCTAATCTATCTTTTTTGTTCTTGAGAGGTACCAGTGGTTTGCACCTTGTTGTGTATTTACTTCCCACTGTATGTCTTTCAAGCTGTCATATTGGCCACCCTCAATTTTATTCCTGTGTCTCTGATAGGTTTATTTTCTTTATTTTTAGACTAATCATGGCCTCCTTCAATTGCATAGACACCTTGTTAGACTTCATGTTGAGAGTCCAAGTGAACCGCTCCCAAATGCAAATGTAACACTCCGAAGCACCTCCACGCCTTTTATCTGCTTGATCAGCCACGGACAGGGACAGGCCACCCCCTGTTTCCCAAAAGTGTGGAATTCAATGGTGTATCCTGATTTTTTTTTTGCTTTCTACTAAAAACTAAGGCATCCAAAATATGCAATGATCTCCTTCGAACAGGTGAAAGGTTGATATGAAGATGTGTCTGCTACGTATTCTCTGTAAAGCCTTTGTAACTAAATGAACCATTGTGAAGCTACAGTCTCACAACTGATCTATGCATTTTTTCTATTTTAAAATGCTACGCTGTCTGATGTAAAAGTCGATTACACGTTGAAGAGCGCAGGACGATTCGCTAGGATGCAACCAAATTAGAATTTCAGTAAATGCCTTCCCAGTTATATAGCTAAACTCCATCACGCCCAATTCAATTTTGATCTTATTTCATTTTGCTGAACTCTCTCACTCTGCCACTGTCTGCCTCTTTCCCTCAGGCCCTCTTCCCTGGGCTGTCTGTTGCTCTTGCCCATGCCTTTTCAGTTGGTTCTTCTATGCTTGAAGCTAAGACGGGATGACAGTTGATATGTCTGGGCTGGTGTATGATTAATGTGTTCACGTTTCCCACCAATTCTGACACCCCTTTACACAGCACTGCCTCTAAATTAGCATTACGGGATTGTTGGGGTGACTCACCGGACATATTACGGTACTTTTAACATGCAATATGACTCTTTTTACTTACAGCTGTACTTTTTTCTTTTAATAGTACTATTTTTCGGCAAATAAGCACTAGAATATTCAATACATTCACATTTTTTTGTACAATTAATAACGAATGTTATAGTACTAATTTGCAGAGCCAACATTACAGCTGAACAAACTAAACACAACAGCTTTACCTCACTGCTAGGCTGCTCCTGTATGACAGCATACAGTGCAGGCACCAGACCTTTCTTCAGACGCAGGCAGCAAGTATAGCCAGGGATCAGATCATCAGGTAACGTCTGTGGAGGAAAAGGGAAATGAATAATGAAAACTTTCTGATGCTTCCAGGCACTACTTTAGACAATTAAGCAGCTAAGATACTACCATTATGACATTTATGTCTACGATATTCTCAGAATGGCCGTATAAACTATAGCATATTTTTCAGTACAGAGGAAGTAATGTAAATGATGTAAACGGGTTTATTACAAAGGTGCAGATGGCAGGAGCTTCAGTCACATTGATTGCACAACTGGCTTTGCTTCAATAGAGAGTGCATAAAGTGATATCCATGTTGAGATATTATGATAAAAATCTTAGTAAATAGGGCAGTAAAATGTGGTTGAACGCACTCATTTGATGACCTTAGTACTTGTGGATTAGTGTGATATGCAAGGAAAACCACGAGAGCTAAAGTGCCAGCATGAAGTCCATAATGTACCTTCATACACCAACTACAGTATATTTATGTACGTATATATTTATTTATATAGATATGGTAGGACGTTGTAATGAATAAAACCCCTCGAACTAAAGTCCTGTGAAACACACCAGTTGAGGTGAGGGTACGTACTATAACGTCTTTTATCATATTA
Source organism: Clarias fuscus (assembly GCA_030347435.1). Classification (NCBI taxonomy): domain Eukaryota; kingdom Metazoa; phylum Chordata; class Actinopteri; order Siluriformes; family Clariidae; genus Clarias; species Clarias fuscus. The sequence goes on from CM059219.1 coordinate 25,780,244, forward strand.
TAGACACAATGAGAACGATACAGGTCTGATTGCCAGATCCCTACAGTGAGTGGGTCCAGTGTCTGTGTTATGCTGCAGGAGGGAAGAAGTACTTACTGTATGTCTGATCGCTTTTAACATTTGGTCAGCATATATATATATACAGTATATACTAATTGGAGGGAGTTATCTCTTTCAGGATGAGCCACACCATCCTAACCTGTCGTTAATCAATTTGGACATTCTGGACCAACGTTTTTCAAAAGCACCCCATCCACCATCATCAAAACACAGTGATTAAGAAAAATATCTTTTAAAAATAAATCTTCATCTTTGTCCTTCCGCAGTTCCCTTTCAGGGGTCACCACAGTGAATAATCCGCCTCCATCCAACCCTATCCTCTACATCCTCTTCTCTCACACCAACTAACTTCATGTCCTCTCTCCCTGCATCCATAAATCTCACGGCATCTTCGGTCTTCGTCTAGATCTCCTGCCTGGCAGCTCCAACCTCAGCATTCTTCTACTGATATATTCAGCACCTCAATCTGGCCTCGCTGACTTTATCTCCAAAATGTCTAACAAGGGTCGTCCCTCTGAGACCTAGTATAAATAAACTTGCTTATGCTGTATATTATTATATTGATAAATTATAGTCATTATAGTTTTTTTAATTCAATAGGAACATTCATATTATAGCAAAAATTGTGACTTGATTTTTTTTCCCAATTAGTTGTTAGCACTGTACTATTGTGGACCAAAAAACACAATATCGTATAAATTTATGAGTTTGGATTGAAGATGAAGTCAAAGTACCAGTCAATTACAAAGTTTAAAATCACCTGAATCTTTTACAATATTTACACTAGTTATATATATCTAGTCCAGTTTGTACCACTGATTATACAAGGCATATATACACAGATCAGCCATAACATTAAAAGCAGCTAGATTTTAATTTGTGCCACCGAAGAGGTTCTGGCCCCTCGTGCGTGGTTTCACAGAGCATCTGGGTGTGTGCTGAAGTTAGTGGTGAATCCTTTGGGTGCTGTGGGTTGCAGGGTGGGTCCTTCAAGGATCATGGTCCAGTGCAACCCATGGGTGCTCGAGTGGATTGGGGTCTGGAGAGTTTTGGAGGCCGGGTCTTTGACCTTGGGCTTTTCAGTGGGATTAGAACATACAGGTTGGTATACACCATTGGTCCCCGTGGGCATGGGTGAGCCTTGTGTGCTCATGATCCTGTCGCAAGTTTACTGGTTTATAATTGATAATCAATGTTAATATGGTAATGTTATGGCTGATATTGTATGTGTGTGTGTGTAAAAGTCACGGTGTAGTAATAAAACAAAAAGTGAAATATATCTGCAAACAAATCAACACTCTAACACAAAAAACTAAAAGTAATAGAGAACTAAATGTAATAATTATTCCACCTTAAAAGTCATAGCTTCATTTTCACCCACCCAAAACAAAAAACTCTATACTTTCCAAAAATATACTGCACATTTCTGCATAGACAAGAGGCCACCTTGTTTATGCTCACATCTTTAACTAGAGGGCTAAAACTATTAGCATTTGCCACTTATGACGGTGTGTATAATGTGCCAAGTTAAAATGAATGATGAATCGTCGAAATTATTGTGCATGCTGGATAACCTGGGAATATCGCCCCCTCTGGTAGAATAATGCTATTGCACGCTAGAAAGAAAAGGACATTTGATAACAAAGTAGGTTGTGCTATGTACTCCTCCTGCTCCATCCCGAAAGACATTCCTACATAAATATCCTTTGTACTTCACTGAAATGAAGTTATCTGAAATAGTTATTGATGGTGGGTTCACAGTCTCTACTACACTCCACAATACAGGATCTATCAAAGCAAAGTTCTCACCTTGAATTCTGAGAGCCATTCCTCCACCACCCCTCGCACTGGACAGAGCATGGCCCACCTTAGATAAAAACCACTGAACATTAAATAAAGAATATTGCTCACTGAAATCTTACCCCTAGAGCTTGCAGTAAGAATGCATTGATAAAATAGTAGAGGCAGAGAGAAGCACATGACTTAGTTTCCAGAGACACTCCGGGAAAGTCAGGCCTCACCTCACTCACTCACGTTTCAGACGAGGAAAGGGAGGAAAGTCAGATTCTTCATCACGATGTCTGCTGCGCTTGTGCTTGCTGATCAAACAATCTGAGAATTAAGATCAGAGAGAAACTCCATCATGCTCTGCACTGATAGGATCAAAGTAACTCACTGTTATTCTGGCCGTGTTTAACATGGGTGTGTTTAACATTAACCAAAGATTGAGGGGGAAATTGTATGAGGAAATGCAGACGGACAGAATCTCGTTTCGGTCAACGGTACAGACTTTCCCACTCCAGAGATTCCCACTTACTTCAGTCTTCTCTCCTCTCATTTTCTAGAGAAACGCCTCTTGCTTTTGACTTCTTTATGATTATGTAAAGTGATTTTGATACAAATTGATAAATAGACAACATGTACCGGCAATCTGGCCGAAACAAAACCACTCATCAGTATACTAATCACTGTCCTGATCATCTGTCATCATCTGCACCTGTTTCTCACTGGTTCATGGCCTGTTAGGTAGGGTTTTCTGCTTGAATGTTTCAAAGGTCACTGTGTACCCTAACAAAGAAACAACAGATGCTCAAACCTGTGCAGAAATATCGATATATTTATGAATTTACAAACCACTGGATCTACCCGTCACTGTTGATATGCAGTTTTTTTTTTCAATAGGATATTGTTTGATGTTAAACATTGAATTTTTGCATTACTTGATTGCACCATTAAAGTGACATTAGCAGCAGTTATCTGGGGTAATATCTGGTTTCTGTCTTCGTAACTAGCACTCTAGTTAACATCGACTCTCATAGGTATGGGAACTGACATAAAATACACCTAAAGGTCCATTTTAGTCTATGAAAATGTGTTTAGCATGAAGAAAAGGTAAATCCTATGAGTTTTATACAGATTGTTTGAAAGATATTTTGGCACAAATCTGATTCTATGCCACATTATACATTATATACACATATGCACATTCTACTGCCACCAGGCAATTATACTGCCACTTGGCAATGGCTCAATAGAATTTCAGCTGGCATCATGTTTGCGATCAAGACAAGGCAAATACACTACCCAGCCGAAAAAAGAAAAGGGTTTGTATGAGAAATGAGAAGATACTGCATCAGTTGGGGTTAAATAACTTCTTTCCAGCTGAACCATATTAAATCATTACAGTAATTATCCAATGGAAGGCTCTTTCTGTACCCACTTAATTCGTTAAATCCAGATGGTGATTTTTTTTTTTTTTTTTTTTTAAAGCCAGGCAGTGTACAGTATATTGTGCAAAATATCAGCATGATTGTGGATGAACAGGTACTATATTAAGGACATCCTATACCACTGTAAAGTCTGATGCTGGATTGTTGAATATTGTTGGGCCAGGTTTATGATCTCTGGTCAAAATGATTAATTAAATAATCATAAATTTTGCTAAACGCTATAAAACTATTACCAACCCCCGATTTCCTTTGGCAGCAGTTAAAGCATGAATCTTTAACTCTTAACATATTCACCAAGGACATATTATACATCTAATCAACATAGAAAATACGAGGGGTGTTCAAGTCCAACTGGGACTTGTGAGGAAATTTCTCATGAATGACATTTAGCACAGTACGGTAAAACAGTTGAATGGCTCGGAGCCCACCTCAGTCATTCCTGTGAACATTCAGCCAGTGGATCGTCTGATCTTTAAAAATTAGCAGAAAACCTGATGCCAGCTTGCACAAGACACACACATCTGTCTGAGGGAACTGTACAGACAATCATTCACCAACAACACTTGCACGTTACAGGAATTCGACTGGGAGATATCCCCCCCCCCCCCCCCCCCCTCAACGCCCTCTACAGTCTTGACCTCACTCCCAGCCATTTCCACATAAGGAGCTCCTGGGGGGCCAGCGTTTGAGATATGAAGCAGGCAATCCTATCATGGTTCCGGTAGACTGAGAAAACCTTTTACCTTGACGGTATCCAAGCACTAGTGAAATGCTGGGATAAGTGCATTAGTGTAGCAGGGGATTATAAAGTGAAATAAATGGAGTTTTTTACTCTCTTAACTGTGATTCTGTTATTCTGAACAATTAAAAATCCCAGTTTGACTTGAACACTCCTCGTAGGTTCTGGTACAGAAGAATCTTTCACAGGCATTTCAGCCTTCATGGAAAAGGAACTTGTTCTGAATTTTGAAGTTCTGAAGTTCTAATGAACTTTCTCTTTGTTGCCTCTTCAGTCTACAGTGATGTAAATAATCAGTACATCATCTGACCTTTTTAATGAAGGTTTATTATACTGTTATTATACCTTTTATAGGATTTCTTATAGCAGGTCAAATTCTACAAAGCTAGCAAAACAATAATGGGAAGCCTCTAGTTTAGTAGCCTACTGGGCAAACAGCATGCCTAAGTTGTTATCACTAAGTTATTTAGTAACCTGACGTGTGTGGTGATTTGGGCACGGATTAGAGGATAAATGCTTAACCTTGGGAATCCACTTAACACCATGTCCGCTAAAATCATTATGCCATGGTACATGCACCTGTTTATCCTAAGACTCGGTTGTGTTAGAGTGCAAAACTCCTGCAAGGACGTCCAAAATATTTTGGCACACAACTACACGTGAATAGCACTACACTTCATACTTCATTTTTCATGTAAAGGCAACATTTATAAAAAATAAAAACAAACAAACCAACAAACAAAAAAAAACAACACATGCACACAAATAGACACACAACAGGGCATTTTCTCATTGTAATTCTAACAGGCTGAAGATCCTGCTCTGTAACCCCTCCAACCTGATAAGAAGCTTATGAGCTCCTGTGCCAGATAATTAAGTGTATACAGTCCCTTAAATGGGGACTTAGCACAGGGCCAAAAATAGAAACAGCTATAAAAGAGCTCGGGGGAGGAGGAGGAGGGGGGGGGGGGGGGGGGTTTGAGGAAGACACGGATGAAAGAAAAAATTGTAGAGAGAAAGAGAGATCGAGATACTGGAATGAATCGATATGCTGTTATCTGACAAAAATGGCAGCAGGTCATACACAGACACAACACACACGGCACACTCTGGAGGGTGATTTAAGGTCCGTGCACACACACACAGGCATTGAATTGAAAAACAATAACATATTATTAAATTGAAATGCATGTGCCCATGCTTGCACACACGCATAAACAAACAGATGATCAGGAGACGCATGCATTTCACAAACGTTGAATTCTTCAGCATGCATGGTGCTTGTAATCCTGTTAAGCTACCTCTGCCCTGGTATCAATAGGCACCATGTGCCTGGGTGCTGATGCAGGAGGCTTGTTGTCTGTCCTAACAGAGTATGCACATGGAGAATAGCAGAGTGTAAGAGAACATCATGTTCTCAGAGATGAAGCCATAGTGAGAAGTCCTCTGTGTGTGGTTTTTTTTTTTCCCGAATTTTTTTAATCTCTTCTGTAGGGTCTGCAGTGTGGACGCCTGCAGCATCACGTGCGCGCGTGAGTAAACACATCAAAGGGTCAGAACAAAACACTGACATGCTTTGATCTTCTGATGCGTGAATTACCAAAAAAAAAAAAAAAAGAAATAAAAAAGAAAGAATGCGCCATTATTATTGTTATGATTATTATTATGACGTCACCCCCAGACGCACACCTGTCCTCTTTATATGCTGCAGGTGTGTATGGGTTTATGGCTTATGGGTTCTATACATACCGGTGAGGAGATGCTGCTGCAGGGGAAGCGCATTAGGAAGAGGGCAGGCTTTTGGAGGTGGTGAGCTCGCCGTGCACCGGGCCAGTCCGCAGTGCGCAGCCGCTCCTCACGCGAATACCCCGCACCGGCTCGGCGCGCGCAGCCACGCGTAACATCACTGAGCGCGCAACACAGCGACCTGGACCTGGGACTCTTCCTCAAGGACGCGACAATCCTGCCGTACTGACTGACATGACATTTCTCTCCCTCTCTCTCTCTCTCTCTCCCCAGCTTTGCGCCTCCGTAGCTCCCTACTGATGCTCGATTCCTAAACGAACCGACTCCCAAAAGAATCGATTCCCCAATCACTAATCCGAATTCTCACCACGTAAAGGAGTATGCGCTTAACAGAACGGCTACGACCGTCATCCTAAATAAGTTTTAAAAATATATATGTACAATGTGTCGATATATAACGACCCTTTGGAATGGAACTAGTTCAAAAGAACCGACTCACTGAAGTGACTCTGAATGCGCACTGCGCTCCTATTGGTCAGCCTGGATGCTATAGCGCGACGTGATTGGACGGCTTTTTCCCGCGCCCAGGTCACAACGTCGTTATGTGTTTCTCCGGTCACACACTTACTCATTACTAGAATGTTCCAAAAAGTGTCATTTTACTGGCCTTCAAGAATTGATAAACTGAAAAGGAAAAAAATCATGGCTCATTTTATACAAATATCCTATTCCTATCCAGTTCAAGTTCACTTTAAAATTGTACACTGTATTTACCCTGTTAATTCCATATTTGCAAAATAAAATATTGTGGACACTGTGGACCTATACCTATGTGTACTTTCTGCAACCGTCAGAAAGTAATTAAAATTATATTTTAATTTTGCAGAAAATTTTCACGTTTTCATTTTACGTTAAAGGACAATTCTCCTTTTACAACACAGTAGCTAATCATGTGAATACTATACATTGTCAACTGCTATATTTTAATTGGAAAGTTCTACATGCATAATTGTAAAATTTCTAAATCATTTCCTAAACGATCACCTTTGCTCTGTAAAATACAAAAACTTCTGAACTCTTTAAATCTAATAGAAAATCACAAATCTTCTCCGCTATTGCTGTGTACATTCTGATTTACTCAGTGAAACATTTAATTGTTTTTCATTTTCTGCTATTTAGTTAATTGATTCATTTATTTGTCGGACTTCCTGTTCGGTAATCGGTGAGCGAATCACAGATGAGAAATTGAAGAAGTATTTTTCAATTATATAAATATATATAAACACTAAAAATATTATACATGCTTTCCTTTAAAAAAAATTTTTTGTCTGACTGTATAATCTTGTTAATACAACAAGAAAGAAAAGGAATGGCTATACTTTTAGGAAATAATGTAACTTATATTAAAATGTATTAAAATGTATTTTTATAAAATCTTTACAAATTATACACACTAAAAATAATTCTGCAAATTTTCTTGAATTTATTTTCAGTGAACATCATATACATCTTACATCATTTTACATCGAGATGCTGCACATTTAAAAATCAAAAAACATTTAAGAATTCCATTTTATCATTTATATTTAATGAGAACATTTAGATTCGACATTAAAATATACAGTATATGGGTACAGTAAGTAGTCGATTTAAAATCAAATGAATATGGCTTATTAAAGGAAGGTTCTTGGTTCACACGTCACTCCCTGCGATACAGGCAGCAGCCACGCACTGTTAGCACCTGTAGTACTACACTGGGTGAAAGGTAGTGAAGCAGAATCCATGTTTCACTGGAATCCAATATACACTTTTTCATAAAATGGTACACTACATGGCTAAAAAGTACTGTATGTGGACACCTTAACATACATCCCATTCCAGATTTCATCCCCCTTCTGCTATCATCAAGCGCCTTTCTTCTGGGAAGGTTTTTCAGTATAGCTACACACGGGTGTGACGGTCATTACCAGTGACATAGTGTGTGTGCGCAACAATGAACAATATTCCAAAAAATCGTTTATCTTTCACCTTGTGCGTGTAAAATATACAGTACACCGCTGGAAAAACCCAAGATTAGTAATTTCATTCTTTTGTCTTATTTAAAATGCAAAGAAAATGTATTCTGAAACTGCCCTGATGCGTGTTATACAAGGGGGCATCGAAAAGTTCTGTCAAAGATCCGGTCACTTTCGCCGTACGTACTCCCTCAGACGCCTTAAAATCTGGCAGTAAAATTTGCTATTGACGGTCCGGCCCTAGAGGACAAATTCTTCATGCACAATGCTATAAATGTCGAAAAAAGATGATGAGTATGAGCGCTATAGACCTGCCTCGACTTTTTTTTTCGGTTGTGGAGATGATGGGCTCTTCCACTTCTCATCTCATGGTCGTACCCATACACCCAAGTTTTGTCACTGGTAATGATCCTCAATATGAAGTACGGCGCGCAGTCTTGGCAGACTTCAACGCAATGTTTCTTCTGCTCCTGGGTCAGCAGCCTGGAGATGAACTTGCAAACAACACGGGACTGTTCCGTACGACACGTCGACAACAGTGGTGTGGATTGTGCTCCGACTATCAAGTTTAACATTTTCAGGGGTTACACTCATTGAAGTTCTTCCAGATCTCTCAGGAAGCCACCCAAGCACCTCAAACGACTCATTGCAGCATCACCGTGAACTTACAGAATCTTGTCCAACTTGCGGATTTGTCCAGTTTCACGCAGCATTACACATTCGTGATGTACACAGGATGATGTCTTTTGGCACACTGACTTATTAAGCTTGTTGCACCCTGTGACTGTGCGTGTAGTCTTGTGCTGCCATCTGTTGGCGTGTTACAAAACTAGTCTTGAAACTTTTTGATACCACCTCGACAGTAGAAGACTATATGAATCATTTTCATTGTTATTTCCCATTTAACAAGAAAGTTAATAGTTTACATATCCTTTAAATTTTAGTTTAAACTTTTCTCACCATTTTAATAGCTAAATGATTAATAAGTACTCCTGATAGAAGTTTTGCTCTTGTGTTAGTTTTTTTTTTCTTCTTCTTCTGGTTACCATCCACGTGTGGGTCTCCAAGTGCCTACAATCTTTCCTTTGGTGTGGACAATGTATACCGGATGCATCATAGCTGTAGCACAAGCCTGTAAATCACAATGATGTATTAGTGCCTTTAGCATAGTATTACAGCTTAGTCAACAGTTACAACACCACATACTGTATATAAATTTGCATGGATATTACCGGAGAGTGAAACAAGGCCTGCTAGAAAGAAAAAAAGCTAATTCCTTCACCATCGGTCCATGAAAGAGGTAGAGCAAGTGCTGGACCACGAAGAATCAGCCTCTGATGTGTACTCAAAAGCATTTGAAGTCTGCAACATGAAGATTGCGTACCATTATAGCACCAAGATTGTGATTAAAGGAGTGCGCTCTGAGGTTGATGAAGCCATGCCATTGAGATTTAGGCACATTTATAAACCTCTGAGCAAACGCACTGGAATGTAAGTAATTTATCACAATCTTGGTGCAATTTTGATTTTTTTTTTAAAGTATCTTTTGTCTTTTTCTTCCTGTATTGGCTGAGGTTTTAATAAGCCCACCTGTTTTTTGACCTCATACAAGGAGAGCACCCCTACACAGCTTATTGCTCAGCTCTGCTGTTCTCTGAAGACTCGGCTCAGCAGTAGCTCATTTACACAGACACAGAAATTGAGAAATAAAAGTTTGTAGTTATTTTAAAAAAAGAAAAAAAGCCATATCTAATGGGTATTTCAGTTTAAAGAAATAGTAAAATATGGGCTTTTAATGAGAACCTTGCTTGGCTCAACTATAACCACTGAATGCCTGGTGAAAAATAATGGAAGGTTTCTAAAGGAAGTTTACCCTGGGAGTCCAGGAATAAAAGATATAAAACTCAATGCTACATACAAAGTTTTCAGTTTTCCTTTCAAGTTTTACACATTTTGTTATGTCACACACTATTCTTAAAATCCACTGAAAGCATTTCCCCCCTCATCATTCTACACACAGTTCTCCACAATGACAAACCAAAAACAAGTGGAGCATTAATTTATCAAAATAAATAAATTAAATAAAGACTGAAATATCCCTTTTACTTGGCTATCGTCCAAGTATACTGTACAAGCGACAGCGATGACTGCAGCCTTAAGAAAATTGTTAAGCAAAACCGATTAAAGACCTTTTGAAAGTGTCAAAAGGATTGGATTGAGGCTGGAGTCAGTGCTCCAAGAGCCAACACACAAGGATGTCTTCAGGAAATGAGCTACAACTGATGCATTCCTAGATTCAAAATGCTCCTGAACCAGAGACAACGTCAGAAGCATCTTACCTGGGCTAAAAGGGAGAAAAAAGAAAGAAAAAAAAACTGCACCGTTGCTCAGTGGTCCAAAGTCCTGTTTTTAGATGAAAGTAAATTTCTGTTCTCTCTGTTGCGGTCAGGAAAGCGCTTCCGCTCCCTGAAGGCCAATACAGAGAGACTGAGGAGGAGCTTCTTCCCGCAGGTGATACAGTCCCTCAACCGGGTCACTACACTGGACTAAACCATCTCTGCATTTTTTGCACACCACACTTATGGACATTGCTCATCTGTCCATTCATGCACAGTTGCACATACTCCGGACACTCATGGACATTGCACATTTGCACATGCATGGGCATTTGCACTCTTCCTGGACATTTATTTCCATTTTGATTTCCATTTAAATTTATTGCCATTTTTGCCTTCATTTGTACAGGTAAGTTTTTATATTTCTTATATATATATTATATTTTGTTCTATTTTCTTATGTTTCTAAGCTAAACTTACTCTTATTTTATTCCACTATTTATGTCTGGTAAATCTTTTTTTTTTTTAAGGCCACGGGCGGTCGTATAAGCATTTCACTGTATATCGTACTGTGTATGACTGTGTATGTGTGTAATTTGATAAATCTAAATTTGATTTGCATTTTATTTGAAAATTAATTCTCAGTCTGGATACTGAATTTTTTTATTTAAAAATAGAAATTAAAACAAGAAATGCTTGAATAGAGAGTTTCACTTTTTAAATGAATTTAGAGAAGAAAAAAAAAACTTTCACTTTATTCTAATTTTTTCAAGATGCACTATAGGTGACCGAGGCTCTGTGACTGAATTACTGCGAGGCTTCAGCTCATTGGATCTAACAAATGTGATTAACGGACACAAGCAACACAACAGGGAGCTAATATATTATTATAAATTATGAGGTGAGACTTTACTACTACTACCCTACTAGGTCTATAGGAAACTGGTTGTTCAACAGTCAACTTCTAACAGCTTGTTTAAAAAAAAAAAAATAATAATAATAATAAACATTTTGGATATCTCAAAAGCTTCAAAGTGAACACAATGTACTTTGCCTGAAGAACATGTACGTAGGCTGTCTGGTAGAAATGGCACAAAATTACCAAATAATAAAATTTAAAAAATCATATTATCCAAGGCATAAAATCAAGCTCCAGTAGGGGGCAGCATTGTACAAAAAGTGGTTCTTTCTACACAAAATGGCTGGTTTGAGTTAAGAAACTATTGGCCTTTTCCATTCGAGTCCCAAAGCTTACTGAGAGTGTAAAAGGGCATTTGTTACATTCTTAAAGAAATGACAGTTAGAGTCATAATTATTGGCACTTCATTTCATGGTAATTTTGGGCTTTTTTTCTGATTCTTTTGAAGTTCTCTTGCTTTCTAGGGGAGAAGAATTGTAAAGTACACAGGCATCTTTAATAGAAAAAAACCTCCAATTTGGAGCGCTATGTTTAATTTATTTAGGGTTTTCTGAGTCAAAATTATCCAAATACCCACCATCCGAGTACAGACTAAGTTATTAATCCTGAAATGTTTTTTTAATTCGACAAGCCGAAGGCCTCCAGACTTCCTGTTAGCTACGAAGATTGATTACATCCGTTAACTGTAAAAAAAATTCATTACAGCTGTGCCAACACAAAAACGGTTTGTTGGACGGCACTCACTGGATCGACCTACACAGTAATATCTGGAAGCGAAAGGAGCTCAGTGCAGATCTCACTATGTAAACAATTTAATTTATACACATTTTTGGGAGGAGAAGCCACTTTACCAAAGATCCAGACGGTCATTCATAGTTAAGAGAAAATTAGTTACAAAAGGAATCTCCAAAAGTATCAGGGATCTAGTATTCAACCAAAGGTTAGGGTTAGTTGTGCTAAATGTTTCACATCTTTCAAATATCTGTGTTATTATGGACAGCCAAAATAAATTTAAACAAGCACACCAAATTCTTTTAGTTTTCTTTTATTAAGAAAGAAATAGAATTTTCTTGTACTTCATAAAAATTTGCTACAAGCCCAGTACTGCCATTCTCATAATGAGGGTGTGTAAACTTCTGACCACAACTGTAACAGGTACCTTGTGTCTGACTCTGACCTCATCCAATGAAAAACGTTTCTTATTGCCCGGTCTCTTTAAAGATGAAGATTCATCTTTATGACTGGTGTTTCTTATTGCTCTAGGTGTCTACTCTTGATTTAAAAGCTCTGGGTTTCACCTCTTACAGCATTAGTGGATAAAAAGTGGTCAGGGGTAGCTCAGTGGTTAAGGCATTGGACTACGGTTCGGAAGGTCCCAGGTTCAAGTCCCACCACCACCAAGTTGTCCCTGTTGGGCCCTTGAGCAAGGCCCTTAACCCCAACTGCTCAGATGTATAATGAGATAAAAATGTAAGTCGCTCTGGATAAGGGCGTCTGCCAAATGCCTAGATGTAAACACCATAACGAAAGGAGAAGTACAATATCTATAGCACTATTCGGACGGGACTAGTTTTACTGGGGGACGTTTGAGTTTGAGTTCAATTTCAGCCGACGTCGGTCATTTCATGTATGGATTCGGACGGGACTAACATCTCCGTGTTTATTACGGAGGTAGGCGTGTCTGTGTTTTACATGTGGGCGTTGCACAAGACCACGTGTTCAGGATGAGGATTTCTACTGGAGCGTAGAAAGCAGAAACCCGAATGCCGGCGCGCTAGAGATTGTACGGTAGTTCACGCTGACCAAAATGCACAAGAACACGCGTTTCGGAAAAAATCATTTTCGGCAAACACAGACATTCGCATTCGGACGGGATTAGATTTCTCAGAGGACCGCAGAGTTTGCTGAAAAACAGTAGGTAATTTGCTCTGGAATTTTTACAGAGGTCGTGTGAGAAAAAGACAGACATGGCAGATTCGGACGGGATTAAAATCACAAAGTACCTCTGTGAAGCAGAAATTTCTCTAACTTCCCCCAGTGCTTATGAGGCTCATGACAGAGGGAATGCTGATCAAAGCCATTGCACAAATTTAGGAATAAATACATGGAATATCCTGAAGAAGAAGGAACCCAGTGGTGCACCAACCACCAAACGTCAACAGGGTCAGCCAAGGAAAACAGCAGCAGTCGGTGACAAAAACACTGTGGAAGCTGCGATGGGAAAAACCCGAAACCCAACAACCTCGACGGGGCAGAGGTGAAGGTATCACAATCCTGACTGAGTTCAAATAAGACATCGACGGCAGGAATACGGACGTTCCCGAGGATAAAACAAATGGCTAGAATGACATAAAAATAAAAATAAAACTTATTGTCAGATATAGGACACAAAATATCTGGAACCAGGATTAACCTCTGCTAAAGTGTGGAGAAAGAGAGCGTCAGACAAACTGTGAGTAAACAGCAGAGTGTGGAACGGGAACATCTTCAATCGCAGTACAGTTTTCTTGGATTCTTGAGACAGAGTGTTGGGACATTAAGTGAAACAGTGATGGATACCGTGACATATGCTTATTGAAGAGCTGAAGCCTAAAACTTCAGATTAAATGTGCTGTGATCTCGAACACTTCCGCACAAACCGTCGACACTCTGCAAAAACTTCATTTTGAGGCGTTTCGTCCTGATCTGACTTTCACTTATCCGGTCCTCTGAAAGCAGCACTACGAGGACGAAGATTCACTTCTGATGAAGAAGTGAAGAAAGGGGTGCATTCGTGGTTTGCAGCTCAGCCTAAAATATTTTTTAACGACGGAATACGAAAAGCTTGTTGACAGATAAACAAAGTGTGTTGAAATGGAGAGAAAATTATGTATTTGTCTTATCTAAAAATTGTATTAAAGTACATTCGACAGCCTGAGCGAAGATAAATTTTGAAGCAGGCGGTCTGATCGTAAATCCGGCGTGCTGGGAAAACTTTCTGCCTTGATGATATCCAAGAACTAGTAACACGCTGGGATAAGTGCACTAGTGTGGCAGGGGATTATATAAAGAGATAAAGTTACTATCACAACTGTGTTCTGTTATTCTGCACAAAGTCCCGGTTTGAATTGAACGCCGCTCTCATTACGATCATTTTTGTCCTTTTGCTTCCTCACTACAAATTTTTGCCCACAGCTTTTTAATCAACAGTTATAAATTGTAGTTTTGCAGACTGAATTGAACTATTATTCCCAAAAACGTACAAATAAATAAATACATACATACATACATACATACCCAGTCCAGAGCACATTTATTGTTTATGTACATTGTGTGTGTATATACTGTATGAAGTGTACCGTCAGCATCGTACTGTAATTAGTTCAACAGTGTATTAAAATATGTATTAAATACGTGTGTGTATTCACCCACTACGGCTTGTGTACATAAATATGCACTGGATAAATGTTGGTAATGAGGTGAAATGCATGTAGTGACTTACATGGTAAGGAATGAGGGACAGCATGGAGCCCAGAGGGAACTGACTGAAGTCCAGTTTCCCAGAGACAGGCTCCACTCGGCCATGCTCCTGAGTCATCGACAACAATCTACCCCAAAAAAAAAAAAAAAATGATGTCAATCAAAAAAATATCCTGAATCTGCATGAATATACAGTACAGCATTCTGAAGTTATCATGCATCAGAGTTACGGCATTAATGCAGAACTAGACAGTCAAAAAAACCGAGTATGCATAATAGGGAAGATATCGCTTTCCTTCAAGCGTCTTTAATACAGAAGCAGAAATTCAGTTTTGAAGTGGAGAAACAAGAGAAACAGGTAGTGTAGTTATTGCGTGAAATCAACCCAGCACAGCAATTTTGCATAAAACAGAGACACTGACGTGACAAACTGATCTCTTTGTTATATGTGATATTTTGTGTGAGGATTAAAACGTTTAGTCTGGAAAAAATAGGCAAAATAATTTAGCATGTCTTTTTTTAATTTTTTATTTTTTAAAAGCAACCCAATGTGGTGACACGGTGGTGTAGTGGTTAGCACTGTCACCTTGCACCTCCAGGGTCTGGGTTTGATTCCCGGTTAGGGTCGATTCCCATCTCTGTGTGCATGGAGTTTGCATGTTGTCACGTGCTTGGTGGGTTTCCTCCGGGTTCTCCGGTTTTCTCCCACAGTCCAAAGACCTGCAGATTAGGCTAATTGGCGTTCCCAAATTGCCCGTAGTGTGTGAATGAGTGTGTGTAGGTGTGTATGTGTGTGTGCCAGGCGATGGATTGACACCCTGTCCAGGATGTACCCCGCCTCGTGCCCCAAGTCTCCTGGGATGGGCTCCAGGATACAGGATAAAGCCGTATAGACGATGAGCAAGATGAGTAATCCAATGTTAACGGTTATGCCTATATAATGAAACTTATTGCTGACAGCATCCATTACGATTTATTAACATTAATCCTAATGCTCATCATATTATCTCTTACTTTAGCTCAGGATGGTTCTCGATGACTGCGTAGCCTGTCGGTAAACAGCCCTTGCTGTCATGACTTAGCGCGGTCCAGCCGCAGTCGACCAGGAGCTGGTTCCTATGAGGGTAGTGACCTATGACCCTCGTCAGCACCCGTACTGCGACATCCTCGAGTCTACAGGAGCCGATGAGCGACTGCTGCACATCTGCGAACGACAGGAAATCTTGCAAAGGTTCATAAATCTACATTTCCGACAATTTCCAACAATGAAATTAATAACAGATTCACTGATTCACACACCATAAAATATATAGTTTCCAGGATGGACCTCGTTTAACATGGCCATGCTTGAAACCGGGTGGCTGCATGACGGGGTGGAGCCGATGCTAGATTTCACATCCTGGATTCCTAGAGCTTTAAGCCTGTGATATAGTGTTATATTGTATGAAAGGCAATAGCAATATTGATAACTTGCATGCTTTTAAACAATACATCACTCAGTATATAAAAAGCATGACGTTCATGGTAAGCATACTTCTCTACAAACTGCAACACGATAGTTGTCGTTTCCTGGGCGACGGCCTTAATTTGCTCCTCCCCCTTGCAGCCGTAGGTGTTTCCACAGTGGGCGTAGATTCCTGTAAGCCCCACCCCTGGAGTCTCAGAAATTTCCTTGGCTAACTCGAGAGCTCCAGGATCGGAGTGAGGAATGCCAGCTAAAAATAAAAATAAATAAATAAATAAATAAATAAATAAAAAAGTAGTGTAAAAGTGCACAATAATTTCCAGCAAATGCACTTTAAATTAACTCCAAAAGTTATCTTTTAAAGTCATAAAAAAAAAAAAAAATCTATTACATGGAAATCTTTCGAAATCCAAATCTTTCATGCTCTGTTCGTGCCCCGAGTGTGTACCGTACCTCGACCATTTTCACAGTCCAGTTTTAACCATACGTGCCAGACTTTGCCCTGCTTCAATGGTCTTGCCTTCAGCTCTTGCAGGGACAAGCTGTTGTCCACCAGGACATGGAACAAAGAAAGCCTCTCTGATAAATCTGCGCAGCGCTTCACTTTGTCAGACGTTATCGGATATGCGTAGAGGATATCGTCGTAACCACCATCGGCGTAGAAAGAAGCCTCGGACAAGGTGGACACCACGATGCACCGCCGTGAGCCCCTGGTCATGATGTCCGCACATTCACTGAGACCCAGAGAGAGAGAGAGAGAGAGAGAAGGAAAGAAGAAATGCATCATGATGTTTAAACGACACTGTGATTGTGGACATTGAAATAATATAAGTTATAACACAATAAGATACTGATTAAACTTAGCATGTCCTTTATGAGTAACGACTGGTGTGTTGTAGTGATGAGTCGTTCATGAACGATTTTGTTCTTTTTGAACGAATCTTTAACGTGACTCAGAAGAACGAGTAGTCTTGGAGAGTGATGCGTTCATTTTCTACTGGGCGCGCATGCGCAAATCATCGCAAAACCTCCGTAGGTTATGTACAGGAAACAGAATTGAACGTTTCTCAACGAATCTTCCAAGTCAGGAGACGTTCGTTCTTTTGTCACATGACTCCCATAGACGCTATGATGCGCAATAGATTCAAAAGAACGAACGACTCGGGCTAGAAGATATGATGGTGAGCTGCTCATTCTGTTTATAATAATATGTCCTGAGCTGCGTTGTAATATTTTCATTACTGGAACTATAGACAAATTTTTTTATATGTAGACATGTTGGGGGTATGTTTATTGAAAATGTAACATTTAATTTTATTTCTGGTCAAAAGAAGGAAATGAACTAAATGACTCAAAAAAAGATCATTCTGATGAACGAGATTCAAAGAACCGAGTCACTAAAATGATTCAAACTTTCCATCACTAGTGTGTTGGAGGTTTCTTAGACATAGCAGCACAAGGCAAAAAAATCATGCAAAAAATAAAATAAAAATCAAAAACAACAAAGATTGCAAAAACAAAACAGTTAAATAGTGGAGAAAAAAAAAATTGTTTGCACGAGTCTGTGCCCATGATAGACTCAGTTTCCTCTTCCTGTATTAGACGCTTGAAACCTGATTTGGTGGTCTACTGTTGTAGTCCATCAAGGTCTGATATTCTGTTCATTTAGACATGTTTTTCTGCTCACCATGGATGTAAAGAGTGATTACATGAGTTACTATATCTTTTCTGCTAATCTAGGTCTTTTCCACTCTGGCCTCTCATCAATAAGGCATTTCAACTGACAAATCACTACATAACCATTGGTAATAGAGAGCCTTCTGAAATGCAAATCTGATACCAGTCATTGTGCCACGATTAAAGTCATAGAGATCACAGTTTGTCTTCGTTCGGATCTCTGATGTGATCATTACCTGAAGCTGTTGACCCGCATCTGCATGATTTTATGCATTGGGTTGCCGTCACATGACTGGCCGACTGCATAAACCAGCGGTACCCAGGCTTTCTTTATAAAGCATACAGTTAGTGTATATGGTCCAGTTTCACTAATCTCTAAACCCGAATGTGTTAAATCCGAACCTCGCTAACTCAATGGCAAGACTGAGAAATAATCAAATGTGTTCCATTACTGTAGAGTCCAGAAACTTTTATGGGACTAAAAAAAAATAATTCGACATAATGTTACTGTGCATACACAACGGCTGTATTGAAAGTAATGAAAAAGTAAGCATATATATTTTTTTATTACATAATGTTTATAAAGATGACACTAATGACAAATGCAATGTGCATTGATGGACACGGAAGTTTATCCCATAAGAACCCAAATGCATTAAGTCCATTATAGGAGATATGACACAGACCACATAACATTTATAAAGACGTCATATTTTTTTATATCAGACACGGTGGCTTTTAGTGGTTAGCACCGTCGCCTTGCACCTCCAGAGTCCAGATTGGATTCCCGCCTCGGGTCTGTGTGCATGGAGTTTCCACGTTCTCCCTTTTTCAGTAACAAAAACAGCTTTTTAAAATGAGCTAGACATGTCACACCGCCATTGTGGAAATTATGCCATGAGTGCACAAATTCACAGATTGTTCACAAGACTGCACCAGGATGTGCATTAAATGTCATGTAGGGACATTAACGTGAGTTATAGTCAAGGATAAAGTTAAGTAAGCAACTTTCCAGAACACTGAAAGGATGTGTGACGCCCGTGTTATCATGGGTTGTTATGTGCTACAGAGGGGGAAACCAGCATTAAAGACAAAGACCAAGCACGCCATCAACCGAGATCAAGGGGATTCAAGAGTTGGTGCAGATGCATTGCTTGTTAAAGACACCATGTTGTGCAGTATATATACACCTTTGTATAAATGAAGAGTTATTATACCAACATGTGGACAACATATCAGCCAA
Organism: Clarias fuscus; assembly: GCA_030347435.1. NCBI lineage: Eukaryota > Metazoa > Chordata > Actinopteri > Siluriformes > Clariidae > Clarias > Clarias fuscus. Next base: position 25,799,133 of record CM059219.1, read on the forward strand.
AACATGGTACTGGTGCTAAAAAGTGTCTCATCTAGATGAAAAAGTGAATTTTCAAATAGGATCACACTGTTTTTTCATAGTATTTAATGCTTATTATCTCCCAATCCATGCTTCGTTTTTTTGCAAATATGCATACACATTCGTATTTTTATCAGATAAAAAGAAACACATTTGGCAAATACAACTTCATGCCCTTTTATGGAGTGTTCAATTCAAATCTTTCAATGATCTTAACTGTCAGTCAGATGAAACTTAGCCAGTTTAGATTTCACATGAAAAGACATAAACCTGAAAAAGTTGATTATTCTAAAATGCAAAACCATTAAGATATTGCAACATGAATTTTACATGGTTACGGACACTACAGATTTTTTAGGTTTTAAGCAAACAACAATTTAAACAACATTTATTTTACAGGTTATATTATTCTAAAGGTTTGCACCAATTTTAGTATCATTAAGAAATATAAATTTTATTTTTGAATTATTTAATTAAATTTTAATATTAATATAAAATTAACTGAAGTGAGACAGTATAACGCTGAAAAATAGCCATTTTTGGGGCACATTTAAAATCATCTCTCTAAAACAGCTGACGTTAGCAACTTGTAGCTTCTTCTGTGCGCGCACACAGTTTCTGTATGATATGCATATATAACATCAATCAGCACCAATGCTGTGTTTTTTGCCGAAAACAAACATGTGGACAAATTATATTGATTAAGAATAATAATAATAATAATAATAATAATAAATTATGTTCACTTTTGCATTCCTTTCAGCTCCCATAAATAAGAAATAATGGATTAGGTTCATATAACAAATATGTGGTTAAAACTTTGGTACTTTCTCCAGTTTAAAAGCATTACTGAGAACTTGCATTGAGGGGAATAATTTGCACTGACGGTCTCTGGTTTGATCTATACATATAATAAAACTGTAAAGTTGGTGCGTCTGCACATTGAAGGTATGTGCAAAAAAAATTATTGGGGGGGGGGGGTGAAGGATGAATAATAAAACACTAGATGTTTTTTTTGAATTTTTGCTATTTATTTAAATTTTAATGTGTCATGATGTGCGCCAGTGATGGCATTTTGCCACTCCGCCATCGCTCACCAGCTTTGCACTTTGCACCACATGCCAGCTGGGCACTGTGTCCATCTGCCACCTGCACACCTTCACTATTTTCCTTCCTCCCTCCTTCACTTCACACCTTTTCCTTCCTCAATTTTCTGAATAAAAGTACAGAAAATTCTTGGATTGCGAATAACTTGGTTTGCAAGCGTATTGCAAGTCTAGCAAAATTTCAACTTTTTTTTGACATACGAGTAGTACGAGACGCTTTGTCTGCCAAGCGTCTCGTGATCACGACTGAGCCAATGGAACTTCTCTCGCGCACCACGGGATTGTGGGTAATCGTTTCCCATGCTCAGTCTCAGTGCGCGTATAGTCAACATCCGTGTTGTGCGTAAAGCAAAGGCAAGTGTCATTAGAGAGGTTCCTTGTTACGGATCCAGAGACTTTCACTCTGTCAGAAAGCAGTGATTCAGTTAGTGTGTGTGTCTGAGCGCGCGCGCGTCATTACTGTATGCAATACTACTGTGCAATACCACAGATATTTATTTTACTTACTTAATAGAATCCCACACCCTACTCCATTTGTTGTCACCCTTATTTTTCTTGTCTTGTCCTCGGCTTGCTCATCAGGGACAGTCTTATCATTTTGATTCATACATGTTCACTTCTCATACAAACTTATATATGTCTTCTGATGTCAATTGTTAAAAGCGCTATACAAATAAAACTGAATCGTCATTGTTTTGTTCTGTAAGGTCTGTCACTAAAACAAATTCCTTGTTCGTGTAAGCGTACTTGGCAATAAAACGCCTTCTGACGCTGATCAAACTTGTTACAAATGGAAAACCCTTATTTATAAATCAATAAATAATAATAGTGTACTTCCACTACCACAGATGGCGCTGGGCGTATTATAAACTTGCTAACAACTGATACAGAATAAGAATTCTTTTTTTTTTTTTTTTAATCGTTAGTTCATCTAAAAAATTCAACAGATTGTAACTTTTTAAACGGTCTTATAACGTTAAGTGCAGCTGAGTTTTTAAATGATCAGTTAACGTGCGTCTGTCGGTTTGTCTCGTGCACAGCTCGTGCACAAAAAACAAACAAACAAAAAAAAAAAAAACCCGACGTGTTAACGGGTCTCACATTGTCTTGTGCGTTTTCATGTGAGGTCGGAGCTGCACCCCGAGCCTCAGGAAGCGCTCCTGCATTGCGTCCGAGTTCCTTCTCACGATGTCCAGGTCCACAGTGAACGCCGGAGTGCAAAGGTCCTTGGTGAACTCCGCGCTGCTGTCTGCCATCCTCCTGCAGAACTGCACAGACCAGTTTCAAGCTGCATTAAAGAACATACATAAATAAATAAATAAATAAAAAAAGCTCTTGAATATTTACAAACAAAATGATCAAAGAGACAACACGAAGCAAAGCGCAACCTGGAAACACAAGATACATTTCTTACTTTAAAGTCGCGGCTACAGAGTTTCTCCACACACAAACTTAGCCTGAACTTAGCGGATTCGCTGCGCATGCGCAAACGAAGGGGGCGTGGGACGGGGTTGTGGGAGGCGCGCGTGGACTGATAAAAAAAAAAAAGAGAGAGAGAGAAATTAAATATTATTAATTGTATAATGTGAATAGAATAAAATTCGATTCTTTAAAACAAAAACTATAATGGTAACTTGATCTGAATAAAGACTTACGTATAAGACCTTTACTTTTGAGACAAAAAAAGTGATACATAACCAACACAAACTTTTTCTTTTTTTTCCCTCTCAGGGATGAATTATTTCTGGTGTACTAGAAGATTATATTTCCTTTATTCTTATGTCTTTTTATACAGTCCTGCATTATTCTAATACGTGGCGTCTTCTGAGAACTAAAATCATTTTGTTAAATAAAAACAAAACAAAACAAAAAAAACAAATCATTCAGATGCCATAAAAGAGGACACCGAAATAAAAAGTAAAGTGCCTTTGGTGTTCCTCCAAAAATGTTTTATGTGACGATTAAACACTATCATACTTCACCTGTACATTTTTGAAGACCTCAGATTCCTCGTTCTTTCCTGAAACTTCCAGAACCGCTTCACGGTCTGACATGTTGTGCGTCCTGAGATGCTTTACTGCTCACCATCGTTATAAGAAAGTGAATATTTCAGCTACTGTATGCTTCATGTAAAGGCTAAATAATCTGGAATCTGGCCATGGTTCTCTGACCTCTCACATGTCATTTCTGCCCACAAAACTGTTGTTCACTGAGATTGTGTTTTTGCACCAATCTATTCTGTTTTGCTCACATGCGGATATTCGATAGGTGTTCCTAATAAAGTGGCTAGTGAGTCGATGTTATCTGCCCTACTTTTCTCTATGTCTCGGCTGCTTTCTGAAATGGGAGCAACAGTACTGCTGTTAATGTTTAAAGAGTATTTATGTTCCTTATACTGTACCTTGGACCCAATGTCTTAATACTACTACTACTACTTTTACTACATGCTGCACTTTCATAGCCGGGCACATTAAAGTACATTATTAAGAGGACGTTTGCTCACAGTTGCTCATTGTCATTGTTTAAATAACTAAAAGCCCTGGTGTATGTTGTTGTTTTTTGTGCCACTGTGACACTGTGACTGATTCTATGAATGAGTCAAGATGTCATGTTGTTTTGTTGTCTGTGTTATTTGTACTATTCCTCACATGAAAACGCACAAAACAATTTTGTGCTCACGCTATTTTTTTTTTTTTTTTGGCTTTTCAGTTCATCCTCCAAATAAATAATCCACCTTGTTTGCATTTATTACAGCCCTAGCTGTATTTTACATGCACCATGTTTCACTCCAATCTAATCACCATGCAGGATGTGATGCCTAGGTCTAGGTTTAGGACTAGGTCTCTGGGCTGGAAAGTATCAGCCTCAGCTTTGCATCGTCCTTCCGTGCTGTGGATTTATCTCTCCCACTATATAAATGGCTTTAAATGTCTTTGTCTACTGAAAACATAATCCATAATAAAGAATTCTCTTTACCAGTCTCTCTGTTTCTGCTGTTAGCTCTTTCCTGATGCAGTACGCGTGGACTAATGCACATTGCTGCTACTGCTATCTGTATCTGCTATATAATTTCATAAATTAGCTTTCATCACTATGTTCCTCTAAATGTTAATGTCCTCTGCTTTACTGACCTCATTGCATAGAAACATAAAAAAAATTGTATCATTTAGTATTTTTAATAGCTGAGGTATTCCTCCAGAGTCGAGAGTTTGAGTCCTGCCTCCGGGTCTGTGTGCGTGGAGTTCTCCCTGCGTGGACTTCTCCCATGTTCTCCCTGGGCTTTGTGGGTTTTCTCCAGGTACTCCGGTTTCCTCACACAGTCCAAAGACATGCAAATTAGGATGATTAGCGTTCCCAAATTGCTCATAGTGTGTGAGTGTGTGTGCTTGTGCCCTGTAATGAACTGGCACCCCATCCAGTGTGTATACCCCGCTTCGTGCCCTGAGTTCCTTGGGATAGGCTATAGGCCTCCTGCAACTCCTCCAGTACAGGATAAGTCATGTAGAGAATGAGTGAGTGACAGGAAAAATCCATTTCACCAACTGACTTGCCATAATGTTTAACCCAATGTGAGTAGTGAGTGATTTTGGCAGTCTAACGTTACTTTCGGCTTACTTTAAGGTTGAACTTACTTTAAAATTTCTTTAATTATGTTGACACTGATTTTGTAGAAATTATGTTGCCAAAAGAAAGATTTAAACGTTGATGTATTTAGCCATAAATTGTTGTATTTTCTAAGTGCGGACCATCTGATCGGATGCCCTTCCTGACCTTACACTCCCATTTTTATGCGGGCTTGGGACTGGCACTTTGTCTAGTGGCTGGGGTTTGGGCCTCAGCTGGGAATCTAACCTGGGCCTTCTGCATGGCAGGTGAGGAAACCTACCACTGCTTTACCATAAGTTATTTGTTGATAATGGGTGATGTGTTCTTACAGATGACTATGCATGGTAACATACAATGTGTATATAATCTGTATTCTTATTATGAGCTGTTATGTACTTTCCAGTACATCTCAAAGCATATCACTTTGTGATATCATGGTGATATCACGGTTGCCACTTTCCATGTATTTAAGTGATTTTGTTGCTATTGGAGTGAATTTGTTGTCTGTAATTATAAAATATTTTGTTGTGTTGTTAATAACTGATTCTTGCCACAGATACAAAAAGAATTTCTGAAAGGACAATAAACGAGGACTAAGCTAAAACTTAAAAAGTTATGTTTGCAGTTTTCTTTGCATGTTCACGAAGTTAAACTGGGTGCATCAACTCAAATAAGTTGCCTCTAGGTGTGAATAAGTGCGTCATCACATGTATAATCTTAACATATACTGTATAATAATCATATAATAAGCAACGTAAAATCAGGCAGAATATAGGCAGTGCCCCAAATTTATTTTTTTTGGCTTAGTGTACAGTTCATACTTTCTTGTCATGTTCATATAAAAATAAAAATAAAATAAAAAACAACCACAGCAAGATAAATTCATTTGACCTCAACCTGATTTATTGTACTAACACTGAAGTTGACAAAAAGTAATGGCTTGCATCCTTCAAGTGTTGACAGAACATTCAAATCGATTTCATCTTTGTGGGATTAAAAACAAATTTTTAAGTAACTACATCTAATCCGAGTGTCCGTAAAAATAGACTTGGAAAAACAAATGATCAATTGTGGTCATTCTGTCGCTTATAACTAAGTACATGAACATATCTTTAATAATCAATTTATATGAAAGTTTAACATGAAACGCATTGCCATGACTTAAAGTAAGTATGTATCCAAGCAGGAGTGCACTTTTTTTTGAGCAATTCTTGTCAGTAACTCAAAGAAGAGGCTGTTGTGTGACTGGTTCCCTGTGTTAAACTCTGATGACGAACTTAAGGCTTGTTGATTTGTATCATGAAAGCTGACATTAAACCTGACTAGGACTGACACCAAGATTAAAAACGAGTAGTTGTCAAAATGGCTTAATTAAACCCTGAATGTGTAAGATCTCATGGAAACGTCTTGCCTAGTTATACAGGAAAAACTCCAGTCTTGCTCTAGTTTAGCACCTTAGTGTGTATACAAAATATTTCAGGTAATTCGGTTAAAAGTAGAGAAATTTACCAAACGAAATCTACAATGGCAGATTGTAGTTTAAACATTCAGTCAGTATTTATTTATTTATTTATTTATTTCATTTTTAAAGTGTTTGTAGTGTAACTTTACTTTAGTGTTTTCTTCTTCCCTTCTCCCAAATCCACTGGTACAATATGGAGTGAGCATGATAATGAGTTCTCAGTCAGTTAAAAAAAAAAAAAAAAAAAAAAAACGAATTTAAGACCATACATGTAAGATAGGTACTGCATGTTCAGATAATCACCCTAACAACCAGACCGAATCCAATAACACACCAATTCCCCCTTTACACTAGTGTGAACTTAAGACACCTCATCTCCTTCAGCAGACCCACCGAATGAAACGTTCAAAGAAGCTGGGCTTGGACAGTTGGGAGTAATCCCTTCCCCTGAAAATAGCCGTCTGGTCTCCCAGAGCGAGCTTTGACAGCACTTCCTTGTCGACTGCTTCATCCTTGCCCATGGCGATCACAGTGGGAACGGCTTCTGCCCGGCGCATCGAGCTTATACCTTCTTCCAGATTCTTTTTGTCGGTGATTCCATCAGTGATGAAGACGAAGGAGATTTCAGCATTGCTACGGACCGCGCGGGTGTTTCCACTCTGCAGGATGTTGTTGATGGCATAAGTAATGGCATTGCCCACGTTGGAAGACGCATCCATGTACCTCATGCTCGCAAGGCCGTTAGTGATCTCGGTGAAATTATGTGTAAGTCTGAAGATTACATCCTGACGGTTTTCGCCGCCGTACTGAAGAAGAGCAACACGGGCATTATTTTTGTCCTTGGGACCCTTGGCCAAGGTGAGACGGTTGGCCACGTTCTCTACAAACTCACGGACGCTCATGAAGTTGTCTGCCCCCATGCGCTCGGAGCCGTCCAGCAAGAACACAAGATCGACAGGGCGCTGAACGCAGCTGGCGACTGCTGGTTCTGTGGGATAGAAAGAAAAAAAAAAATTTGTCGTACTGTAGGTTAACAACTCTAAGATAAAGCAATCTGCCTATAGTGATGCCACATTTGGAGAGGTAGTGAGATTTCCTGATTTCAATACTGTAGAAACCTCAACTCCAAGGTTGGGGCATATCTTCAAGGTAGATGCATAATTACATGAAACAAGAAACACTTATAATTGTAATGTGGTTATTAATGTAGAAGTAATGGTGGAATGGTAACTAGGGGCATGGTGCTCCAGATATAATGTTGTTTTCAGGGAAGTGAGATACGATAGCTAGCTGGCTAACGCTAACTAATAAGCATTCATATCCAACTATGTATGTTTAAGCCAGAATTTACAGAAGACGCTAAAAGAGCAACAGGAGGCAAGCTATGGTAATGATACTCAATTATTTACCATGTGTCATGGACCTTACTAGCCATTTTCTTAGCAGTCACTCGGGTAAGTGTTTGCTAGTTCTGGCAACTCAATTCAGCTCCTTTTGTTTGCAGGGATGAAGCTTCTCCGCTCCCTGTTTTGTGCTAAATACAGAAAGACTTTCCATATTCTTTAGCATCTTCATTGATGCTACATAGATCGATCTGGTTTCAAGCTAAACAAAGTCAGATAGCTAAATGCGTAAATTATATTTCCATTATATACAGTATGTTAGGTACTTAAGTTTGTTCCAGCAATATAAATCAGTCATTTTAGAAAAGTAGCAAGTTAAGGCTGGCAAAGTCTTAGTTAGCATGCCAGTTTTACTGATAGTAAGCTACTTAGCTGAGATGAAAAGTACACCGTGGAGTCAGATCAACTTTGACCAGAGTGTTGTAAAAGCAAATCTTCTGGTTTTTTTTGTAAATTATCCAGTAGTAATAATAGTATGCACAAAGCATTTTACTTTATTCAGGCTTGCATTTAAAAACCACTAAATATTGCAAACATTTCTTCCAGCAGGTCACAATACTATCACAATATTGTGCTTTAATTAAATTCCAGGAATTTATGTCAAATGAAGAATACGAAGGGGGAATCAAAAAGTTCCTGGCCTAGTTTTGTAACACGGCAACAGATGACGGCACAATTGCGTTGTTTTGTTTAAGTTGTTTTGAGTGGTACACCCACGTCAAGAGTGGAAGAACATCACCAAAAAGCGACGAGAGATCAGGAAGACTTTCAACAAGCTCAACCCCCCAAATTTTGAAACCGTTCGGCAACTTTGATCGCCGGTGAACAATCCACGACATTGCGGCCATTGTCGATGTGTCATACGGAACAGCCCAAGCAACCCTCACATGGGATTTGAACATGCGCTGTGTTGGTGTCAAGTTTCTCCACAGGGTTGCTGACCCAGGAGCAGAAGGAACATCTGCCAAGACCTCCGTTAGCGTGCCATACAGCCGTCCTTCATGAGGATCGAGGATCATTACCGATCATTATCATTACCGGTGACGAAACTCGGGTGTATGGGTACGATCCTGAGATGAAGCAACAGTCTTTACAGTGGAAGAGCTCATCATCTCCTCAACGAAAAAGGCGAGGCTGGTCTACAGCTCAACCAAGTTCATGCTCATCATCTTTTTTGATATTTACGGCATTGTGCATCAAGAATTGCTCCCCAAGAGCCAGACCGTCAAAAGCGAATTCTACTGCCAGGTTTGAAGGTGTCTGAGGGAGGATGTACAATGAAAAAAACTGATTTTGTAAAAAGTATTCGATGTATTAAATGTTAGCTTTGTGCCGTAATTGTCCATAGAGAGTGTGTTGGTCCAATAACAGTCCAATACACCATGGAGCCTTTTTGCATGTGATTATGATCGCATATGGCTCTTAAAACCAACGGGTTCTTTAAAAACTTACAGGTTTTAAGTTTTTTCTGATATTGTGCGAACTTTCCCATGCCTCCATGCACATACTGTAAAACAACCCCCTTGTTGAACTACCTCATTCTGTATCAGCCTGTATCTAAACAAATATACGTAAAAATGGCTCAATGGAACTAGACTTTTGTATAACCAGAAAATGCTAATGTGTTTCTTACCATCTGTCTGTCTCCAGGTCTCTTTATGACTTACAGGCTAATGGCTTTTGTGAAACGGCACCTGGCCGAAAGCTGATAAGAAACAGAAAACTTCAGACAAATCATGTGTGTGTGTGTGTTTGTCCTTCTTTCCCAGGCTGGTAAGGCAGGGCAGACGCTTCAAGCAATAATTGCTTTCCATCCATCCATCTAGGAACCTGTGTAGTCCAACTACGGACTAGTGAGAGGTGAGCAATGTATTTATTCCCATTTTTATTAACACTCACACACGCCTTCACACACTACGGGCAATTTGGGAATGCCAGTTATCCTAATCTGCATGTCTTTGGACTGTGGGAAGAAACCCACCAAGCACGGGGAGAACATGCAAACTCCTTGCACACAGACTAGGGAATTGAATCCTTGACCCTGGAGGTGCACAGTGCTAACCACTAAGCCGCCAATAATTCTTACAATTAATTTCAAACCTAACACAGAAATATACACAATGGTTTTCCTCTTGGTTTAAACTACAGAGATAGAAATAATATTGCTGAAAACCTGCATTTAATCCTTAGGGACATAATTGTACGTGCAGTGAAAATAGACAAAAACGTAAATTAAACTTTTTTTTTTTTTTTGCCATAGATGTTTATTGCAGTCCTAGAGCTTGTTTTTTCTAATTGCATATTAAATGTTGTTACATACAATATTTATAACCAATATTTGCATAACCTTGTATATTAAACTTTCAGATTTTAACCATAAGTCATCCATAGAAATGATTTGCTATGTTCTTTAAATCTATGTTCTTTAACTTTGTTTCAAGTCAGAGCAAGTTTTTCAGGTTCATGCTATATGTCATGCGTTTTCTTTTTTCGTAAAGGGTTTCGTAGATCCTTTAATGTTCTCTACTGGTTTTTTAAACTATACCTGAAATTGCAGTGAGGTTACATACACTGCCTGGCCAAAAAAAAAGAAAAAAGAAAAAAGAAAGGCACAATTTCAGAAGGGTAAAATTATTGTGCTGTATCAATGCAAAGAAAAGAACTAGGGTGATTTAAAATGATTGGAACTGGGTCAAGAACCCTTTATCACATTGTTAAAACCTGGAAGGATAGTGCTAACTTTGTATAAGAAATGTGGATGAAAAAAAAAAAAAAAACATGAACGGAGACTTAAACAATTGGTGAAATTGCATGGTAAGAAAATAATAGCTATGTTTAAAAGTGAAAGTAATGTCCAATATACATGTCCATGTCCATATACACACAATGTGATGAGAACTCACAGGATTGGGACTAAACCACTGTGTGGCCATAAGAAAACTACTTGTTAGTGAGAAATCTGAAAAAGTGAGTATAATCTGAAAACTTTCTTCAACTTGCTAGGGAGAATAAAGATTAGACTTTGGAGCAATATAAACAGGTCATGTAGTATGGTCTGGGGTTGCCTGAGTTGCTCATATTTAGGGGAAGGGGTGGTTAAGGCCTTGGACTACAATTGGAAAGTTCCCAGGTTCAAACCTCATAACTGTTGGGCTCTTGAGCAAGGCACTCAGTTGTCAACTGTATAATAAGTTGCTTTGGATAAGGTAATCCCTCTGCTGTAAGTGTAATGTATACTGTATGCCTAGGCTCAGCTAGCAAGGTTATGTGGCAATAAAATTAAATCAGCTAATGACCTGCATGGAGTACCTTCTAACTGGCAGGGGCCACATTCCAGGATTGTCTATGAGGAATCATTTTCAGAAATCAGGTGTGTTCAAGGCTAATAGTAACTGATTCAAATCTTTTTTTTTTTTTGGCCAGGTAGTGTATTTAATCGTGAAAGCGAAACATTCTATATCTACGTATAGGCCGTAGAGGAACTCAGGCCCATCGATACTGTGCAAAGTGCAAAACTTTATCAGAAAATCATTGTATGGTTTACTCAAAATGCAATATTTACAGATAGTATGAGCTTTGATTACCACTGTGATATCTCAGTGGATTATTCAGCACTGCCAAATAGATCCGTGTGAGGGTTTAAGCAGCTGCGCGTAGATTAAGAACATTACATTGTGCAGGCATGAATAGTCTTCACAGTCAGTCAGTCAGGATGTCTTAATTCTATCTCTTAGCCATGTTCAAGTCAACTTCAAAAAGCAGCAGGCACTGAGGTCAGGAGAAAGAGTTTCCTATAAGTTATAATAACAATAATAATAATAATAATAATAATAATGGTTAGGTCATTATCATGCTTAGAACTGATCACTCAACTGGCTCTCGAGATAATGTTAGTTCAGCAAGCTTTAAATGCTTTTAGTAATATTTAGTAAATGAAATTTTCTTGTCACATAATCCTACAGCGAAGCCAAAAGCAACCACCAAAATAAGAAAGCCATAGCCACTTTTTTGACAGCCCGGTTTGGCCAAATTGCCTAACACAACCCCAAGGCTTTGTTGGGGTCACCCAGGAGATCGCCATAGACAAGTCTGAACGAGTCAATGAACAAATGAGTCCACTGCTGTTTCTCGGCCCCAGTGGCGAGCTTGGCTCTCTGGGCCGTGTAGGCCATTGTGGCTACAGCCGTGGTGTAGGCATCGGGGGTCTGGACCTCCTGCAGTGTGTCGAGTAAGTTTGAGACGTTTGGGACAGTAGTTGGGACATTATTTGTCCCTCCATTGGCAGAGAATCCATTCATGATGTACCCATTCCAATGAGATGAATCATCTGCAAGTGAGCAGCGAGACAATAGTTTTAGGAGTCTCCGAGCGACTGGCTCCGCTCACAGAGCACAGTGCAAACTACGCTTGGAATGACTGCTTCAAGCATTTTAACGTTTAGCAAAACTGGAGAGAATTTTATGTTTATTTCAGAGTCATTCATAACTTTGATGGGAATTAATACAGGTGTAGTGGCTATTTGTGAAGCTAATTTATTATTTGGAGCCTATTTGAGATTTACATTGAGGATAGAACAAAAAACACTGAAGCTGGTTTAGGGTTTAGTAGACATCACAGGATATTAAGTGTCTTGTACTGTAGCATGCCTAATATGTCTGTATTTTTTTTTCTCCTTATATTGAAGGGAGTTGTATTATCACTCTGTACAATAAATAACTGAGCCCTTGAAAGGTTTACAAATCTTTAAGAATTTCATACAAACAGCAGTTTTTTTTTTTTTTTTTTTTAGGGATCTTGTTAAAAATGAAAAGAACCTTACCAGATTTGCATGGAAGGTCAGGGCAGAAAATCACCGGTTCTAAAATAAAGAAAAGGAAGTTATATACAGTACAATACACATGTTGCAGGATGATATATATTAAGAGATGAAAGAGCATTGTACTGTACGCAGATGGACAACTTACCCGGGCAGAGAACAGTCTCAATCCTGTCAATGAATTCCTCTGCCACCAGGTCAGCAAACCGCTTCATGCCCATCACCCTATCTTGCTTGTCACAGGCAATGGACTTTAAACTCTCAGATTCCTCTTCTTTTTCAAACATGTCTCCAACACCAATGGCATTGACATCTACACTGCTATCTGTGCAGAGGTAAGTCAGCAGGTCGTCTTCGTCCCGGGGATCGAAGCGACCGTCTGTGATCACCACCACGGTCACTTTAGCTTTAGAACGCCGACTATCACGGATGAGATTGTCATAGGCAAATTTCAGGGCAGATGGAGTAAACGTGCCACCAGCAATCCATTCCAGATTCTTCACAGCATCTTTGAAAGCTGTTAGAGAATCGATCTTGGAGTCGTTGAGCTGAATTGCCTGGAAGGTTCCACTGTGACTGTACTGGACCACACCGACTCGTGTTCCTGCAAGGAAAGTCAGCCAGCCTTTATGTCAAACCAGAAACCAAAGATATGTACTTCTTTAGATCAATCAATACATCCATCCATCTAGGAACTTCTGGAGTCCAACTCGGGACCGTGGAGGCCAATGGGGACCACTGAATTTATTCTGTAATTTATTTATTCTGTAAACTCCGGTCAACATTTACACATGCATTCACACACTATGGGCAATTTGGGAACGCCAGTTGACCTAATCTGCTTATTTTTGGACTGTGAAAACATGCAAACTCCACCCACAAAGACCCCCAGGTGGGAATCGAACCCGGACCCTGGAGGTCCTCCACTTCTAAATTGCACCTACCAGTCTCTGAGTGGGGGTCCTTGGCCATTGAGCCCAATCTATTGATGGTGCTGATTACAAAGTTTTTCTCCAGGGTGAAATTTGTTAGTCCAACACTTTCAGAGCTGTCAATAACAAATACAATATCCAGTGCCCCACATCTCTTCTCACAATCTGAAACAGCACAGAGGAGACAGAGAATATGTAAATATTCAAAACGTAAAATAGAGTTAAAGAACGTTATTTCAACTAGATTAACCCAGGAAATGTCCCTTACCGCAGCACCCACAGGTCTCTCTGATGTAATTCATGACATCACATTCCTGAAGAGATGTGAGATAATCAAATTACTACAGTAGACATAACCTTTGAAATGCCACCGGTAGACATACAGTATATATTCCAGGATGGTACTTACTGTAAGGCCCGGGTCTCCCTCTGGACCAGGATCACCCTGCCAAAAACATGGGGACAATCTGATAATTATGATGTATACACATCTCCTCACACTCATTTCCATATTATTATTATTATTAATATTTAATTCTCATGATGGCCATTGATGAAAGCGGTAGGTAAATAAAACTGAAAATTTGTGTTTTAAGTACAAAGCTATCAAATTTTACAACTTTTAATTCATCGTCTGTCTACTTCAGTATTTGTTTCTATCCTGTTAGGGTTTAGCATTCTGTAATGTTTAGCATAGTGTCCTTGGCATAAACTCTCAAACACATTTCTTACAAAAACCTTTTACACTGACTCATTAACGTAATGATCCACAGTGAGCCAATCATACTGTATGGCAGCAGTGGAATCCATAAAATCATGCAGATACAGACCAATCATATGTTTATGTTCACATCAAATGCCATCCGTATGTCGTCTATGACGCAGAAGCTCATGGCACAAGGCAGAGTACTTCCTAAATGTGGTGCCAACCCATCACGAGAAACAAGCACACCCGATCATACACTACAGGTAATTTGTAAGAGCTAAAGCCTACAACAGGGATCTAAGGCTATAGTGCACATACAATGTGTCTCAAAAAATTAGAATATTGTGGAAAAAAGTTAATATAGGGTAAAAAAAAAAAAAAAAAAAGAATATATATATATATATATATATATTGCCTATATTTTATCACCATAAATAATATAGTGACAAAATAGAGACAGGGGTGGCTTAGTGGTTAAAGCATTGGACTATAGATCAGGAAGTTCTGGGTTCAAACCCCAGCACCACCAAGTTACCACTTAAACAAGGCCCTTGCTCAGAACATGAAAGTAGCTCTGGATAAGAGCATCTGCCAACTTTTACTGTAATTTCCTTTTGTAGTTTCATTAAAAAAGGGAAACTCGGCTTATGGCAAGCCACAGATGGTGTTGTATTGAAGCCTATTCATGGAAAGTTAACTTTTCACTATTCATGAGGAAAGGTTTGATAGGAAAATTACACAAGCACCTGGGATGACTACAGCCATAAGAAGACTGGAAAACAAAGTTGATCAAAGAATTTGGGAGTGAAGTGAGACTGGAGTCAGTGCATCAAGAGCCACTACAAAAACAGTAAGGGGACTACAACTGTTGCATTCCTAGTATCAAGCGATCAAATTGACCTAATAGTGTTTTATGTATAACCATATCTTAGTATTGTACGATGAACTTACATCTCTTCCATTTTCTCCTATAGGCCCCCTTGGTCCAGGTTCACCTTGAGGTCCAGGGTCTCCCTAATACAGAGAACATATATAAGAACTTCCTTATTCTTCACATACCTATGCATTGTTACTCTAAAAATTAGTCACTCAGAATCTGAGGAAATATATCTAGGAATTAAGTTGTGGTTCGCTCACAGGCAGTCCTGGTTCTCCTTTCTGTCCCGGGCCTCCCTTTTGACCGCAGTCTCCTCTGCTTCCCCGTGCTCCAGGTCTACCTTTATCTCCTGGGTCACCCTGCAAAAAAATATTAACAAGTTGCAAGAATGGCTTGAAGGTAATGAATTAAGATTAAATTTGACATGCTGAAGTAAAAAGGAGATACATTACCGATGGTCCTCTTGGTCCAGGATAGCTGAAACCTGGTCTGCCACTGTCACCCTATAGTATTAAGATACAATATGATGCACTTAAAATAGTTGTATAACAATGATAGAAAGAATCATAAGCAAAATAACTTTTTTTGATAGACAGATGAATACACTGCAAAGAAGCACCCAAATCTTATTTCATTCTATGCACTTTGACAATAGGGTCCAGTCTGCTGTTGTTACATATTATAATATCATTTATATTTTATATTTCTTTCTTTCTTCAAGATAAGGTCCAACAGGACCGCTGCTCAGTTAACTAATTACCACACTTCATCTAGAAATGAATGTTAAATATTTTGTGCATTTTTTCCCCCTGAAGACTGTGGTTATTTCGTGATTTGCTGGAATGTTGGACGTACGATCGGTCCTGGGGGTCCTGGGTCACCTCTTGGGCCAGCATCACCAGGGTCTCCTCTGCTTCCCTACCACCAACAAAAAAAACAATAAAAAATTTGTCAAGATTTTAACAATTTAAGACCAAAGCATCCAATATAATGTATAAAATGTAATTCAAAGTACAAAATCCAAAACTAGAAAAGTGTTACTTAGAGATGGGCTTACATTTCTTCCTGGCTCTCCTATTTGTCCAGGTGGACCTCTTGGTCCTGGAAGACCTTGATCTCCCTACACAGATTTACGAAAAAAAGAAAAAAAAAAACATAAATATATGTTAATCTCTTAGTGTATAATTATATATACCTATAACAATAATAAAATGACTGTAATTACTGTATAATACTGTAATTACCTTGGTTCCTTTATTGCCAGCTTCACCTGCAAGCCCTCTTACACCTTCAGATCCTGGTTCACCCTGAAACACATTCATTCCTCACTGCTCTGTCTCAGACCAATCAATTGTAGCGACTGTATAATTCCCAAAATATACTGAGCTAAACCAATCAGTGCCTACCTTTTCTCCCTTTGGCCCGCTTGGTCCTTGACCTCCCTTTGGCCCATAGTCTCCTCTTCTTCCCTATCAATACAAAAGAAACGAACGGTTTCCAGACTTGCACGTCCACATCACTGTGGCTAGTGAAATTTTGCAGTACACGTGTTCACTTACAGGATCTCCTTTAGGACCGGGGCCTCCAGCTGTACCCTGGAAAAACACAATGAAGGTGTTACAGTCAGGAACGCTTCCTATAAATGTATTGTAAATGATATAGCAGGAGAAAAAAAATATATACACAAATACTGACCTTAGGGCCTTTCAGCCCAGGGACACCTGGTGTGCCTGGACTACCTCTTTCACCCTGATGGAAGTGAGATTGATTATTATTATTATTATTATTATTATTATAGATTTATTTCTTTTATATACTGTATATTTCATGTACCTTGGGACCAGCGTCTCCAGATGGACCAGATGGCCCTGCTCTCCCAGGTCGTCCTGGATCTCCCTAGAAACAAGAGATATGTCAGGTCACTGCACAGTAAAAGTGATAAAAACTTTTAAGAAGTTGTTTTTTTTTCTGTCAAATTAATCTAATACCTTCTCTCCAGGAGATCCTTTTGCACCACTGCCTCCTACATCTCCAGCATAACCGTCAGGACCCTTTTAATAGAGTAAACAATTATAAATTCAACAGTGCCAGCTAGGTTTTTGCTTACTCTTCATAAGGGACATCACACACACCTACCTTGTCACCTGGTTCACCTTTACAACCAGGAGCCCCCATGCGACCAATTTTACCCTGCGAAAACGATTAGGTTTGTTTTATTTAATCAGTGACTCAAAATAAAATAAAACATCTCATGCATTTCATATTACATCTACCACTCTCACCTTCAGACCATCAGTGCCATTACGTCCTAACACCCCTGCGACTCCCTAGGGAAACAGGAGAGATAAATGAATGACTTAAACGTATGAATCAAACGTGTAAGAAATGCATATTTTGAGTGTTTTATCTTTTTTAAATGTTTGAGATACAAAGAAACAACGCGGTATGATCTTACCTTCCGTCCTTGTGAGCCGATTTCTCCCTATGGTGAAAAAGAATAATAATGTATGAAATATTTGCATGTGTTTACAATAAATACATAATGCCTGTAGTTATTCTTATAGGCCATATAAAAGAATCCTACCCTTTCTCCTTTGGCACCACGTTCTCCCTAAAACAGAAAGCCAAATGGTCAGACATATTTCATGTAATATCTGAAACTGACACTAAAAACAGTGAATGCATTTTATGAAAGACTTACTTTGGGACCAGGGTAACCAATAGGACCTTCAATACCAGGATCACCCTGTAAGGAAACACAGAATAAAATGAAAATGGGCATTATAAAGCACTAGATCTGCGTCTATTATAAAGTTCACCTGGCGGTTCTGATACCTTAAGATTTTATTATAATTCTAGAGGTAGTGTGCACAAGCAGGAAGTCCCATATCTCAAACTCTTCTATAGGTTAAAATACTGTACATTATATACACATTGATCAAATTGTACATTCCTCATCAAATTACAATGAAATACTAAATGCTTGTTTAGCACATTTCCATATAAACCACTGAATCCATGATAATACATAGATAACCATAAAACACACGGCAGGACACGCTTTGGACGCGTTGTGTGTCTAGAATTCACCTAACTGTATATGCGTGGGCCCCATCAATAATGCGGGGCGGGGAAGGGGCTGGGGGTGATGGACCTGCCAAGGTGCTACACAGGAGCGGTTTCAACCACAAGACATGGAAGGTGAGGTTTTTTTCTTGCCTCCACCTTCAGCAGAAGGTCCTTGGTGGATAACCAGACCCGTTGTCCCACGCGAAGTTCGGGTTCCCTCTGCTTTTTCGCAATGGCTGCAAGAGTTGCCTTTCGTGCTGCAGCAAGGAGGGAAGATTTCACTTTCCACCACATCATTGCACCATTTGTTGTGCAGCGGGTACCTCCACTTCGAGTTCCTGTTCTGGGAACATTGGTGGCGGGTAGCCGAATTGGCACTCAAAGGGGGACATGCCCAGGGAAGAGTGCCATAGGGTGTTGTGGGCATATTCCACCCAGATCAGATGGTCGGCCCAGGAGGAGGGGTTGGTAGAGGCCACACACCTTAGGGAGCACTCCAGGTCCTGGTTAAATCTCTCTGTTTGCCCGTTTGACTCCGGGTGAAAGCCTGAGAACAGGCTGGCCATGGCCCCGATTAAGCTACAGAAGGCCTTCCAGAACTGCCTGGCAAACTGTGGTCCGTGATCTGAGATCAAGTCAAGGAGAAGGCTGTGAATGCGTACCACATGCTTTATTATTAGTTTGCGCGGTTTCCTTCGCTGACGGGAGCTTTTGGAGGGGAATAAACTTGCAAGCTTTAGAAAAGTGACTGGTAACAACCGAGACTAATATTACACTGTATCCCTTGGAGGGAGGCAACCCCATTACAAAATCAAGGGAAAGGAGGGGCCATGGTCTGGATGGGATGGGCAACGGGTGTAGCAGCCATGAGGACGCGTGCGGTGCTCCTTATTTTGTGCGCACACAGGACATGCTGCCACATAGGCTCGGACGACTTTGGTGTCCATGCCTGGCCACCATAGATGAGAGCGCAGGGATTTCAGAGTTCTGGCCACCCCTGGATGGGCTGCAAAAGTGGACATGTGACCCCAAGAAATGGCCTGAGGTCGGCGGTGGCTGGCACATATAGTTTGCCCAGGGGTCCACCTCCTGGGCCTGGCTCTTTTTGTTGGGACTGAAGGATCGCCTGTTCGATTGCCCATCGCACGTGGGGGCTATGATTCCTTAGCCTCCAGTGTGTTCCCTTAGCCTCTACTGTCCTCCTGTAGCCTCTAGTATCCTCCTGTAGCCGTAGCCTCTAGTAGTCCTGTTCCATCCAGTCTCTAGTATTTGTGTCAGTAGTGTCCTCCCATTAGTCTTAGTGTGTCCCCCTCTCGCCTCTGGTCTCTTGATGTTGCCCTGTGTCGAGCCCCGATCCAGTCCTAAGCCCTCGTTTCAGTCCTACCGGGTCTGAAATGCTTAAAGGGTCTGAAATGCTTAAAGGGTCTTTCTAGGCCAAAGATGTCCGTGAGACTAAATAATTTTCAAGAGACTGTGTATGTGTGTGTGTGTGTGTTCTAGAGCCCATGTGTGTATTCTGTATGTTCCTTTTTGTTAATTAAGGACTTATGTTTAAAAACCACCCCTCCGCACTTATGCTTGCCTGTTCTGCCCACGGCAATAACACCTGCCCGAACCGCCTGTCATACCAGTTCGTGACATCAGCAGCCTGCCTGTGTGCCAATATTTCCTTGTGCTGCATGAATCGACAACGAAGTTCCTTAGCTAGAAGACTCAGAAACAATCTTCTTTTGCCTGTCCACCCTGTACATGCCTTATACAAAATGTAGGTATGGCTACTGGCCACCTGTGTGTTGCTGCACTTACGGAATACATCTGCGCCATTTGGTCCAACACGTCTACACCACACTGTATGTGCAATATTTCTCATATGCAATATTAGTTCTTTTCAATCCGTCACTACATTGCTGCCTGTCCATAAAGATATATCCACAGTGTTGTACATATATTTATATATCCACTCTGTACATGATATACATACACTCTATCTATACATACATACATACATTTATTTATCTGTTTACATATACATAAATATATACACACCAATATTTTTCAATACGTGTCCATATTAATGTCTCCAGATTGTATTTATAGTGCACTTTTTATACTGTACTCTGTATTTTTACTACTTTTCTGCAATGACAATACAGATTTTCCACTTGTGGGACTAATAAAGACAGATCAGAGATGAACTGAGGGATATAATTTTTTAATGTTTTTTTTATTTTATTGCTATTTCTACATGAACAGACAGAGCAGAGAACATGCAAATGGTGTTTATTAACAGACAGAGGAGAGAACATGCAAAGATGAAGAGATCACACAAAAACAAAATTAACTCTTGGTGTTATAATTCAGTGATGGTCAATGAAAATGAAAATTTCATGAATAACGCTGTACTTCACACAAGAGAAGACAAAGACTAGAAAAAATGAGCTGCATAAATACCCCTTTCAGTCAGGTATGTGAGAGAGCGAAGAGCTACAAGGAAATAAACAGTGCAAGATAAAATCGGTTTA
Source organism: Clarias fuscus (assembly GCA_030347435.1). Taxonomy (NCBI): domain Eukaryota; kingdom Metazoa; phylum Chordata; class Actinopteri; order Siluriformes; family Clariidae; genus Clarias; species Clarias fuscus. Next base: position 25,819,650 of record CM059219.1, read on the forward strand.
TGGTTTTTATTAACAGACAGAAATAGAACATGCAAAGCTGAAGAGATCACACAAAAACAAAATTAACTTTTGGTGTTATAATTCTGTGATGGCCAATGAAAATGAAATTACATAATTTTATTCTGTATGTGTACGAACATGTCAAAAACCATGGACCATAACGTCACTCAGCTTATGACATTTGTGTACGAACATACTCTGGAGACTGAAGTGCTAGCAAGTTTTCATTCCATTCATGTCATTGTATTAGCAATTTTTCATTCTGTTTTCACACAATTTTATTTATATAAATAAAATAGATTTGTGTTTCCATATAATGTGAATGTGTGTCTTTAATTTTTGCAGGTCAGTCAATGTGTGGGATATTTTGTATAGATACGGCAGGCATTTCTGAAGGTTTCCGGGTCACGCACTGAGGTTTGGCCTGCCTTGGATTTGAGCTACTCTGAGTAAACAAATGCAAATGTGCCAGGCCTCACAGGTAACGGGTGGTTTGTACAACAAAAGCAGGAGGAGAATCGAGCTGAAGAACTGTGAAAATCTCAGCAGGGGTAAATAACACCTCGGGACTTGCACCAGAAAATAGTCAAAAGTTAGTACTTCTAGTGTTAGGAGCCTGAAGGTGTTTTGGGGCCCTGATGGAGTTCTGACATATCCTGACATTTGTATATTTTTATGTGTGATTATTGAAAACAACATCAAAAAATATCACGGAAATAAGTTCACAAAACACATTCATAACATTTGTTTACAAGACTTTTGTTACCTGGATTTTTTTCACTTCAAAATTATGTGATCATTATCTTGATCACTCATTCACAGAAAACAATATATTCATTTATATTTTCTAATTCACTTTTTGTTTAGAAAGTCTGTATTCTTGGGCCTCCGAGTGGCGCAGTGGTTAAAGCGCTCGCCCTATCATCCGGAGATCGCTAGTTCGAATCCCGGGTGGTGCTGTAACCTCTCGCAGCCGGAGGTCTAGAGAGAGCTGATTGGCCGAGCTCTCTCAGAGGGGAGGGATGAGAGGTACTTAGTGCTCCCACATTAATCACGGCTCTACAGCCAGTCAGGGGCGTCTGTGAGTTCGTGCAACGGAGGGAGCGGATAGCGCTGTCCTCCGAGTGTGTTACGCCGCCCCCAACGGTGCGCGAGCGAGCAGTTCGAAAAGATGCGGTCGGCTGGCGTCACGTGGTTCGGAGGAAACGCGTGATAGTCTTCGGCCCTCCCGGCTGAGTGGTAGTAGTAGTCCTTAATGTGGGAGCCCCCTAGTGACGGGGAGGAATTGGACACGACTAAATTAGGGAGAAAATCGGGGAAAAAATAAATAAAAAAAAGTCTGTATGTGAGGAGGCGTGAATGATCATGAATAACGCTGTACTTCACACCAGAGAAGACAAAGACTAGAAAAATGAGCTGCATAAATACCCCTTTCAGTCAGGTCTGTGACAGAGCGAAGAGCTACAAGAAAAGAATTTAAGGACACAACCGTATTTCTTTGTTTGTAGTTAATTTAGAATAAATCAAGATTCACTTGCAAGAATCTCAGGAATAGTTCGAAATAAATAAAATCTTGATCTGTAAAAACATTCAGGGTAAAAAGATCAAATGGGTTTATGGTGTCTACAGTCACACATCCCTGTGCCACTATTGAAAGCAGTTCCTGTTCAGCTGAAGCCACAGGGGAAAATTGCAGGCCTGACATCTCCAAGGTTTCTTCCGCCACTTGCCATGCACTGCTTTGCAATGCACACACAACCTGCGACCAGAAGTGGCAGCATCTCTGGCGTCTGAGGTCAGCGTAGCTACTTCCTGTGAGACACCACAAAGCTTTTCGATAAGTTGTTCCAAAAACTCTTTATGGGACAGGTTTTCCATATAGTTCTTTATGCACAATGAAAGCATTGGTGGCAGCCTTGGCAGCCTGAGCATTGGTGTTGTGGCACAGAGTTGGCACAGCGTTCACTGAATTGTAATGTAAAACAGGTACATCTGTATGAATAAATTGTTTAAATGTATTTATCATGATCTATTTATCAGTGATTTATAGCAACAACTGTTCAGATTGTAAATGCTCATTGCTGCATTGCAGTGAAACAGAGGCTCTGCTGAAAAAAGTTAGGCACATCGGTCGCTTTACCCCAAATAAAATGTCTTTCTGAGTGTTATAATATAGTGTTATTGTCTTTCTGAGTGTTGTAATATATAATATGTAACATAACAGATGTACAAACCGAACAAACGGTGCGCACTGAATACTAAACCTAAACCGGGCTCGAGGATTAATAAAACTAAGCTCGAGGATTAACAAACTGAGATGCGTGTTTTTTAGCCCCACCCCCATGAAAACTGCGTATTGAGAGAAAGGCTCGTTCCCGAGAGGTTGTGCGCGCATTAATGAGCTTCTGCGGTAAAACTTTTTTTTTTACGTTTTTTTATCACTGGAATGAAAGAGATGGAAAGTTTCCACATCATAACATGCCTTGTTTTGCTTTTAATCACTCAATACACAACCCATGATTTTTATGCTACTTTACAAATACAATTTGCAATGAGAAATGATAATACAAATCTAATAATTTTCTTTGGTTTATTTAGTTTATTTTTTTAAATAAAATATAAAATTTAAATATTCTATAAAAAGACAAGTATTGTGTATAGAGCGATTAAAAAACAAAACAACGCATGTTATGATAAGGAAAATCTGCGTTTCTTCCATTCCAGGGATTAAAAACGGTAACACTGTCAATTTTAGAAACTAGAATCCATAAGATTTGAAATTTACAGTAAGAAGAGGCCTGAAGCACTGCAGGTTTTCAGAAAGGCCACAGATCCAAGAGGGTCTTAAAGTGGTGTAGGGACTGGCAGGTCACCTCAAAGGGAGCCGTTAAAACGAGGAGGAGACACTTCACGACAACAGCAACTAAGGAACGAAACGGTTACACGTCTCCCACTCAGATGGTGCACCTCTGTAAAGCAACTTCCTGGCACAAGAGAGAAGCAATTTCACATCCTCACTCAAACGGTGTAGATCAGCACAAATCCCTTGAATAGGGAAGTTTCACAACCCCCTGGCAGTTGCTGACCCCCCGGAATGCGTTTCCTCTGGGCCCCAGAACAGAGAACATACAAAGCTTTTGGGACACGTACTATGTTAATCAGTTAAAGTATGCCACTAGGGAAGATACAACATTATATATGTGTGTACATGTAGAATGTATGATGTCTTTGTGTTGTGTTAAACATGTTTATCATAAACTTAAGGACTGTAATTAACAGGTATAACCCTTGCTATAGATAAGGGTATGAATGGGTATGCCAGACATGGGATGTTTGGTATCAAATGAAAGCTCTGTATATTCAATGAATGTTGATGTGCATGACATCGTAGTCATATGAACCGGACTCATGTTAATACACTTTACCTAAATTACTAAAACTCCACTGAGATGGCCTCCCACGTGACAGACCAAACCACAGGTTAAATGTATGCATGAAAAGGAGGAACCATGTGCACAGTCACCTCTGTGGTCTGGGCAGACCCGCGCTGTGAGATTAAAAACCCAAAGTCCGAGCACTCAAAAAGGAGATTCATCAGAAGGAGATTCGTCATGGGCGTCTGACGGTCACCAGCAAGCTCGACCTACCGCTCTTGCGGGCACTGTGCTCCGCTCTTCAAGGACTCTCAATGAGACTTCGTGCCAGAACTCCAATGTAAGGGACTGCCCCTAGAGGGCACTGTGATGTGTGTTTTTTAGTTTTTTGTAGTTCTGTTTGTAGACTCAGTTTCCCAGAAGGCATCTCGGTCAGGTGATGACGGAGCTCACCTGGACCGAGGTTGCTCATTAGAGTAGTTATAAATAGCTGGTTGTTCTGGGAAACCGAGTCGAGCATTAATTATGTTATGAGGGCGTTACGTGTTTTGGTTTTCGTTCTGTGTTTTATTTTGGTTGGGTTTGGTTTTATGTTTTGAAGGCTCCATAGGATTTTAAGGTTGTCTGTGTTCTAAAGCCCTTGTGTGTCTCAGCTTGTGTGTGTGAGTGGGTTTCAGCCTGTGTGGGTGAGTCTGTTTCAGCTTGTGTGTGTGAGTGGGTTTCAGCCTGTGTGGGTGAGTGTGTTTCAGCTTGTGTGAGTGTGCCTCAGCCTGCTTGTGAGAGGGCCGCTACCTGCGTGTGTGTTTCAGTCTGCGTGTGGGTTCTCCGTTTGTGCCTGCTCTAAGCCCGGGTACGCTCGTAGAGTGTGTGCTAGCCGCTCGTAGGAGTGTGAGTGTTTGCCGCTCGTAGGAGCGCGTGCGCTATTAGAGGCGCGGAGTGTGTGTGGTTCGCTCATAGGAGCACTTGTGACTGTTTGGTGTGCTATTAGAAGCACGAGTGTGTGTGGTTTCGCCCATAGGGGCGCGAGTGTGTGGTTTCGCCCATAGGGGCGCAAGTGTGTGTGGTGTCGCCCGTTGGGGCGCAAGTGAGTGCGTATCGCCCATAGGGACGCAAGTGAGTGCGTATCGCCCATAGGGGTGCGAGTGAGTGCGTATCGCCCATAGGGGTGCGAGTGAGTGCGTGTCGGCCATAGGGGCGAGAGTGGGTCATGATTGGAAGAGCCTGTGTGTTTTGTGTGATTCCTGTCTGTTTGTTTTGGAAAGAGCAAAATGTGTTTTATTTAAAGAAGAGACTGTGTTTTTCGTTATGTGAGTTTCGGTGTCTATTTTCTGTTCATGTTCTGTTTGATTTGGTTATTAAAAGACTTTTGTTGATTCAAACAACTTTCTGCGCCTATGCCCGCCTTATTTAGCCCTTGGCATTAACAACAGCCTGGACTACCCTACAGTTCATGACATCCAAAGTCCTGCAGCGACGAATCCCTTAGAAGAAGTCCCATTGGTAATCAGGCAACCAACGCCTCACCGAAGGGCTTAAATGTATGTTATACTGCATATATATTACTTATATTAGTATGATTTTCTCGCCTTTGATTCACACCTTTGCAACTCCATCCACATTCCACCGCCTTGTCATATAAAAATGGCACGTGCCATCTACAATAACTTTATTTAGGATTTCTTTTGCAAGGTGACTGCTCCGCCAATTCAAAATGAACATCTCATCATTTTACAGCAGGCTGAGAAGCACACAAAAAGGTAACAAAAACTAATTAAAAACTAAAAACTTTGTTGATGATTGATTAAACAATATTCTATCATTCTTTATAGTTTTACTTACTATAAAGAACGATAGAATATTGAAATGTAGAAATGTTTTAATCATTGCACTATGTTGACAGGAAGCTTTGGAAAACAGAGCCCCTCGCCCTCAACCATTAACAGAAAGGAGGGCAAAAGCTCCCGCTGCTGCCAAAAAGAAGCGCTTGGTTCAGAAAAAAGCGGTAACTTGCTTTAAGATTATATATGCATTTTGTCTATTACAAACGCTACATTAAATCGCGAGTGTGAAAATGAGAAAAATTACTTTAAAGATTTTCAGTTGTCCAATTACTGTTACTATTAAGACCACTCGTTATTTTTAAGATACTTAACCACACGCAGATGTGTATTAACACATATATACTAATCCGATATACACATATACACATATACTTATCTAAAGAGGCACACGCAGATCTGCAAGCCACCCACAAAGGACTTGTTGAGATCCACTCTACTTTTGTTGCGCAACTAAGAGATGCTCTTAGTATATGGTTAAACTGTGCGCGCACCCCAACCCCAGACTTTCTTACACCGACCAGGTGTACTGCTAGTGGGGATGCAGAGAGCGGGGAAATGCATCAATTACAAGCTGCCATCCCGAACTTCCGTTTACTCCTCCCACTACGGAGCTTCTTGAGTCGCTGATGATTCAGAGCAGCCAGATCAGCTTGGTTGCTTGCTGTTCCGCACTGTGGTACCTCAGGTACTATGGTACAGGTTTGTCTATGAAAACTGGGCATCCACAACAAACTGGGATGGTTCCAGAGGCAAACGTGGACTGCCAGTGAACTTAAGACATTTTCTGATGGTGACAGTGGCCCAGAAGTTTCCCTTCCTGACTAGCGGTGACAGCAAGCGAGTCAAGGACAGAGTGAATGAATTTCTACGCTCACCGAGGACCACTGTTGCACACAGACGTTTACACTGTTAAATTTTGTTCATTTAAAGTTTTTCCTCTATTTTATTTCATTTGTTCGTTTCTAAAACTTTATTTTTACATAGTTGTTTTTTTTCTTCTTATTGATTTAGTTTTTATTATCTTTTATAATTTGTGGTTTAATATGTACAACATTTGATTAATTCTAATGTTCTATGCTGACAGTTTGCTCTATTTGTTTTTAGTTATTTCTATATTTAAAATGTGATGCCTTTAACTGTAACTAATTGAATTCTTGTCAAAATAATAAAAATGTTTTTACAAGCCCTTGTGCTGTTGTTTGTTCTGTTATTCTTTAATAATAACAATAAACAGATACAAACAGAGTAAACAAAATTCTGTCTAAACAAAATGAAACCAATGTTTTTTAATTTATCATTATGTGGGTATGATTTTTCATGGTTGTTGGATCAAGTACTCGGCTGTGGAAATGATCATCATATGTAGTATTTCTTTGATACAACATATTGTTATGACTTTATGACTTGAGCTCTACTTTCAGTTAAAAAATGCCTTAATCGCAGCTTTTTCTCAAAATGACCCCTTGCGCCACCTGGCAGTCATTTCACAAGTTACATTGAAATGCGCCTGATTTATTTTGAACGAAAAGTTTTGCCGCAGCGGTGAGCATGGTGGTAATAGGCATTCTGGTCGACTACCTACTGTATACAACAAAGTCTCCTGTCAGGGTTAATCCTTCTTTATTGACCTTTAGTTTTATCTTTTCTCTTTTCACTTTTTCTTTTGTTTTCTCTTTTCACTTTTCTCTATACCGGAGGCATGCTCCTAGACCTGGTTCTACCTAAATGTCCGCACGTCTAATGCTTTGTGCTGGGGGCCTATATAGACATGCATCCAGGTGTCATCATGGCGGCGTTGCCTAGCAACTGCAGTGAGGGTGGCCGTGGGCCTGCCTGACTGGAAACCCATGGAGCAGTTGTCTATTTTTTGGGCTGTGGAATGAATAATTTGTGTTTTTATATACGAACCCGCTTCCACGTTCGTAATCCAAGGTTCCACTGTGTGTGTGTGTGTGTGTATATATATATATCTGGAAATACACTCCAGAGTTTCTTTCTTTCTAAAAAAAAAAAAAACGGACATGGGAGGAGAATTTTTTTTTAATGTGGAATGGACAAACCGAAAATGGATTAACCACAAAATTCTTTAGTAGGTAAATAAAGTAAATCGAATAGCTACAGTACTACACTTATGCACACGGCCGCCCATTTAGGATCAAACTTCAGTATCCACTTATTAAAGTAATTAAGATGCAGCAACATTATTCAGATAAGGCTTGTGGTGGTGTATGGTTTAAGACAGCTCCAAAATAAAGTAATGGAAAGAACAGATAATAATGTGATTTTTCATTAGGCAAGTATAATATTATGATGGTTAAGTTTTGCCCTGCCTCTATGTGAGATATCATAACCAGGTTACATACAATCATACACTAGGTAAAAAAAAAAGTGTATTTGATGAAGATATGCTGTCTTAAACATGTTTAAGTGTTGCTCATCTAGTTAGATTTAGAATGTACAGGTTTCAACATAAAACTTATCTTATACAGTGCATTGACTAGATAGAGTTTACCAAAGTGCAACGAAATGCCCTTTCCTACAACCTTTGAAATACTTTAGATGTGACTCTACACTAGGCAGAACGGATTCGTAGATGCCTGGGTACAATCATTTCCCCTTTCCTCTCCCCTGATGGCTAGCTCTTACAGTATTGTTTCGTACCCAAGTACACTCGAGTATTTACACTTTCTTAGGTTTCCTGATTCGAACAGTGCTGAGTATGCCGAACCATGCTCAAGACCACCTTATTCATGGTGCAGAGGCATAGTACAGACTGTTCATATTAGACAAATGTCCTGCATTGTGGAGTCAGGTGTACTCAGGTCTGTGCTTGAGTGCCTAGCCTGAAAAATCCCCCATACTCAAGACACCTATGCTGTTGGTTTAAGATTTTGTTCATAACATACCTACTGAGTGTCATATTTAAAATGTGGTTCAAAGTAAGTAGGTTGTACTCACAGGGTGGCCTCTGTCACCTTTGGGACCCGTAGGGCCTCCGTCTCCTTTGGCACCCTGTAATCATCAGTAAAGGAGTAAAGAGCACTAAAACATTAAAAATGTTACAAAAGAACGAATTTTAAAAAAATGTAACAGCATGTGTACTGGTAATGAATGTGATGAAGTCTCGACTCACCTTCTGTCCTCTGGGACCAACTGGACCAGGGGGTCCAGGTGTTTGCAGGCATTTCACGCTGTAGCACTTTCAGAAAGAAACAATTAAAGTCCTTGAATATTCATGCATTCATATAACAATTAATAATTGATGTTTTTTTTTTTTTGGTATATAGTACGAGAAAAATGACTCAAGGGATCTTACCTCTTGATAAGCTTGATGCAGCTGGAGAACAACAAAATGGAGGCAGGTTAAAACTAGTTACTCTTACAAACTTACAAGAAAACGTACAAAGCCAATATGTGGAGCAAGACTTTACCATGGCGTCATAAATGCGATCAATGTGGGCTGTTAGAAGTTCAGGTCTCCCTTTAGAAAGATCAACAGCCATGTAGTTGCTGCGGTAAACCCCAACAGGAGAATTAGCAATTTCTCTAAGGCCTATTTCCTCCAGGTTGTTGGATGACGCTATGGAAAATATCTTAATGCCCTTGTCTCGAGCCCGCTCTGCTGCCACCTTGATGCCTTCACAGGGGTTCCCGGTCACATGACCGTCTGTGATGACGACTGCAAAGCGCTGCGTCCTGTCGGTAGGGTCATGAGGCTTATTCATCATCTCCTCCGACATTCTCTTGATGGCGCAATCGATGAAGGTGCCCTTGCCTAAGTAACTGATTCTCTTTAATTTATCAATGAATTCAGTCTTGGTGGTTAGTCCGCTAATGATTTCCTGTTTCATGGAGAAGTGGAGTCCGCCCACAGCCCAGGTAAACTTCACCCTTCCCTTGTGCTCCACATCTTCCAGCTTTTCCACAAATTTCTTGGTGAAATTCGTGACACTGTCGACAAGGCTGCCCGGTGGAGGCTCCTGCAAAGCGATAGTCTCTGATGTATCGATAACGAAGTACAGGTCAATGGGACATTCCTCGATTTCTGGAGGACAGAACACGTAAAGAACCTCAATTATGATCGTGAAGGCAGTTTACTAACATCAAAAATATGCTTGTGGATTTTGTTTGGCGTTCAAGTCGGACCAGGACTGTTGATTGTGCAGAATAACAGAACACAGTCATGAGAGTAAAAACTCCCCTCATTTCACTATATAATCCCCTGCTACACTAATGCCCATATCCCAGTGTTTCAGGAGTGCTTGGACACCATCAAGGTAGAACATTTTCTCAGTATGCCGGAGCCATGATCAAACTGGCCTCCCGGGAACTTCTTTAATGACCCAAACATGTGGAAATGGCTTTGGAGCAAGGTTAGGACTATACGGACTATACGCGGATGTGGCAATAACTCCCAGCCAAGTTCCTGTAATGTGCAAGTGGTTTTGGTCAAAGATTTGGTGTACAGTTCCCACAGCAGATACGTCTCACAAGTTGACAACAAGTTAAATGACGATTTTCAAGGATCAGGTGTTCCATGGGAATGACTTTAGTGATCTTTGCCCATTTTCATTCAAGCTTTAAGCCTTCTTTAAAACTTTTTTTAAAACATCATTTAAACTACAAGTCTCATCAAGCTTGAAGTCATCTCAATGTCAGTCTGGTTTTATGAAATTTGATCCTGGTTTGACTTGAACATCAATTGTGCATGTATATCTTGAAAAAACATTGAAATTTTAGCACGGCAAATATGGAATAATTTGTAGTGATTGTTATGCAGTTAGCAAAAATGGGTTGAATTGCTCAGAATGTTTTATATTTTCAGTTCTTCACAGTAGCCACCGTTTGCTTTGATGACAGCTTTGCACATCCATGGATTTTCTCTGTGTAAAATCATGAAGTAGTCACCTGGAACCTGTTGTTTTCCAACAATCTTGTTCGGAATTGTTTTTCGTTCACTCACCTTTCCAACTCATCCCAAACCGTCTCAATTAAATTTATATTGGGTGATCGTGGAGGCCAGGTCATCTGATGCAGCCCTCCATCACTTCACTTTTCTTCGTGGACAAACAAACGACTCTTACATAACAGAACACGTAAAGAACCTCTAGAGGTGTGTTTGGGGTCATTGTCCTGTTGGAATACAAATGATGGTCCCACGAAGTGTTAACCAGATCAGATGACATGTTTCTAGACATGTTTCTTTTGACATGTCACCAAAGTGTCACTAGCAAAGCACCCCCCTACACCATCACAGCTCCTCCTCCTTGCTGCACAGTGGGAACCACACATTCAAGAGCCATGTGTTCACCCTCTTTATATCTAACGAAGGCACTGTGGCTAGAACCAAAAACCTACTGTACATTTGAACTCATCAGACCAAAGGACAATTTTTCTTTGATCTAATGTCCTTTCCTGGTGCTTCTTGGCTCTCTTCATCTTGATGCTCTGCTAAAGTAAAATGGTTTCTTTGCCGCCATTCAACCATGAAAGCCTGATGTTGAAATATGTCTGGTGCGTGAACTCCGAGAAGCATCTATGTGGGCTTTAATCGGAGGTGCTTTAAACTGGTGGTTGATGAGAGTCAGTCTGATAGTTTTCACGTTCAAATTTCTTGAAATTTTTCAGCTTGACTGACCTGAACTGAGTTTTTCTTGCCATAATATGGATTTGTACAGTAGATGTAGTAGCAAGAATAGGGCTATTAACTGTGTACCCACCCTTCATCTGCAGAGGCCAAATAAGTGTCTAAAGGGACTACCTTGTTTATCTGATTCAGGAATGCCATGGGTGTGCCAAGCTGTCACCAAAGCTGGATGTCTGATAATCTGGATGTCTTCATTATTAATGTACAATGTTGAAAATAATGATAAACAACCATTGGAAGGAGAAGGTGAGTCCAAACTTTATAACCTCTATTTCTTATTCAAGTTTAGGACAGACAAATACATTTAAATAAATGACACTGATGAACTGTAAATACTGTAAATGGATTCATTTGCTGTTAAACACAAAATTATATCAACCACCATCAAGCAGTCGAGTTATCAGTCAAGCGTGCAGCACTCACTGTGACAGTCCAGTGCCTGGCCAACTGACGCCAAGTACAGCAAGCACAGGATAATTACTTTAAACAGCATCATCCTGCTCTTCCACTTTCCTAAAGAAAAAAAAAAAAAACACATGATGAGTAATAGTATAGTTTTACAGTTTCATCACAAATCATCAACATATTTAGAAACAATAACAGAACATAATAGAAAATATTCTACATCATAGTCTCCTGCATCTGTAGTCAAAAGTATTTTTTTTTTTTTTTTTTTAACAGTTTCTTATAGCCATTGACTGACAACATTGACTCATAATATTTAAGTCCTCAAGAAATGACTTGGCAATTAGATTCTTTTCCATAAACATGTTTTGATTTTAGACTAAAGCTGTAAGACTATATTTATTTCCATTGTAAGAAACCGATTCTCAGTTTTTTTTTTTTTTTTGGAGTATAAGGAGTAGTATAATGTGGGATATCATACAGAATTATAAACATGAATGATGTTATCCTGTAAGCACGACAGAATTCGGGTATAAATGCACGCGAACAATACACAGTTTGTGCTTTCTTGTTAAAGTCTGAGATTTTTGACTCAGGATGCGGCGTTCAGAACTGGTAACACAGGCATCTTCTTCTACAAAGGGGCCGGATGATCCAAAACGAAATACTCAGATAACTTTAGAGGCCTTCCATAAAATACTGCGAGATGAACACGTGCACAAGCGTCTCTCAGCAACATATCCCCAAACTACTGTATGTTAACAGATTTTCTCCCTCATTTAGTGGCCAATTCCCAGTCATCAGGCAGAACTATTCTGTACACTATCAGACGACGTCTACCAACCAGGCAGGGAGAAGGCTACATGCTTCCTTTGACGCACACGAGTCCAGCCATCTGCATTCTTTTTTTTTTACACCAGGGGGTGGCATAACACACTTGGTGTAAATCTCTAGTCGCAGACTTGCGAGTATTTAACATGTTGCTGTGACTGATAAGGAAGAGAGAATAGAACAGCTCGTGCCTCTGTGAATGCATGGCCAATTTTCCTCAATCATTTCACCACTGGATTCAGGACTCAGTACTGCACTTTCCCTCTACTACCACTCCACTACTACCTTATCTCCTCTTCTGTGCAGACCAGCCAGTCCCTGCGTTAAGACTTCATTATAGGTGTAAATCCCAAGGATACACTTTATTGAGAATTCTATGTCCAGATATCTGTAAAGCTGCTTTGTGACAAGTTTCATTGTTAAAAGCTTCATACAAATGAAACTGAATTGAATTGAAATCATCCCGGTGCCTAAAATTGCCAGTCGCCTATCATCGTCAATACCGCTTTATCCTGTGTACAGGGTGGCGGGAGGGCTTTAAGCCTATCCCAGTAGACTTAGGACACAGTCATTTGTACAATACAGGGGAAGTTTGACTAATCTGCATGTCTTCGGAGTACCGAGAGGAAACCCACGAAGCACAGGGAGCCGAGGAGGGAATCGAACCCAGACCCTAGAGACCCTTGGAGTACCTCATAAACACCATGAAAGACTTCATTCACCCCTACATATCCAATACACAGTATGTGGCTAAATTTCATGCGAACACACCTGCAAGCGTGCCAATCTTGGCGGTTGAGCTCATTCCTGGTTTCCACACAACCATTTTAAAGATGGACAACAAAATCACTCAGTCTAAACTGTTGAACTTACATCTGCCAATTTGTAATCTTCTTGACAGACAGACAGACAGACAGACAGACAGCAGTGCAGTCTGGCAAATACATATCAGATGCTGATGGAAATACACTCTCTGTTGGCAGAGAACGGAAGGATGTAGTCTGGCCTAAAAGCCAGACACAAGCAGTAAACAGTATTTGCCTTAGACACGAACACGCACAAATTTGACAAATTCAAAATTCATCAATGAGCATTTGATGTAGTTTCCATTTTTGACCACTAGGTCTAATAATGAATCTATGGTATACTGTATACTGTAAAATACTATTGTATTCCTGATAAATAGCACATTTTTATTTTTGGCAATTCAAAACAGGTTATGAGTATATGGCTGTCCTTCACTCACTCCTTTTCTGTCCATGCGCCATCTAGCACTTTGGGCAACAAATACTCCCCACCTTGCAGACATTCAGTATCCGTCGTTTCTGTGGCAGGAGCTTGATCGTCATTCACACATTATGTGCAATTTGGGAATGGCAATTCTCCCAACCTGCATGTCTTTGCACTGTGGGAAGAAACCGGAGTAACCCAGAGGAAAACCACCAAATGCGGGGAGAACATGCAAACGCCATACACACAGACCTAAAGTGAAAGCGACAGTGCTAAGCACTACGCCACAGTGCCACCACTTTCCTTCGTATATACCACTTTATACTGGTCTCTGTGGAGCATAGCCTTGTATCGCGCAGATACAAGGCAAGTTAATATGCATCAAATGTCCATGTCAGAATTGGGAAATATATGCGACCTTATAACTTTTCTAGTTGACAGGAACCTTAAATAGACACTCTCCACAACCATGGTTTCTGGAACTACCACCACACATTCTGGAACTTGAGGCAGATCCATCAGAACAAGAGCAAGGATGAGAGAGATCAACATCAACTTTAAACACAAGGAGTAAACTGTATTATGCCGACCTCAGGGCATTAAATATGATTCATAATGTTCTTTTAACCTATTTTGAGGATGATCTATCGATCTATAGATTTATTATATCTAATAAATATGTTCATATCAGGAACACCAGCTGCCATTAAATGCTTATTTAAAGGTATTTAAAAAAAAAAAATAGCTTAGCACATTAATTAATAATGTACTCATTCAAACGCTACACCTCAAACATTAACATCAAACATGCCTTAATGTAGGCAGATGTAGTACTGTAATGGTGAGCCAATGAAAGGAAAGCCAGTGATGTCAAGACGCACTTGATTCATCACTACAATTCAACCAATCAGGTTAGCCAGCTGCCTCATGAGCCGTAGTACTGTATCAAGCAAGCACTTTTACCTTTACCCTCTGGGCAACCCTTTCTTATTACAACACTCATCCGATCAATGACCTGTCCATTCACAGTTACAAAGACGCATTTGATGTCTCCTTGTGGACACATACCCGCCAGACATAATTTATCTTTGTTAATATCCATAGCTTAGACAGGAATGTTGCAGTTGGCCAACCTTAGGTTGACTGTAGTGATGACTTATATCAACAACTAGCATCATCTGTGTACAGTAGCATCAACCATTCACCTAAAACATGATGCATCTCATTTATTGCATAGAAACATTCAATTAAAGCACAATGAATAAAATCACATCCATCATCTTTTATTACCGTTAGGAAATTTTGTAATGACCTCAAATGTGTGATAATATCCAGCGGTCTTTGAACAATCAAGTCAGGTCCAATGGGTTTTATTGTAATTCCTCTATATACTGTAGCTTGTATACATTGGAATGAAATCGTGTGCAACACATATCACCACAACACAATATTACCAGACTACGTAAAGTGCAAATATACAACAAGTGCAGGACAAGAAATATACCGACAAATACGAACTGTCCTCTCCCCTGTCCTTTGCATGTCATGGTGCTTCATGCATGTAAGCATATTGATGTAACTGCAGATCATTTTCATGTTGTTTAAATATAATTTGTCATCTATTTTTCCAATATCCTCACATGTAAATGTTAATGTAACATAAAGGATACACAGGTATTTTAATCCTGTTAAATTAGGCCCAATTAACCTGTTTCTCTTTACACCCAGAAACTGGGAAATCTAGTCGCTCACTCACTGGCTCTACTGGTTATCTTGTACAGGGTTGAAGAAGGCCTAGGCAGGGCACACCCCCCTGGATGAGGTGCCAAAGCATTGTGCACAAGAGCAATCCATGGACAGTGGGAGGAAACCAGAGTACCCAGAGGAAACCCAAAAAGCACTGGGAGAAGATGCGAACTGCAACGCACAGACCGAAGGCAAGACTCGAACACTTGACCAGTGCTTGGAGGTGCAAGACCACAGTGCTAACCACAACAGCTGCCATTGGGAATCCAGTAATTCAATTTAAATTCTATAAACCAAGAATGAAAATAACTAGTCTAACTGAAAACCTCTTAGTCTTACCTCTTAAAACTTTATAACGATGATCATTACTGCAAAAAGTCTAGCAAGGAGCATTGTCCTTTACATGATCAATGTCAAATTTACCAAACTTGCAAATCACCACCCCACACAGGGATGCCAACATTTATGCCATCTTGCATCTTTTAGCAGTAGCATTTTTTTTCCCCCTTTCTTTGACCTCTTGATTGTCCAATGCGATTCATGGGCACTGGAGAATAAAACCATATGCAAAAGACTGCATATAGCAGTGGTTACTTTTCCTTTGCACTTTGTGAACTTTGACCTCTGAATTCACATGCCAATAAAACACAAGTGGGTGGCCATTTCGATTGTCAGTAACAGTCTGATTATGAATATCTCTGGGAAAGGAAAATGGGAAGATGTCATTAACGAATGCATTGGATCCCAATCATGCCAAACTTCCCGCATTGTGGTAAATGCTTCACATATATTGCACTTCTACTGGTATGGAAGTACACTATATTAAATTTAAAAAAAGTGACACCAAACAACCATGACTCCAATAACCAGTAATAACTCCAATAACTCCAATATCTTACAGTAAATAGTATAAAATAACCTCTAAAAAAATGACTTTTAAAAAATCAGACTGCTAAATGTTAACCATTGCTGGGATTAGAACATCTGATCTGCAACACTCAACACCTTGACCCCTGAACCACTACAACCACCTCATGTGGTCTGCATTGAATCATCCACTCCTACCAATGAAAAAAACTCACACCATAATACTACACTGGAACTAGTTAAGGTGGTTGTGGCGGGAAGGAGGGGTTGGGTTACAGATCGGAAGGTTGTGTGTTCAAATCCCACCACTACCAAACTACACACCTTTAAGTTCTGTAGAATCCTGTAAGCTGTCCAAAAAAGTTTAAGAAGCTGTTCAGCATTCGCTTCAAATTTATACAAATTAAGACATTTTGGTTTAGGAAGGTAAAATTTTAGTAGATGTACATATATGCACCTGAAAGGCAGCGATGCAAACTGGGCCTTGGCTACCCACCACTGGTACTAAACACAATGGGAATTAAATTTTAAAAAATGATAACAAAATATAAAACTTTTAAAACGATACAGACTGAATCAGACTTTAGAGCACACTTTAGTTTGTGATTGTGGCCTCAAACATCTCAGGTGTAAAAACAAATGTAACAAATCCTTTGCACAATAGACAAGAACTATTTTATGTTATAATGTGCAGTATAATAGAATAAAGTGCTTCTATCAGCTGCTTATATGATGACCCTGCCCAAATTGCCCAAAGAGCTTCACACACAGCTTCTGGTTTATTAAAGGAAAATCTGCTTGATGAATGATGAGCTGGACCAGAGCAAAGGAACAAGTCATTGCTTTTTGTTGTTACAATCCAGTGGAGAATATCTCAGAAAAAATGTATACCATGCTTACCCCCCACATAAAAAATAAATAAATAAATAAAAAAACAGTATTGTGTTCAGTCTCATGCTCAGAATTTTTCTTTTGAGTTTCGCACATTTATAAATCAAAGCTTAATTTTTTTTTTCAGCCCCAAGAGCAAAACACACAGTTGAAGGCTTACAGGAATGCAAAGCGAACGAGAATCTTTTCTCCATCCCTGCCTGTGAGAACACCAAGGCAGAGTTTTGAAAAAGTTGGTACTCACCTCACCTCACCCAGAGCTGGATCAGAAATCCTTCAGGATATCCGGGAATAATTAGAAGATACAGTCTATTGAGTGCACATTCTGACAAAAAAAGAGGAACTGGAAAAGGGCAGGAACTCTTAGCAGAGGACTAAGAGCAGAGAACTCACTGGAAGTGTGTGTATGTGTGTGTGCGTGTGTTCTAGCCCAGCTCCTCCCTGAGACTCCCTCCTTCTTTCTAAGCACTGGTTGAGAACGTTGTGCACACATGGGGGAGCTGTGTGTCCACCCAGCTCAATCCTTAGCCCACTTCCATTTTACTTTCCTAACTATGTTATCATGCAAAGGGTAGAGCTTGAGATGGCGGGACCGGGATGGGTTCGGAAATCATTTTCTAAATAGACCACCCTCCCCACACACACACTTGTTCTCAGAGTTTTACACCCTCACATTCTGAAAGGATTGCCATACCCATGAGCCCGCTGCTGAAACACATCAGTTATGTTTTACTTTCAAACTAAAGCAGTATTATCCTATGTGTGGAAATATTTTTAATGCTGCACCATCAAGAATATCTTCGTATATAGTGACATTGTAATTTCCCCCGGATGCAAGAGGCCTGAACTTGTTCCAGCAAGACAATGCCCCTGTGCACAAATCACGCTCCATGAAGACGTGGTCTTTCAAGTTTTGAGAAGAAGAATCACAGATGCTGGACCTCAACCCTGGTCCTAAGATCCCTGACTGCACCCAAATCATCCCCACCTGACATCAGTGCCCGATCTCACGAATGCTCTTATGACTGATTGAGTGCAAATCCCCACAAAGAAAACCTAGTGTAAGGTCTCACCAGGTAAATGGAAACTCTTATAACTTATTGATTCTTATAGATTCAGAGTGAATGCAATGGTTATGTATGATGTGATGTGATGGTTATGTATCCCCATGCTGTTGGCCATGTAGTGTATCCTATAAACTTCACCTGTGTTACGCTTCATTTGTGTGGTTATTGGGGAAAAACCACACTGTTTTCCCAAAAGTCTCCTTCGGGAAAGGGGAATTAACACTGTTTAATAGCAAAAATGTCTTTCCAAACTTTTCATACTTGCAGTCATTTCCATACTGTTTATCTGGCCTATGAGCACGTTGCTGGTGTTTCATTTATTAAATGCATTCTAAAACTAACAAAGTCTTCTATAAAATTACACAACAGTTACTTAACCTGGTGAATATGCAGCCGTCAAGGATGAAGCTGATGATCTTCAACAAATTTTGTAATTTAAACGGTTTTGTGATCTAGGGGGAAAAAAAAAAAAAACACAATGCTTTTTTTCCTTGAACAGGAAAGTTTTGCTAATTTGCTGCCTCTAGTTCTTGTTGGAATCACCACAAAATCACAATAAAAACACCAATAGCACAGCAAAACTCAAACTCAGCAAACATATTATTGATTTAACCACATATAATATAACCACAAATAACCAGAAAACTTTGTGGCATTTGTACCTTTTACACAAAATATTCTCCGTCAGTCTATAATACTTCTTGCTTCACTTGGAAAGAAAGCCCTTGTTTTTTACTCAAACCTGCAAAAATGGAATGATCATGTTTTGCTGTCAAATGCATGTTATAAGGCTCAGGTACAGTATATCACACAAAGATAGCCAGATTAAATACAAAATGTGATTTGTAAATGATGATCTTATATATTAATCCGAACCTACCTGGCCTTATGTGAAAAAGTAATTGCCCACGAGCGTCACTCTCTCACCACTCTCTCTTTTCTCCCTGTTAAAACGGTGTTTCCGTGTTTGTGTGTGTGTCCGTTTGTTGTGAAAATTAAGTGATTGTTAGTATGCGCTCATGCCAGTCTCGCTTCTTTCCGTTAAAACGGTGTTTCCGCTGTGTTCATGCTTCTTTGTGAAACTTAAAAATTGAGTCCGTTAATATGCGCTCATGTCAGTCTCAGAGAGATTTCTTTTTTCCTGTTAAAAACGGTGTTTCCGTTGTGTATGTGTGTGTGTGTTTGTTGTGAATCTTAAAATGCGAGGTGGAGAGAGGGAGGAGGAGTGTTACTGTGTAAAACGAGGCGAGGGACACACACACACACACACACACACACACACACACACACACACACACACGGCGCCTGTCCGCACCAACGGAAACACTTATCTGTCAGGATTTATTTGTACTTTTAAAGTGCTTTTAAAAATTTTTATAGATTGTATTAATTATTTTTATGTATTTATTTTTTGGGGCTGTGGAACGAATAATTTGAGTTTTCATTATTTCTTAAGGGAAATGATGATTTGGTTTACGAGTGTTTTGGAACACAAGCCCACTTCCAGAACGAATTATGCTCGTAATCCAAGGTTCCACTGTAAATCTAAAAATGCAACATGATGTAAAAAAAATTCAAGAATACATGAGAAACAAAGTAATTGACATGTATCAGTCTGGAAAGCGTTACAAAACCATTTCTAAGATTTTGGGACTCAAGCAAACCACCGTTAGAGTCATTATCCACAGATATTCCAAGAGAAAACTTGGAATAGTGGTGAACATTGCCAGGAGTGGCAGGCCTCAAAAATTATTCCAAGATCTAAACAACATCTCATCCAAGAGCTCATAAAAAACCCCAGAACAACATCTAAAGAACTGCAGGCCTCACTCGCCTCAGTTAAGGTCAGTGTTCATGATTCAAGGAGGACTGGGGTTGAAAATGGCATCCACTGGGAAAGCCACTGCTGAGCAAAAAGAACACAAAATCATTTCTCACATTTGCCACGGAAGTTACAGTAGGACAAAAGGCAGAGTACATCCAGGATGTGGTGTCAACCCAACAAGAGAACATGCAAACTGTCCACACACACAGAGCAGAAGTGAGACATAGATGCATTAGTACTGTATGTGTGGTGTGTAATACATATATTACATCATTATTTTAAAATACTCCATAGACGCTTTGTCTATAGTGCCAGAAAAGTGACAACAACAAAACAATTACTTAGAAAAGCTGATGGTTATTTGTGAACAGAATGTTCTTTGGCTGTAACTTGTGTATGTCAGAAAAACATCACGCTTGATCATGTTTTCTTCTTCCAGGAAGTAGTGCTGTGTCTTTAGGGACTGTGTTGTAGCGTCATTGTGCATATGGGCTTTTAAATGTTACACTCATGTGTTGGATATGAGGTGTGGCCGTAAATCAAATCATATACAGTTTTCCAAAAACATCATAAAGATCAGTTTAACCAATAGATAATGTTTGATGTGATGTTCACTCCAGCATTAATCAATGATCTTTGTGCTGCAAAGAAAGTAATTCCCAGTCAGATGCTTAATTCTGCAAATGTTGTACTTTAAAGCTTTATTTAACTCGTGCTTTCGATCTTATGTCTTGCCATGAAAGTGCAGTAACACCAAAGGGGGAAAAAAGCCCTTCAAAGTCTATACATCTGGCATGTTTCAGCTGTCTTGAAATAATTTTGAACAGATGCGTTGGCAGCGAACTTGAATAATTTTTATGTATATATCTTGATCACTTCATAGATGCAAACTTTTTTTGTTACTACAATGATGAATTGTCTTGCAAGTATGTTTCCTGTTTGTTTGTTTGTAATGGATGTGGACTTTCATTTTGAAACATCGTACGAGGAGTTTTCAAGTCAAACCGGGACTTTTGATTGTGCAGAACAACAGAACACAGTGATGAGAGTCAAAACTCACTTTATTTCTCTATATAATCCCCTGCTACACTAATGCACTCATTCCACTAGTGCTTGGACACCATCAAGGTAGAAAGTTATGATCGGACTGCCTGCTTCATGCTTGCTCAAAATGCTGGCCTCCCATAAACTCCTTTAATGGCCCAGACATGTAGAAATGGCATGTCGCAATAACTTCCAATTGAGTTCTTGTAATGTGAATGTGGTGTTGGTGAATGATTGTGTGTATAGTTCCCACAGACAAATGCATCTCTTCAGCAAGTTGTTGACAAGTTATCCATCAGTTTTTATCCATCAAGGATGAATGCTCAATGGAATGACTGCAGTGTGCGGCGAGCCATTAACGGACATACGGCCTTCTTTAAAACGTTTGCACTATGCTAATGTTTTAGTGCTGCTAGGAATCTCGTCGTCGTTCCGTGCTTCTGTAATTGCCAATAAGTTGCAGACCTTATTTATCACAAGTCCCGGATTGATTTGAACGTGTTCATTGTACTGTGTATGTGAGATCAATTAAAGAGCATGTAAACTTTGAGCAGCACTATGGAATTCTGTAAAAAGCATGTAATGTAAACTTAGCCATAGATAACCATAAATACAGCTGCATTTTGTTTTTGCAGTTTTGAAACAGAGACTTACGTTCACACTATAATGCGCACAAACTGTGAGACAGCTTTCTCTTAAGGGGCAATTGGATTTCACCAAGTGCCAAGATAAATTGTGTACTAAGTCACACCGTACACAAGACTCCCAGTGTTGAAATACCCCATGAGCACTGCATAAACTCGTACAGTGATATTTCACACCATGAAATTGACTCATAAGCACTTACAGTGGTGATATGTGTGTCCGGCTGCCATTATACATAGCACTGTAAATGTCATATACATGCCATTTACAAGATATTGAAGATGTTGAGAAAATTTACAGACTTCATTTTTTTTTATCTTATTAACGTGCAGTTGGACTGGTTATAAAAGATGCAAACTCAACTTAAACTAAAAACCCCTCCAGTCTGTTGTAGAACCATGGATACACCCATTACCCTCCTTTTTACCTTCTTCTTTTTGTCTTGGACCAACACTGTGATATCCTCCAGAACAAACAGAGACAGAGATACCACATTCAATAGAGATATCAAATTCATAATGATGGTTTGTAATACATCATGATGGTGCACCTCGCCAGAGGCTAAAAAACACACACATACAGTAAATCGTACAAATTCCATACCTTACTGAGATTGTTGATACTGTTTTCTATTGAGGAAGAGATTCTGTACTCTTCTTTAGACTGTGAGAATGCCCTCTTGTGCAATTTCTGCAGTCTTTTTGAGGACAAGAGTGCTTAAACTGTATTCTGCTGACTGGGAAACATTACTCCAATTCACCATGATGCAAAATGCAGTCTGTAAAATCTGGCGAAGGTACTCTGGAGGGTGAACTTTGTCAGCTCTTGGCCATGTGTGACATTTCTTTTATTTCAACCTAGGAGGCATCCATAATATGGATCAAATGGCATTTACTGGAAAAAAGGCACCTCGTGAACTGTGTTTAAGTATGTTCGCCCAACTGCAAACCAACACAAGCAGTTGCTATTAAATGCACACTAATTTACACTAATTTACTGGCAGTAAATAGCAGTTACCAGAACAGTACTATTATGTTTACAAAATCATTTATGTTTTTAAATTTTAATTATAATTACCATGTAAATTAAATTAAAAAAATAAAATAAAATTAAACTATTAATATTCGCCTGTAAATAGGCATTTACCAGATGATTAAGCATCATTACTACTAGTATAAACATCACATGAGCACAAATATTTAAAAACAATATGATTCGCTACGAACAAAAGTGGGAGGGTTCAGGGCGCACAGTGCTGCGGCCGAAGGATGATTTGAAAAGATCCAATCAGAGCTCAGCCTCAGGTCACATGCTTTTCAAAGATTTACGTGTCTACATAGACACTCGTTTGTCCGGCGCCCCGCGTACACGAACACAAATGAACGTAATACAGTTTAGATTTTTTTTTTTATATTGCAAATAAATTATATTAAGAAATACAGCGGAATATTGTGACTAAATGACTTTATTTCATTATTAAAATGAGTAATTATTATGTTAAATAATTACATGTTAAAGTAGCATTCTTCTCTGCCTAACTTTAAGGGGGGCGGCGCCCCTGCCGGTATTGACCGGCCGCCACTGTCTACAACCGCTTGCTCTTTAACTCAAACTTGTAACCGAGGAAAGCCACTACATCTACCCCAAATCAAGTTCACTACTGAATTAATTAATTACTAAGGTGTTAACTATATAGATTGTACTTATAGGATATAAAATAGGACATAAATGTACTTATAGGACTTAAATAGTGCAAATTCTATTTACTGTCTATTACTGAGATTGTTAATACTGTTTTTACTATTCAGCCAAAAATGTTAAATGCCTAGACCAGAATACTGCTCAGATTGGTTACACTTTTACAGGAAATTCTGTATATGGTGAAGAAAAAGTGTCACAGTTTAAAGTTTAAATGATCTCCTATTGGCCTTTGTTATAAACCTGCTGCTAACCTGCTGCTAACATGCTGCTAACATCGCTACTGTTGTGGAATTGCTATTTTCTAGCTAAATCACTGCTACAGTAGTCATGTTAAAAAAGAAAGGAATTGAAATGGGATTCATGGAGTTAATTCATGCTAAATGGTTCCCAATTCCTTTTAATATCCTTTGTTTTTGTTTTTTAAATCTGAGAAAATCAGACAGCTAGCAAAATGCTAAAATCGTAGCTAAATGATACTAACACTGTTCCATACAGGAGTCTGTCTCTTGGTGGCTTTTCTGAACAAAACATTTCACTCCAGTTAATGCACATGTTTTACAGAATTTTTTTTTTTGAGTCAAGGAGTCAATATTACACAAGTAATTCCCCCATAGAAAGAACGATTCAAATGAAAGGATATTAAAAATGTATGAAGTATGAAGTCAGTCTTTGACTTTTCTTGTTTCATTAGAATGTGGACGCATGTGAAAGTTCAAATGGTACGGCAATAGAGTCCCAATAACTTAGATGATAATGCACGCAACTAAATGGGGGAAAAAAAAAAAAAAAAAAAACGATTTCAACAAAGCAACTGTCATAACAGAAGTGTCACAATATGGGCTGCGCTCCCTATTAAAGGAACGATGCAGTCTTCTTTTAAGCTTCTTTTTTTTGAAAACTAAAGTAAAAAAAAAAAAAAAACAGTGTGCAATAAAAGCTGCACTGGAGTATTTTTATCTTTAATGAAAACCTGATATAGACTGTTATTTGTATGCAATGTCCATATAGGCCAACAAACAGTAATCAAATGCCTGTTACAAACCATTCTAAGTGAATCCATGCAGAACATTGCTCTTGAGTCTCCATTTAGATTTAAATAAGCAAATACCTAAGATAATTATGTTAATGATTGAATAATCACTGCAGTGATTGGTATGTTTCAGCATGCAACAGTTCTTTTAACTCTAACTGATGCCGTGAGCATCTTCTCATTTCTCAAACACCCATGTCAGAAGGCGTATCCCGTGGTCATGGAAAGTTTCAGAAGGGTCAAATTATTGGGCTGCATCAAGTAAAGAAAACAACTAGGGAGATTTGAAATGACTGGAATTGGGTTAAGAACTCTTTTTAACTGCCAACTTCCCAGAGGAATAGACGTCGAACATAAATTAGGAATGATCCTGATCGGAGATCGCTTAATCGATTGATGAAGTTGCAACATAAAAAACGATGGACTGGTTGTGACATTGCATCAACTTGGTGAAACCTTGCGCTAAAGGAATGAAATATTAGAGCGGGTGTGTGTTTTTTGGCCAGGCAGTGCACATGGAATTAATTATCAACATGATAGTCTGGTATATTATTCTGGATCACTTCATTCATTTACAAGTGTCACATTTAGACAAGTTTGTTGTTCTAGATTAGACTTGTTTGTTTTCAACATGTGGGTTTTTGATCAATTACGAAGCCCTATTTCATTTACAAAACAACAAATGTGCCTGCTTCTCATGTGAGTCTCCTCTCAGAGTTGCACGGCTGCCGATACTGAGCTTCTCTGGCCAGCTATTTTCACAAAACATCACAGCAATGCCCTGTTCCAGTTACAGTGACTCACGGAAACACTTCATTTTGAGAGCAGATCCCTAGAGACACTTAAAAATTTGCCAAAAATATAAAAGAAAAAAAAAAAGGCTCTGAAGCAGCTGGGGATTTGATGTGCAACAGGAAAAGAAAGCTCTCCTGGTACCATTGCTTTTTGCAAAGATCTAAGCAGTGCAAATAATGTTAAAAAAAAAAAAAAATCATTAAAATAACTAACACACAGGTAGGTTGATTGTCTACACAAAATTGCATCACAGTGTGCATGAATTGTTGTGCATGAGGACCAAACACAAACTGGCATCCAATTCGAGATAAATTCTTCCATCTTACTTGCATTTTCCATAAAAAGCTCAGTGACCTAGAATAATAAAAAGCGAAAGAAAAGAAAGAGCAAAATTTTGTGATGTGATGTTGTGGTGGCCTGGAGTGTTTAAAAAAAAAAAAAAAGTACAATTTTAGTCTATGACCTTCATGTTATCCATTTTATCTGGTGTTGAATTAATTAAGCCCGGCTGTACCGCATACAGTATGTATCTCAGTACCTATTAAAAGTGCTCGACCCAGCTATTCTTTCAAGTTGAAAGGGCTCTGGGAACGAAGAACGGATGTCTCCCCCCCCCCCCCCCCCCCCCCCTATAATCTCATCTTACATAAGAGCATGGAGGAGTCTGGCACTCACTCACTCACTCACTCACTCACTCGCTCCACTCCACTCTACGCTCATCCATGGGACTGAGGAGGCTATGTGATATATTGTGCAGAACTAAACTTGGGAAGAGGATAATACAAACACATATGCACTGGCTTTTGTAGCTCTCCCACTATAGCATGTTTATTATACTGTGTAAGCGACATCGCCTTATACAGTAGAAGTCGTAAGCACTGCTTTTGCAAACAAGGTATAAAGACCTAACCGGAGCGGTCGTACCCGTGAGCTCTTTTTTGAGGTAATTAAGTGCAGTCACTCAGCTGTGGTTGTTTTAGTAGAATTTAAACAAAATAGAGGAAAGGATGCCAGAACGCGGATTGGGCCGGACGGTGCTTACAACTCCGGCGATCGAGGACGAATCTGAAAGTCAGTACATAACATATACACAGCAAATGCCCCCACATCCCACCCTAGACTTTGATATATTTATTCAGTTCCTCCTAGTCATCTGTTCTCTCAAACAATTCTAATTACAAAGCATACCAATAGAAATAACCTTTGTCTGTGTTTAACCCTGTTTTTTTTTTTTTTTATCTCCTGACTGTGTGTGGTAAAATACATGTAACATGCAGAACAGAATCACTGTTTACATGCAATCCTGCGCTTACAAGAAACAGCACAGGCTTGAGATTGAGATTGTCTCAACATCTGTCTGGCTATGAACATCACAATCGTTACGTCGTGTGGTTAGATAATGCTTGCGGTTGGGTTGTTCGTTCTCTGTGATGCCGTTTTTCGACTGTGATTTTGTCTTTTACTTAATTCCGTTTAATATTATCCATAAAGACAGCAGGCTGAGCTTCTTCTTCTTTTTTTTTTTTTTTTTCCTTCTCCAGCACCGCAATAAAAAACCACTGGGCTTGGGTTCAAACCTCAGACTTCCCATTCATCATGATTCAGTGTTTCGTCTTTCACCAAGGAGAAGGTTTTTGTTGAACATGTTCAGATACCAGAATATTTTATGAATGTATGTATAGCTGCGTGTTCTGATGCTCGCCGTAGAGGCGATGATACCTTCAAATGTTCAGGCTCCTTAATAGTTAATAAAAAGGGGAAAAGGAAAAAAAAAATCAGTTCAGACTGTACAGAAGATGGAGCTCCGCCAGGATTAGTGAGCTGCAGTGTATTTATGCTTTATCCTTTGTCTTGGCAAAGAGGACACATTTTCTTTAAAAGGAGAGAGAGAGAGAGAAATGGACAGAGGGGGAGACATGAGGACTGGGTCTGTTCTGTCCCTAAGACTTAGATGACTCATACGCAAGGTATGAATACAGTACACTTTCCCCTGCAACAGAATAAAATCCCACACAGAACGATGACCAAACCTTAACTTTCCACACATCCACCATCTGAGAAAAAAAAAAAAAATGCTGAATGCTCAGTCTTTCCAATGTTTAAGAGAATAAATCTAAACTACAAATACTTACAATAATAATAATGAAAATACTTACAGTTCAACAACCCTGTAAGTTGCTGAACTTATCTCTTTACTAAACACTAATCTAACTTTGCATCGAAAAGCGGCTTGGAAAAGGATTTAAACCCTTTGGAATTTGATTCGTCCAACAATATTAAATTATGAATACTCGAATTCTTCTTGTCAGTATTTTTTGGCAAACCTGCGTTCTCAAGAGCGGGCTTTGAAAATGAATCAAATAAAAATTTTGATCAGCAAGTATTTCAAAGAAACCAACAGCTGAGAACCAGATAGGCATCTGCATATTCATGATTAAGGGTTTTTTTCATGTGTGTGTGATTAGACCAAGATTGAGATATTATATTTGAATAAGTTTCAATACAATTTCTCTGGTGTTTTGGTTTGGTTGTGCCATTCGACACATCAGCCGACTGATACTCCCCACTCTGGGGATTTGTCAATTGTTTCTGTGGCAGTTACTTAAGGCGTTGGGTCACCAACATGATGCCCGATTGTCATTCACACACTACGGGCAATTTGGGAACACCAATTAGCCTCACCAAGCACGGGGAAAACATGCAAACTCGAACCCGGACCGCTAAGCCATCACGCCACCAAGCCCATCACCCATACCAGCAATTAACACCAACTGGAGGCAGCATCATGCTTTAAGGCTACTTTTTACACTCAGAGAATGTGGTTCTTTGTTACAATTTGAAGGAAAATAGATGAAGCAAAATCCAATGAAATATTACAAGAGAAGTTGCTTTGGTCTGGTAAAAATAATAATAAAGCAATAAAGCCTGGGATTAATTTCAACTTTCAGCACCCCAATTGTCTCATATACAGTACTAAGCCAACGAAAAGTAGTTAAAAACACAAGATGCATGGCCAAGAGAAAGCCCAGATCTAAATCCAATTAGGAAGCAATGGCACTGAAAACTGACCTACAAACAACCCAGAACCTGGAGCAAATCTGCAGGAATAAAGGGTGAACAGGTCTTCTAAATAGTGTTCAAAGCTGTACCCAAACACAATTAAAGCGTTTACTACAGCAAAATATGCTTTTATCAAGAGTAAGGGCTGTACCGAATATAATAGAAAAGTAGACATAACATTTTTATGAATTGACAATATGATGTTCATATTATTTCACATGTTGCTAGAGTTACTTTTACTCTATACAAAGGTATTACTCAACATACTGTAGTCTCCATCACAACAATGCCTTTGCAACACTGGTTTTCCCTTCTTTAAACCTCTTCATACATCTGTGCACATTGTTCTGGTCAATGGTGTCATCACTGAAATCATTCTGTAGCGCAGCGTGAGATCATCAACTGTCACTAAAAGCATTTTCCAACAGGATTCGAGAGTTGGCTTCATGGAAGGCGCAAATGCATCGCATGTGATGGAGTCTATGTTGAGCAGTCAAACAAAGTGAATTATTTTTGTGCATATTTGTCACATTTAAATGATTCAGATCAAAGAACATTTCATATTACACAATGATAACTGATTACATTTGTTAAAGAGGAAAAAAAGCTGTCCAAACATACCTAACAAAACACGGTGGTGGTAGCGTGAGCTTCAGGACTTGACATAATTGATGGGACTATGAATTCTGCGCTCTATGAAAAAATCCTGAAGGAGAATGTCCGGCCATCAATCCATTACCTCGAGCTCAAGTGCACTTAGGTTATGCAGCCAAACAATAATCCGAAACACACCAGCAAGTCCACATGACTAAAAAAAAACTAATTTACGGTTTTTGGAGTAACCTAGTCAAAGTCTGGATTTAAATCTGATTGAGATCCTTGATCAGGCCAGGCCGTTCATGCTTGCAAACCCTCCAATGTGGCTGAATTAAAACAATTCTGCTGAGAAGAGTGGGCCAAAATTTATCCACAGTGATGTGAAAGACTTATTATCAGTTATCGAAAATGCTTGATTGCAGTTGTTGCCACCAAAGATGGCTCAACCATCTTAGAAAGCAGAAAGGACAAGGACAGTTACTTTTTCACATTGGGCCAGACAGGTTTCTCTGTCCAAATTTCAAGCACAGTATGTATGTTGGAGCATCTTTAAAGAAGTGCAAGAACGGTGATGCGGAGCCCACTGCAATTGTTCCCGCCATTCAATTGCCATGTAATTGTTCCCAACATTCAGTATGGTGGAATGCCTGATACTTGAAAATCGACTTGCAGAAGAACTGTACACATAATCATTCACCAACACCACTTGCACATTACAGGAACTCGGCAGAGAGTTATTGGCACATCCCCCGTACAGTCCTGACCTCGCTCCAAGCCATTTCCTCATGTTTGGAACATTAAAGGAGTTCCTGGGGGGCCAGCGTTTCAGGCATAAAGCAGGCAGTCTGGTCATGGCTCCAGAAAATTTTCTACCTTTGATGGTATCCAAGCACTTGTAAAACATTGGGCTAAGTGCATAGTGTAGAGAAATAAAAGGAATATTTACTCTAATAACTGTGTTCTGTTACTTTGCACAATCAAAAGTCCCATTTCAACTTGACAGCTCCTTGTATGTTTATTTGTTGAGTTCTCAAAGTCATTTGAGCTTTTTTACATTTAATTCAACCAGAAATGAATTATTAACTATTTGCAATTATGCGACCCATATCACAATGCCATCAAAAAACTGGAAATCTAACCCTGCTTAACAAAAGGTTTATTTATCTATAAATATTTTTTTCTTCCTTATGTAATTTTATTCTGAGCCAGATGTTCTGATGATTTTTTTGCCAAGCTTTTGTCCTTCTGTCTAGTTTGACTGAGCAAACAAGCTAACTGTGTTTCAAAACATCTTTTCTAAATTTAAGCTCATGTTATTTACAATTGACATTAATAACTGTCTAATAATAATTTATATCAATAATATTTTGGGTATGTTACACTGCAGAACGATCAGAAAGGTTTGCTGGATCCACTGTCAGAATCTTTTTCAAAGCTGGATGCACTTTATATGCAAGAGTTGATTTGCAAAAACAGATTTTATCAATTGTCAAAAAATCATACTTTTTATTATGCATTCCAGGGAATATCAATAAAATTAATCTTGCACTGTTTTGATTAAGTAAATACAGCTTATCTGACTTGGCATTCAAAATTCGACATGCGTAAAGAATTATACGTGACACTCGGTTCAATTTTTTGGAGAATGTTTATCTGTTCTTACAAATGAATTCTTTATTTCTTCTGGGTCCCTTCAAACAGCAATTCTTTTCAATACCTGTGTACATTTTTAGTATTTAAAAAAAAAAATAACAGTAGCGAATGATTGTTCAAAAATAATGACCACCACATGCAATAAATAAACAAGTTAATATCTTAAAATGTATTAATTGATTTATATGGATTATAATTAAGTATTTTGGAGAACCCAGCTGAGACTCTGCACATCATGATCACAGATGAAGGCATTTTAATTGTTTGTACCAAAATACAAACAGTAGAAATATGGTTTTATTTGGAGCTTAGGAATGTACTACTGGAGCAAAAAAAAGAATATTGAATCTTTGACTTATCTAAAAAAAAAAAAAAAGAAAGGTTCTGTCTGTATGTTGGTCAGAACTCGCTCTTGCAATGATATCTTTACGTTTCATACATTGGAGGACCTGGAACCAGTCTCAGAAAATTTCCAATGTATGAAACATAAAGATTTTTGCAGTCTGTCTGCATGACTGTCTAGCCAGATTTTGACTCATCATCACTCAAAACTGAATTTAATGAAACTTTTGTACGACATACTGTAGGATCTTGCCTGAAGTTAAACCTGCACCATAAATGCAATCAAAATGTTTAGTACAAGTGAAGGTATGAGCAGTTTTGTGCTCATACCAGGAGTTTTGACAGCGTACTGAGCACTTAAATCGAGCGCTGGACAGAATTGAATGAAACCTTTGTAGTACAGTGGAACCTTGGATTATGAGCATAATTCGTCCCGCAAGTGGGCTCGTATTCCAAAACACTCATAAACCAAATCAAATCTTCCCATAAGAAATAATGAAAACTCAAATAATAAACTCAAATTCCACAGCCCTAAAAAAAAATACAGAAAAATAATTAATACAATATATAAAGTAAAAATAAAACAAATTAACCTGCATTTTACCTTTAAAAAAAGTTTAAATAAATCCCAACAGATAAGTGTCTCTGTTTGTGCGCGCAGGTGCCGTGTATTTGTGTGTGCATGTGTGTTTGTGTGTGTGTGTGTGAAATTAGCCCCTTCCCTCGCCTCGTGTTACACAGTAAAACTCCTCCTCCCTCTCCCCACTTAGATTTTTAAGTTTTACAACAAACACACACACAACGGAAACACTGTTTTAATGCAGAAAAAATTAATCTCTCTAATGACACTCGCGTGAGCAAAGACTAATGAAATCACTGCTGTAAAGTAAAAAAACAAACAAACAAATGAACCAGCACCTTACCTTTAAAAAGAATCGCGATAGAGCAGAGTTTCTGTGTAGAGCAGAGTGTGTGTGTCTGTGTGTCGGTGTAAAAAAACTCGGCACTCGTAAACCAAGACATGCTCGTTTTTCAAGTCAAAATTTATTACAAATCTTTGCTCGTCTTGCAGAACACTTCGAGTAAATCCGAGGTTCCACTGTACTTAGTTATCTGACTGTAGTAGATTAACCTGCACCATAAATGAAAATCTAAATGTTGAGTAAAACTGATGCTATGAACATGTGCCAGATTTAATAATCTACTAATATACTAAATAATTTAATAATCTACTTGAATAAGATACTAATAAGCTACTTGCTCAATGTCAACAAACACCTGCACCAATAGGTATTAACTAGAAAAGCGAAACTGAATATGTTTTACTGCGATTAGTTCACATTTTCACTTCTGAAATAACAGTGCTGAAGTGGTCACATTGTACAAATGCTTCACTGAGAAAAAGCTAAAAATTGTGTCTCCTTTTTTTTTGTCTCAATTTGGGTTAATAACCACGAAAACTTGGCAACACTGATCCTGACTAGCTTCTGCAAGGTCTGTTCTTAATCCCTCACCCTCATTACTCACTCTATACCGCTGATCTTTGTACAGGGTCGTGGGAGGCCAGGCGTCAATCCCAGGGGACTCGGGGTACATCCTGGATGCTGTGCCAAACCACTGGCACAAAATCACACACACACACTACAGGCAATTTAGAAATGCTGATTACAGTACGTAGCTTAGCACTGTGGGAGAAAATTGGAATGCCCAGAGGGAATCCACCAAGCATGGGGAGAACATGCAAACTTTACACACACTGACCTAAAGCTGGATTCAAACTCCTTCTCCCCCTTGAACATGGTCTAAATGCAAGTTTTCTCAAACAAGCAATAAAAAAAAACAAAGATCCACAATCTGGCTGGATCCTTATCCCTATCCATCTAGGATGCATATTCTGTTCAATCTCAATAATGCATTCATACTCAGTTACA
This sequence comes from Clarias fuscus, assembly GCA_030347435.1. NCBI lineage: Eukaryota > Metazoa > Chordata > Actinopteri > Siluriformes > Clariidae > Clarias > Clarias fuscus. Next base: position 25,852,172 of record CM059219.1, read on the forward strand.
CCACTAAATGTCACATTATAAAGTGCAAAGGGCACTGCCATAGCTACTGTAGTACCTCTCACTCCCCAAAAGCTCATCAGTATAACATTGTATAGTTGTGATAAAAATAAAGCAACCAAATTAGTGCACAGTGAAAAGGTTCCTATTAGTTTGCATGTAACGGTACTACATTCAACATACAGTGTGTTTGAATCTAATGGGATTCAGCAATTACGATTACATAACCATTTCCCCTCTCCGCTTTCTGCTTTCTAATTTAAGACAGCTACATCTCCGAGGACATCTAAACAGTAGGTTTATTCAAAAGAATTGAGTCTCGTAGTCAGTGGGAAAAAATGTCTCAACTGAAGATTAGAAGAGCCTTGCTATAAAAGAGTACGATATTAATGGGTGACTGGGTACTTCCACTGAGTCACTCTCTGATGCAAACAAGCTGTCGTTTTATGGCTGTTTGGTTGGTTGGTTGGTTGGGTGTCACTTGATGTATGGCCAGAGGAAACACAGGAGGTTCTTGAGTGCGACTTTGCTGACTGAGTGAAATCGTGTGCTGAGCGAAATGTGTAACATTTTACGTTAAAGAAGTTAGGCGTACTAGAAAAATTACCGGCCATGTGAACTTCTCCTCTTTTGCTTCTGTTTGCTGGTGGACAGCCAACTTTCAGTGGTTAGTACATGACTCACATTTTCCACAGAAGCGTTTACTGCAGATTCTAGTCAAGATCTATTTTATTTATTTATTTATTTTAACAAAACCATGGCAATCACTAGATTCTTAAATTATGAGTGCTTAAGCACATTTGGAACACATGTGGGTTTGGTCTTTATATTTTAGTTTTTCTCCTGCATATTTTTCACTTTCAGGTGATTATTATTATGATGATAATTATTATTATTAGTAAAAAAAATTAACTCTTTTGCAGCCTTCTGTTTTTTTGTCTCTGTTGTCCATTTTTGTTGCAGTGCAGCTCTTTCCCCCCTAGTTTACTTTCATCCATCATCCTTAAAGCCCTTCTGGAGATGATCTCTTGCAGATGTTGGATCTTGTTGCAGACCTGGCAGCTGGGAGTTGTTAGCCTAACATATTCTGCTAAAAACCTGCCCCTTCCTAAGCCACTCCTACACTCCAACAAGGCCTGATTTCCACAGAATAACCAGAGTCTACCCTCTATGGAATAGTGTGTGGGGATGTACAGTTATTGAAATGTTAAACTGCATACACTTTGAATATTAATCTACTGCTTTGCAATATATTTACAAATATATTCAACAAAATAGAGAAATTGTGAGATTTGCAAAAGTAAAACAGAAGCACTATCCTGTATGTTGTAATATCAACCAAAAATGGCTCTGATCTGAGATTTCCTTCTCTGATGCAGTCTCATTAAACTATTACAAGCTCATGCAACAGTAAGTACCTATGTTTCGTTCCAATGTCCCATTGCTTAGATTTGAACTGAATAAAAAAAAAAAGAATAAAAATGAAAAGAAAACTGTAGCATGTACTGTAACTGATACATGTATTACGACAAGCATGCAACAATAAAAAAAAAAAAAAAAATGAACTCATGGTTCAGGCCTGGACAAAAATGATGGTACCCCTAACTTAATAGTTTGTTGCACAACCTTTTGAGGCAATCACTGCAATCAAACGATTCCTGTAACTGTCAATGAGACTTCTGCACCTCTCTGCAGGTATTTTGGCCCACTCCTCATGAGCAAGCTGCTCCAGTTGTTTCCGGTTTGAAGGGCGCCTTTTCCAGACAGCATGTTTCAGCTCCTTCCAAAGATGCTCAATAGGATTGAGGTCAGGGCTCATAGAAGGCCACTTTAGAATAGTCCAATGTTTTCCTCTTAGCCATTCTTGGGTGTTTTTAGCTGTGTGTTTTGGGTCATTGTCCTGTTGCAAGACCCATGACCTACGACTGAGAGCCAGCTTTCTGACACTGGCCAGCACATTTCTCTCTAGAATCCCTTGATAGTCTTGAGATTTCATTGTACCCTGCACAGATTCAAGACACCCTGTGCCAGATGCAGCAAAGCAGCCCCAGAACATAACAGAGCCTCCTCCATGTTTCACAGTAGGGACAGTGTTCTTTTCTTGATATGCTTTATTTTTCCGTCTGTGAACGTAGAGCTGATGTGCCTTGGCCTAAAGTTCCATTTTTGTCTCATCTGTCCATAGGACATTCTCCCAGAAGCTTTGTGGCTTGTCAACATGTAGTTTGACATATTCCAGTCTGGCATTTTTATGATTTGTTTTCAATAATGGTGTCCTCCTTGGTCGTCTCCCATGTAGTCCACTTTGGCTCAAACAACGACGGATGGTGCGATCTGACACTGATGTTCCTGGACCATGAAGTTCACCTTGGATCTCTTTAGAAGTCTTTCTGGGCTCTTTTGTTACCATTCGGATTATCCGTCTCTTTGATTTGTCATCAATTCTCCTCCTGTGGCCACGTCCAGGGAGGTTGGCTACAGTCCCATGGATCTTAAATTTCTGAATAATATGTGCAACTGTAGTCACAGGAACATCTAGCTGCTTGGAAATGGTCTTATAGCCTTTACCTTTAACATGCTTGTCTATAATTTTCTTTCGAATCTCCTGAGACAACTCTTTCCTTCGCTTCCTCTGGTCCATGTTGAGTGTGGTACATACCATGTCACCAAACAACACAGTGACTACCTGGAGCCCTATATATAGGCCCACTGACTGATTAAAAGATTGTAGACACCTGTGATGCTAATTAGTGGACACACCTTGAATTAACATGTCCCTTTGGTCACATTATTTTCAGTATTTTCTAGGGGTAGCATAATTTTTGTCCAGGCCTGTTCCATGAGTTTATTTTTTAAAAATAATTCTGTTGAAGCATGGTTGAAAAGCAATGTCTGACTTTCATTGGTTAACATTCATAGAATTTTTTAAAATTATTACTTTTGTCAGATTAAAGTTATTTCTGTGACCATTGTGAGTTTTTCTTTCATTGACCGAAGGGTACCAACAATTTTGTCCACGTGTGTATATAAAGGACCAATGTACCATCTGCGTCTTTGATTCTGGCAACAATGCCAAATTCATATGATCCATGTGCTTCTTCTGCAGTTACCACAAACCCCAGGAATAAGGTGAATGTGTCATTTCTCCAACTTGATAATATGATTGTTCAGGAACACTTGAATGTATGTTCATTTAACAAGCTGCTGAAAATGACAATGTCATCCAAATAGGACCTCATTGATGAATTGGTAAACAAATGCTTAACTGTTCTTCTAATAATCTATACAGTGCCTCAAGTTACTTCCTACTTCTTGACAAAAGTGCAAGTGACATTGACGGGAAGATGAAACCCAGTGACCAAACCTCACTGACTGGATTTGTGTTCTGGTGGTGACATAGAGAGCAGGTTGGTTGGCACCCAGGAGTATGTTGGTCACGCAAATCTGGGCCCTTTGTGTCGAGAAAGCCTCCTGGCCAGGGGGGTACCATCATGCACACTCGTAACACGACCGGCACTAGGACCCGGAAGTAATACGGTCGGGTTTCAGGAAGCATAAAAGGAAACAAGATGGCGCTTCACATTGCTCAGTCATTGAGTTCATCCCTCGGTTGCTCGTGACACCCCAAAGTTCTAGACGTCTCTGGGATTGGTCCTGGGATTGCCGGAGCTGAGACTCAAAAGTATTAAAAGCAGATCTGGGAGCCCCAGACAGAGATGGTTCAGGTGGACCAGTCAATTGGAGTGATTACATTCATGGAGCCACAATTTGTATAATGCATCTAAGTTACTTGAGGTGTCACAAGTTGCTAGTTCATTTTACATTTCCTTTACAAGGCCCCGAAATTTTTTTTCCGACAAGTGAGCCAGAGTGTTCCAGTCAGAGCTGGCAGCAAGAGGTGAAACTCTATCATGATGACTTGGTAGAAGGGATGACATCACACCGCCGCTGGCACGTGGGTGGCTGAATATGCATTTTAAGGTGGACAAAAATGAGTTAAGTGTGGAGTCACCTGTTAACACATCCTGCCAGACTGCTGTGACCCATTACAATTTGCACAGAAAGTATGTCCATGCACTGAGTGAAGCATTAGGACTGTTTATAAAGGCACACAACCAGGTGCTGAGATTTTGCACTGATTACTTGTTTGAGGATGTTGCCTAGTAACCAACATGGGCCTGCTTTAAAAGCCAATGTGGAAAGCCATGGGCCTGCCTAAGAGGGCACCTGTGGTGTTACAAAGTAATGAGCCTTTATGTGGTATTAAATAGTTAGTATGGAATGTTTTTTTTCTTTTCAGTAAAACACATGCTGTATCTTAACCCCTGTAAGGCAGATGATGTGTGATGACGTACTGTAGATGATTGTCAGTTGTATAGATACACTGTACTTACTGCTCTCAAGCATAGCTGTGATGCTCGAGAGCCTGGTAAAGCTTCTTGCCCATGTTCGATTCCCACGCAATGTCCAAACCCCAGCCAATGGAGGCAGTGCTGGTCCCAATCCCGAAGAAATAAATGAGAGGGTTGTGTCAATAAGAGCATCCAGTGCAAAATCTGCAGCAAGTCGTTGTGCAAATCCGCTGTGGCGAACCCTCAACGGGACCAGCCGAAAGTCTAACAACTTCTGTACAAACATTTTTAATTTTTAAGCTTGCTGTAAAAATTCTCCAGATGTTCAGCTTCCTCATAGGTTTCCATAGAATGGCCCATCCTTATGACGGATGTACTGGGCGTCCGTCCCTGTACTTACGACCATGTGTTTTCTCTGCAAGAGGAAAATCACTAAGATACCTGGACAGGACAGAGTCTAATGGGAGAGATCATTTTGACCCTGATGATTTTTTCTTCCTTTTTAAACTGTATTTTGACACTGAGTTTATGTCTTTCATTCTGAGCACCGTTCCCACAGTTTTAGAGAGTTGGCAACAGATAAATTCTTAATTGTGCTGTTTTGTCTGTGAAGCTCACAGAAAGTGTCGAATGTACAGATGTACCGAGAGCTGTTACTCTGGTATAGTAAAGTATAATTACAAGCATTTCATACTGTAAGTGTCAAAGGATTTTATTGACAATTACATTAAGTTTCTGAGTCAATATTTGCAATTGCAGTGTTGACATTTCTTTTTTAAGACCTCTGCCATTCGACCTTGGCATGCTGTCAATCAATTTCTGGGCCACATCCTGACTGATAGCAGCCCTTTCAGTTTTTTGTTTGTCCACCCACATGGACATGAGGATCGACCACATGTTCTGAATGGGAATTAAGTCTGTGGAGTTTCCTGGACATGGACCCAAAATTTTGATGTTGTGTTTCCCATCATGCTGGAAAAGGCATTGTTCTTCACCAAACTGTTCTTGGATGGTTGAGAGAAGTTGCTCTGGGAGAATGTTTTTAGTACAGTTCTGTATTCATGGCTGTGTTCTTACGCAAAACTGTGTGTGTGAGCCCACTCCCTTGGCTGAGAAGCGACTCCACACATGAAGACTCTCATGCTTTACTGTTGGCATGACACAGGACTGATGGTAGCGTCACTTTTCAGTTCTTCTTTAGCAGTCCAGTCCCTGTAACTTTTGCAGACTATCAGTTTGATGTTTTTTCCTAAAGAGAAGTGGCTTCTTTGCTGCCCTTTTTGAAATGTATGAAGGTGAGTGCTACCATCAGTCTAGTGCCATTCCAACAGTAAAGCATCCTGAGACCATTAATGTCATTCATCCATTAATATTTGTGTCGTTCTCAAAACTTTTAGCCACAACTGTGTATGTATATATATATATATATATATATATATATATATATATATATATATACACTGTGTCATTGCCTGAACGCATCATGCTACTGTATTTTTGAACGGATGGTCCATGGTCATAGCATGTCTATCTATCCTTTTTTTCCATTTAGAAACTCAAGCCGACTTTGGTGATGGTGGTTCCATTGAAAGAAACCCAGGAGCAGCATCTCTCACAAAAGATTCAATGAAACATTTTATCTCTTGTACCAAATTAGGGTGGGGGCATATTAAGTCTGAATCTGAATCTTGAATGCATCAAGTTACAGAAGAAGGTCTGTCATTCATATTCACTAATAACTGTCCTGATTGCACAAAAACTGCAGCAAAACAGAATGAGAAGCTTTTGAGCAAAAGCAGCCGCAGAAGTAAAATCTGTGATATTATGGAAGGACGTGGGAAAAGCTTTCATTGACCTCGGAGATGTTCTGGGAAAGTGGAAACGACAAGACCGTATGCAAACTCTAAAGCTAAAGTGTAAGGAGGTCGACCAGGTTCTGACTTCTGACTTCCAGGGAATGAAAAGATCGCATTCAGGAAACTTAACTGAACCCAGTGGACATGGCCTCGTTTAAAAAACATGGCCAGAACGCTGGTGCGTGGGAGATTATTTCTGTGTAAGACGTTGCAGAACTTTGGCTGTTAGAAACCTTCATAGTAGCGAGACTGGAAGAGATCAGAGTCATCAGCCTTTAAAGAAAAGTCTATGCAGGGGTTCTACAGGACACTTCATCCAATATTTAAAGGGTTCAGGAGAAACAGATGTGAGATCCTCCCAGGTGGGTGAAGTAGTATATTGAAGTCACACAAATAGGGAACATCCACAAAACTGCATTATATAAAAATGTGAATTGACTTTTAAAGGTCTTAAAAATGATTTTACATGCTTATTAAAACTTACAAACTCAGTCTGCTGCTGCTCATCTCTCTCTCTCTCTCTCTCTCTCTCTCTCTGTCATCATTCACCTCTCTTCCACCTTTTCCCTTTTCCTTCATCACTACAACAAAGAACTCATTAGACAAACTCCCCCCAGGTGTAGGAGTGGCGCTTGACCACACCCACCCCCAACCCACTGCCTGTTGATGAGAGAGATCAGAGGAGAATGGGCAGACTGGTACAAACAGACCACTCAGGCCTACAGCCACTCTTTAAAACTATGGTGGTAAGTTTTTTTTTTTTTTTTTTTTTTTTAGCAGCAAAGGATTTATTACAGATTTTAAAAGAAGTAAATAAAATGTTTTATGGTTGCCTACAGACTACATTTGATTCAATATACAGTAAAACTAGCCTTATTTTATCAGACTACTAATGTTACAAGTTACTGGTGATTATTAACAGCTTGGTGGCTAACGTTAAGCCTTTGTTCAGTCGTTACTGTTCATTAAAAAAGTCGAAACGGATTTGAGGTTGTTGAAATTCATCAGCCTATGTGTTGGTTATATTACCCATACCCATATCTATATTTATATCTATATCTATCTATACACACATTGTTACAGAAAAGTGACTGGTGCATTTCAAATCTATCAAAATCGGATCAATCCATTAAAATAATCGATTCTGGGCAGAATTTAAATACACTTCAGACAAAACTTAACCTTTATCCGTTCTACTTTTTTGATTTCTCATTTGTGATTTACTCCCAGATTACAGAAAAGGGAATGTATTTGTCCTGACAATGAAAGACGCACAACTTAAGGTAGAGTACAAATAAGGTAGAGTACTACTGTAAGGTAGAGTACACTCAACCTGACAAAATTCTATTCTAAATCTATTCCTTTGTATTAAAAAGTTAGACAGACAGTCAGACATGTACGTGGGCTTCAACCTGAAATAATAATATCACTGATTACATTAAAACGGATCAGATTATTTTTAGCTTTAATTTTTTAAACTATACCTACAAACTCTTTTCCCATCCCAGAACATTAATTTGTAAATACATTTGGAAATAATTCCTACTGTATTTCTCCGTTGTTATTATATAGTTTTGTGCACAATTCTTAGGCATTTGCAAAGAAATGCTATAAAGCAACGATGCCTTTAAAACTAATGAAGGGAAGCATTTGTATAATACAAAATGCAGTATTAAACAAGATTGGAATCAGAAATAATGTATTGCTTCCTTTGCTGCCATGCAAACATTTTCATGTAACTTTTTTTTTGTTTTTTTTTTGGGAAAAGTAATGATTGAAATAATTTTTAATTGACTTGAATTTAAATATATTATGACCTTTGCACAGTATTGGATTTATTTATATATTTACTGTATTGCACAGGTGTAGTGTACCTGTGTCTCCCAACAAGCATTTCAATGTCGAATTGCCCCTGACATTTCTTGCACATACAGTAAATTACAGCAGATGTAGGAGGGATTTCAACCAAACTGCACTAACTTCTACTAACCACAATCAACCAACTACTAAATATTTTATATATATATATATATAGATAAACACTTTCCAAACAGCTTTTTTCTACTTTAAACCATTTCAGACAAACTCTCTGGGTCTCAAAGTTTTTAATCCATTACAAGATTTTATTCATAACAGTACATTGGCACTTAACCAACATTTTGTTCAACTCTTGTGATGATCACTGCTGCTCAGTGGGAGTTTGATTAGTGTTTCGCAAAAGACACAGTTTTAGTGGGTGAAGCGTTCTTTATTGAAAATCCTCTACAGCATCCCCATGACTAATTTGAAATACATTTATAACAAAGAAAATTGTACAGATTCCCAGTGCTAACAACAATCTTTGGTTTAAGGCACTACGTCAAATGTAAAATTTGCTTTTGCACGTAATTGAGCCTGAGTGTACACTGGTAGCACCAAATTTACTTTCAAGTGACAGTTTATGAAATACAAAAGAGGAGATAAAGATGAGTCGACTTGACCAGGATTTCTGGTCATGTATATTAAGTGTAGTATTTAAAAAAAAAAAAAAAAAAAAAAAAAAAGTCGTTCAGAAATGCGTATGCTGTTACATGATGACTGTGAAGTTCTTTTCTTTTTAAAAATCCCTTTACTTTCCAAAGGCACATAAATGACATATATAACTACATGGTGTAAAATGAAATATGGATCACAATTCAATGATAAAAATTTAAAAAAGTTACGTGTGCTCTATTGTCCCGCCCCTTTTTGTAATTGTTACTTTTTACCCACCCAATGCCCAATCAGCTTCTGCTTATTCAGAAGACAAAACATCACCTTCCTACTCAATCCAGTGAAATCTTCCGCGACACAGTTTGGTAAAAGACTCCCCTAAGCAAGGAGCGATAATCAGGAGCTCGAATTAGATGGCGCGAGGCGTAGATGTTATCATCGGGCCGTCCACGACTTGCCAAGATCTGCAGGTTGTGTTGGTTCAGCTGATTCTCCACAGCAACAATGAAAAGCTCAATACCTTGGTTACTGAGTTCCCTTACCGACCTTTCTAACTGCTCAGCGCTCAAGCCTTGCGAGCGCCCATCTGAAAACACGAGCAGCTTCTTCTTCTTGTTCCGGGGTCCCTTGAATTGGTTAACGGCGAAACTGAGCACCTCGGTCACCTGCGTGCCAGCATTCTGGAACTTAGCCTCTGCGATCTGAGCGGACACTGTAGTGTAATTGGTGGAAAAGGGAGCTTCTATCTTAGCGGTGTCGCTGTACTGCCCGACGCCAACGCGGACCGCAAGATTTTTTTCTTTCTTCGCGGTCAGGAAACGGTGCGCCAGCATCTGGGTGAAATTTTTGGTCAACTCAAAGTTTTTGGCGCCCACGCTAGCTGAGCTATCCATCATCATCAGGATGTCTGTGGGTTCCCTAAAGGAAACTGAAACACACATATGCAGCAGGTGTTTTAAACGTCATTAAAAACAAAGTCTCAATTACTTACAGTGTGAAGAATATGGGTGATGATTTTCACATTAATGCTCACTGAAAAATATCCGTGCATTGAATGAGAGGAAATTTCTGTCCTTTCTGTGGTTTCTCACTTGTTGTAAATGCAAAACACTAAAAAAAAAAAAAAGCCTCACCTAGGTGAAAAAGTGAATTTTTATATAGGATCATATAACGCCATTGTTCATAATCCTTAATTGCTTCTTATCTCCAGATCTATGGTTTATTTTTTGTACTGTAAATATGCAGACACATTTATATTTGATCAGATATAAAGAAACAGATTTGCTAAATACGAGCTGATTCAACAATTTCTTTCCCTTTTATGTAGTGTCTGTAACTTTAAAAAAATTTTTTTAATCTTTCAAGGATTTTACTGTAACTGTCAGTCAGATGAAACTTGTCAATTTAGATTTCACATGAGAAGACATAAACCTTAAAAGGTGTATTTTTCTAAAATGTAAAATTATTAAGATATTGCAACATGAATTAGACATGGTTACGGACACTACAGATCTTTTGCTTACCGAAAACCAATTCAAGCAACAAATTTTATAGGTCATATGTTTCTGGATTCATTGTTGTTTTTGGGGGCACATATAAAATCATCTCTCCAAAGTGGATGATCTTAACAACTTGAAAGTTTTTAAAAAGGAAGACTGGTCACTTCCATGTTGCATAAACAAAACATGAAAAGTATCTTTTTTCTGGATTTTATGTATATAATACGCAAATTCACTATATGGCCAAAAGTAAAGTACTGACTCTTATAGAGGGGCTGAATACAAATGCGCACGCCACACTTGTGTGAAAAATGTGAAAACCATTTATCACCTTTTATGAACCACTTTGCGTTGGTCTATCAGATAAAATCCCAAGAAAATACAGTTATATTTGTGGTTGTTATGTGACCAAACGTGGACAAGTTCAAGGCGTATGAATACTTTTGCAAAGCACTGTATGTGGACACCTGACTAATAACATACCCATTTACTGATAATCATCACATTCCAGATTCAGACCAGCTTAGCTATGATAATAAAAATAACCTCCCGTCTTCTGGGAAGGCTTTCCACTAGACTTTGGCGAGTGATTTTTCCAATTATTTGAGCTTGCTTTGTCACTGGGGCATTATTGATGTCAGGCACAGATGTCAGCTGAGGAGGTCTGGATGTAGTTGTCGTTCCAGATTATCCCAAAGGTGGGATGAAGTCAGGGCTCTGAGCAGAACACTCAAGTTTTCTTGCTGTAACCATAATACACCGTGTCTCCAGGGAGCTCGATTTGTGCACAGGGACATTATCATGCTGGAACAGGTTTTAGTTCTCGCGAAGGGAAACTGTAATGCCATAGTATATGCCAAAGACGTCCTGTACAACGTCGTGGTATCAGCTTGGAGAAGAACAAGAAATGATTCCAGTGATGTCAGGTGTTCGCATACGTTTGTTCATATTGTCTTTTGGCTAAAACGTTCACCTGTTTCTACTCTAGCATGGGCAGACAGGGCAGAGTCGATTTTCCATCCAATATTAACAAATACTTACTTGGACAGGTGTAAGTGGGGCATTTCTTTTCTGAAAAACAAAAAACACATGGGACAAGTTATGTTCATGTTCCACAAACGGCGGTTTCTCCATAAAGAAGGAAAACTGTGCATCGTCCGCATCTTACCTTGACACATTTGTTCGGTCAAGTTAGTGAGGAAAGTGTCATCCAGGAGCATGCCGAAGTTGTTAAGGACAAAAGAGATCCCTGGTTTGTCTGGGTCACTTGAGCAGCTCACGTCACCCACCTGCTCACTGCTGGGCTGTCTGCCTGCATAGTCCCTAACACCTACACCAACAACCTAGCACACAAAGGGCACTGTGTTATACACGGCTTGGGTCACACAAAATTAGAAGATTATTTTCTTAAAAAAGGAAAGTAAACTGGAATAATAAAGATTCCATCCATCCATCCATCAAGAAACCTCCGTAGTCCAACTAGGAACCGTGGAGGCCAATGGTGACCATCGTATTTATTTCCATTTTCACAACTGTGGTAGGACCTCCGTTCAACATTCACTTGTGATTTCACATACTATGGGCAAATTGGGAACGACTTTGACTTTGGACTTGGGGGGAAACCAGAGTATGCGGAGGAAACCTACCAAGCACGAGGAGAACTGTGAACTGTTATAATGATTGCCCTTTATACAATGCCTTATGGTTCTGTTTATCATTATAAAGAAGCATGTCTTCAAAGAAATAATCACCAAAAATGTGCACTTAAGAAATACAGACAAGTATTGTGTGGATAAAAAGTGCATCACTTCATGACGCAAAATCGACAGACGGTATCTTAAAAGACCTCAACTGCAGGGCATTTCTTACCTGTAGCCCTTTGCCGCACAACGTATCCAGAGGCACCTCATCTCTTTTAGTGTCTGATCGACCATCAGTCAGGACCAGCACTAAACTGTTTGCGTGGTTCGAACCCAGCCGGTTGATCATATTATTCCAAGAAAACTTGAGTGCTTCTCCGGTGTAGGTGGCTTCAGCCAGCCAGCGCAATTCTTTAATAGCACTGGAGAATAAGAAATAAGACATAAGACATACAGGCAGAAATAGAAGTTTAAATCAAAGGTTTGCATGACGTGTACTATTGGGACCGACGTACTGCTTGAGCGCTGTTATGTTGCCGATGTTGGGGTCACCAAGCCTCACAACCTCTTGAGCATTTTCTCCACTGTACTGCACCACACCAATGTGAGAATCGTCCGGCCCAAACTGCACACAACATAAAATGCGGTGAGTGAATGGAGTTTCTGATTATTACAAAAATGTGAAAGAGGTGAAACGTAATTGACGGAGCCTTACTTTGACATGCTGATCTCTAATCAGCCTGTCGAGCACAGCGATGATGAAGTCCTTAGCAATGGCAAAGTTGTTAGCGCCGATACTCTCAGAGCTGTCCACGACGAAGGTGATGTTCAGGGGTCCGCACTTACACTCTAAACACACACTAAGCATTAAAACTTGACATCTAAAATACCTCGTTTCCGTCTTTCTAAGATCAACAAGTTCTAATCCAAACCAAACAGTGTTATTTCCTCTTGTACACTTCAAAGCAGAAGAAGGGAACCTTACTCACCACAACAAGCTGAAAGGAAAATAGAAAAAAGAAAACTTGGTGAGAAACTAATTTTCCATTGCACTAGATGAAAGGAAGTGCCCAAAACAAAAGGATTATCAGTTAAATCAACATGCACAAAGTAGCATATGTTGTTCCCAGATTAACTCTTCACAAAGCATCCTTCCCTCAGTTTTAACATTGTGTTCACACTGTATTAAGCTCTTAATCAACATGCATTTGCTCAAATAAACCTTTTCTCTTCCACGACTATTGTATATTCTTATGTTTTCTTTTCCCTAAAAGTATATATATATATATATATATATATATATATATATATATATATATATAGTACTGTATATTACATTTTAATGGGAATTCACCAAAATGGCTGCCTGTTACTGTACGTGTTATTGACGCCTACAGCACATAAACAACCAGCCAGAATCTCGTGTTCCAGAATTGTCCAGTCTCTCTTTATTCGAAAATACAGTAACTTTCCCATATTCTCTAACATTCATAAGAACAGCTCAGTTAAACACATGTCAAAGAGTCTTAGGAAAAATATTTTCAGTCAAAAGTCCCAAGAAAATGGTTTACTCACAGCACATTCTCATGATGATGTCCAGGATCTCACAGTCCTTAAGAAAAAGAAAAGCACAATAAATCTTCTTGCCTTCCAATTCTATCACTAACCGCATTCAAGGTCATGGAGAAACCAGATTCTTATTTAAAAAAAGTTAAAAAGTTAAAAAAAAAAAAAAATAAATAAATCTTATAACTCCATCCAGTCGCCATCGGGCACATCGGACGACAAATGGTTAAATGCTCATTGGCAGCTCAGTTGCACTGAGGCTCGAGCCAGGGACCTTTTGATCAGTGGTCCAGCACCTTAACCACTAAGCAAGTTATGCTACTTGGCCATGATATAAATCTGATTTCCATTTTTCATATCATGTAATAATCTGACACTACAGTAATAAAAGGAGCAGCGCACTCATTCAAAAGTGCATCAACATTTTAAAAGTTTGGAGCAGCTCACTAATGCATAACTAAAGTGTATTTAAACATATACTGCATAATGCATATTTTTTGTATATATATTTGTATAACTGAAAATTAAATTTAGTACAAGTTAGCAAGAATACAAATCTCTGAAGTAAATCTGGTCAGATCCATATGATATTATATTTTTGTATACTTATTTATAGTTTTAAAAAACTATATGACTGTCCCCATTGGTTGGACAATATATGTTTATCTTATCTTGAATAGTAACCATCGATTAAACGTAAGAACAAACATTTGTTTTTTTTGTCATTGTTTTTATTATTAGAGACGGGCGTAGCTCAGTGGTTAAGGGATTGGACTATGGCTCAGAAGGTCACAGGTTTAAACCCCACCACCACCATGTTCCCACTGTTGGGAGGAAGGCCCTTAACCATTAAGTGCTCAGACGTAATGAGAGTCACTCTGGATTAGGGTCTCTGCCAAATGGCATTACTATAAATCTATAAGGAGGACCAACATACTGCTCAACCCGAAAGCACAATAAGACTAGGTACATCTATACCTGGAATAAAACTGTAAAGTGGGCATGTCTGTACATTGAAGAAATTTAGCGAAATAATAATTCGGAGTGACGCAAGATGACTAATAGAACACATCAAGATGGTTTTTGCATTTTTTTTTCTGTCTGTCTGTTTGTTTGTGCACACATCACATAAAAACTACTGAATCAATTTTAACGGGGTTTTCGCAGATGTATTTGGCCGAGCTTGAAGTAACATACTGTATACTGTATGCTTTGTTTCATCACAATTGGCCCACGGGAAGAGAAGATACTATATGCTGCTTTAAAATTTAAAAGGAAAACGCCCTTATACTTATAATAGAAAAATCGACATTGAAAAAATTCATACATTTTTAAAAACGCGACGTCAGCGATGTGAAACTATTCCGGCATTTAAAAAGTTCAAAGTGAAATCGTTCACTGCGGATCGGAGGATTGAAGTGAGTCAAACAGTTCAATTCCATTTCCACTGAAAGAAAATGGTCCTGGTCCAGACTGCGAGCTCCTGGTCTGGAACCATTGTTCGGAAAAGAACAATTCAGACTTTGTTTCAAGACGCTCTGAACTCTTTGGTTTTGATTAACTTCAAATTTTAAGTAAATTATGTTAAGAAAACTGGAGCAATGCTTATTACGCTTGCAATACTTCTCCTAAAATATAATATTACTAATGTTTATGTTAAAAAGGCAATTTTAGCACAAACAGTACAGTATATTCTCATATGTATTTATTTGCTCAGGAGGAAAAAAAAAAGGAATATGAATGTGTTGTCTAATCAGATGAATCAAGTTAGTAGCATTGTAGTAGATGCATACAAGATACAAGGTGTTATAGAGACAAGGTTGATTGTTCATGGCCAACTTACATCAGCTCCAGGAGGGCCAGGAGGTCCAGGAGGTCCCTGGTCATGAGAAAGGGAAAAATTAAAAATGTGCACATACTTAATACTCCGATATCTATGCCTAATATCTTGCACTACCGTTCACACATAAACTGCTAATATTACTTGCTCGTTCCAGAGCGCTGGCCTTGGATAGAACCAAGCGAGCCTTTCATTCTTCCTACACAGAAGGAGCTCTACCAGGGAAATGTTGATCCTAGTCTTTGGAGACATCACTCTCCAAATAAGAGCATTTTTGAGGCAGAAGTGTCTCCTCCTTTATGGATGGCGTCCAGAGGTGGAATTTCTGCTTGAGAGCAAGCAAGCACTCTCCTCCGGCTTGCAACTTATGTGACAACATCCTGTTCAGATCCAATACAGCACGTGTGTCCAGTATGTATATACATATTAAAAAATATTACACATATATACACAATATACATATTTTTTCTTACTGCTTTGTTGTTGTTTTTTTACCCTTGATCTCACA
Source organism: Clarias fuscus (assembly GCA_030347435.1). Taxonomy (NCBI): domain Eukaryota; kingdom Metazoa; phylum Chordata; class Actinopteri; order Siluriformes; family Clariidae; genus Clarias; species Clarias fuscus. The sequence goes on from CM059219.1 coordinate 25,867,902, forward strand.
TGTCAGAAGTAACCAATTCTTTTCGAGCGAGCAATTAAACCTATTAAATGTGTGTTTTTTTGTTTGTTTTTGTTTTTTTTCGTATTTGACATGCATAGAAAAACAGGAAAAGCGTCTGGCGAACACTGTGTTCTCAACCTTGGCATCTTCTGTGTAATTTGTAAGCTGTGAAAAAGCCTGCTGTGTTGCACAAAATAATAGCGTTCGTCTGCAGATGGGGACAACAAATCCAGACGATGCCAGAGACATCCATGACAGCAAAACTGCCTGTGCTCTCGGGATGACTGGAATAGGAAAATCTCTCTCTTCTGTCAATCATACAGTAGCAGCAACGCTTGCCAGTCATGGATGTCATGGAGTTCAGGCATGCCAACAAGGGCAAAGTGCCCTGCATGCAGTACATGGACAGAAGTGGTGAAGGATATGACGAAACCAAATTTGGAATCAAATGTAGGAAAAAAAGAAAGCCATTAAAATACGAGGGGTGTTCAAGTCAAACAGGGAATTGTGATGAAATTTCTGGCGAATGTTGGTGTAAAAGCGATTGAAGTTCACAGAAGACTTCAAGCACGGCCCTGTGATGAGACTGAATCGTGCAAACGTTTTAAAGAAGGTCATACGTCCATGCTGAAATGGCTCGGAGCCCGCTCCAGTCTTTCCCTTAAAACATTCAGCTCCAGATCCTTGAAAATCGATGGATAACTTCTCACAAACGTGCAGAAGACACCACTTGAAGCCACTTCAACCTCGCTCCAAGCCATTTCCGCATGTTTGGTCCATTAAAGGAGTTCCTGGAAGTCTGATCATGGCTCTGGTGTAATATGAGAACTTTCTACCTTCATGGTATCCAAGCACTAGTAAAATTCTGGGATAAGTGCATTAGTGTAGCAGGGGAGTATATAGAGAAATAAGGGAGTTTTTACTCTCATAACTGTTCTGTTATTCTGCGTAATCAAAAGTCCCGGTTTGACTTGAACACCCCTTGGACAGACAGCACCATGTTCAGGACATACAATAAGATGTGCAGTGATAAGGCAGGACAAGCATTTTGAGGGGAATATTAGTTTCGGTGTTTAGTCATGTACTCACGGGTAATCCTTCAGGTCCTCTGTGTCCTTTTGCTCCTTTTGGTCCAGACTGTCCTGGTCGATCATTCTATAAAATATAAAAAGGCATCCATAAATGTCCAGTAATGTGTATTATTTCTAGGTTACAAGTATTTCTTGTTTCACACTTTCAACTCCTACTTGCGAAAAACGAACCCATACAAGCACATCTTCTCTATACTCTTTTCACTAGATCATGGTCAGGCTTTTAAGATAATACCAACCATCTGCCCTTTTTTTACAACTGCCTCACTCGAGCTGGTTCTATAGCCCTCAAATTCCACACTTTTTAAGCCGACAAGCACCCGAGTCTCAATGTCAAGGATTGTTTTTGTTTCTTAGCTCTACTGTAATTACTTTCACAGACTTTTGAGACGAAGTCGAACCCCTTGATTATGGAAGACGCTTCACAATCCCCATGAAATATTTATAATCACATAAGAACATTTTCAAATATGATGATCCTCATGAGCGGGACACGGCACAAGCCTTAAGATCAACTGCTGATTTAGAGCAGAGGAAGTCACATGCGTGATCCATATGGTTTAAGTTTAAAGAGAGACATTACAAACCCCGTGGACAGCTCAAGGACAGGAAGATAAACTAAACTTCACATGAAATATGCACTCTGTAATACTGTAAAACTAAACAAAGATCTCACTAGTGTCACTATTCTGAATAATGAGCTGAGTAATATATACACTATATACAAAAATGACAAATTTGTAAACATGTGTAGTTGAACGTCTCATGCACTGTATAGAAGTCAATAAAAAGCCCATGTTTTTATCTCAACTTGGCTGACTTGCAGACTTTAACATGTACAGGCTTTTCCAAAAGTCTCTATACATAAAGGAAGTTAACATGAAACTTTTTTACAGTATTGCCATTTCGTCATCTCTTCATCCACTTGTGACGAAACTCATGTTAGCACACCTGGTGTTATAAACATAAGCGCTTTCATTCGGCGCAAACCATGCAACAGCTTTCCTCCCCCAGTGTGAGAGTGATTTCAATATGGTCTTACTATGTAAGGGATTGTGAAAGGCTATGTAAGGTTTTAAAATATAAAATAAAGTATGAAAAAATCGTCCAGGAGCTATTTCGCTAACTAAATTTAATTTGGCTGCTCCCACTGAGGGGTCGCCATGGTGGACTACCCGATCTGCACATAACTTGGCACAGATTTTTTATACTACCCATTTTTTTTTTACCCTGGCTTGGGACCAGCACTGCATCCAATGGCTGGGAAGTATGGGGTGTGGTGTTAAAACAAGTTAATTTCCCATACAGTACTTTTGGGACACCCTGTACTTGAAAGTAATCAGACATCCAGTAGACATACCCTTACCAAACCAAAGAAACTAGCCATAAGGTTCTGTTACCTGTCCTTTTGTGTAATTTTACATTTTTCTTTTTGTCATCCATCCATTATCTGTAGCGTCATGGGGAACCTCAAACCTATCACAGGGAACTCAGGGCACATTACTAAACATAACTAAATATACATTCACCGTATACATTATGTGACTGTGACCATACCTAAGTGTTATCTCTCCTATTCTGCTCCCCCCCTCCCCTCTCTTTCCCTCTCTCTGTCGAGATACACATGTCGTTCCTGAGCTGCCAGTGATCCAGACTCCTTCTGCTCTCTGGACCTTTCGGACTGTCCTTTCCTGGTGCCCCGCTTCTGGTTGAAGATCTCGTCACATGGATGCCCCGTGTGTCTCTTGGGATGCGTCCGGTGTCTGGGGACGATTTCACGATTTCTACTTTGAAGACTGTCCTGTCCTCGACTGATGTTGACTTGGCTGCAGTCGCTCGATACTTCAGATCTGGAATTTCCTGCAAGTCTACCTGAGCCTCCAATAACTACCTGGCCTCCATATTAACATCGATTAACATCAACTGTTATACTGAACTGTCTGCCACCTAACACACAGTATGAATGCAGATCAATTCCTGCTTTCTGTTTCACCCAAATGAGGATGGGTTCCCTGTTGAGGCCGGTTCCTATCAAGGTTTCTTCCTACTGCCATCTCGGGGAGTTTTTCCCTGCCACCGTCGCCCTCGGCTTGTTCATCAGGGACTATCTGACCATTTTGATTCATACACATTCACTTTTCATACAAACTTAGATCATTCTTTTGACTGTGTAAAGCTGCTTTGCGGTGATGATAATTGTTGAAAGCGCTAAACAAATAAAATTGAATTGAATTGAATGACAGGCTAAGCCCTGGATTGGGTGCCTGCCCGTCACATGGCACAAGCAGACTTACAAACCCTGTCATACATTACAGGCAATTTGTAAATTCCAATAAGTCAACACCACATGTCTTTGGACTGTTGAAGGAACCCAGAGTAGCCGGAGGAAACGCCCCGAGCACAAGGGGGAAATGTGATTCAAACCGCCAATCCCGGATGTGCGAGTCCACAAAGTGCTAACCAATAAGACACCTCAAATTTTGAGTGAAAAAAAAAGCATACTACAATAAACAACCTACCTGGTTCATGTTCGTTACACCATAAATAAAAAAATTAAAACTCAATCAGCACAAATACACCTAAAATCTTTTTTTTTAAAAAAAGGACAGACAGATGGACTTTGCTCTGCTGGCCCATTTATACCAGCCGACTCTGCGCGTAAGACTTAGTCATCCAGGCCGTTGGTACAGTACAGTAGGTTTGGAAAGTCTTCTGGAAACTGTGGCTGTTCAAGGAAGACTCTGGGGCCAACATCTGCAACAGCTTTCCACCCTTGTAAGCATACGTAACAGACTTTCCCCCTCAGTCATAATGGCAACTTCCAGGCATCTTTACAATCCTTATAGACTTGCCACAATATAAGTTCTAAGCTCAATCGACTGAATCTTCCCCTCGCCTCGCTGATTGAAGTACAACATTTTCAACATTGACTATGACCATAATGCATGGGATTTATGTGCCTTGAGTTGAAATGAAGCAATGATTTTGGTAGCATATAGAAAGGGTTGAAACTGAAGTCGTCGAGGGTAGACTCACTGATCGAGCTGTCTATCCAACCTCTTTTAGGAGCACTGGTGAAGTCAGCCAACCTGCTCAAACTCTCCACTATCACAAACTCATCTCCCAGAGTATTGAGATACTGTACAGGCACCTAAGAAAGTCAGGCTGTGCTTGTATTGCAGGCACGGCTAGGACCAATCAGCAACTGTGAATCCTTGCTTGTTTGAATCTTGACTTTAAACACACCAAGAGGGGATTTACCTGTTTTACTATTCTGGCACTCCTCTGGTTCCATAAAATAACACCTCCCTGATTTCATAGGACCACACAGTGTTTACTGGACAAATTTTTGAAGCTCTGGAGATCCAGACTCTACTATTGATATATAACTTCGCCTAAAAGTTTCTGTATATTAACATGTTTATTAGATAGTCATGAACTTTGTCAGTGTCTTGAATAAAAAAAAAAAAAAAGATTTGGCAAAAGAGTAATACCCTACAATCCTTCCATGAGGATCTTACAAAAATACTTGAAAAATATGTAACGTACAGTTGTGTCTAAAGATGTTAATGCCCCAGTATATCCACTTTGAAACCCGTTAGAGTCATGGAGGAGGACACCTTTTTGACTTCTAGTCCAGAGGGAGCAAGGTCAAGTACATTCTTGACCCAAGGGCTCTTCATAGATTTTTTACAATTAACATCAAAAGCCTGCTCCTTTTTTATGGAGGTTGTGGAGTTGTACATCAGATACTTAAGCTTGTGTCTTAATCTTTAGTGTCTTACTCTGACATGTAAGAAGAGAACTCCAGACCCCTAAGATTTCAGCCATACTCACTTCCCCAATCTCTGTCAGTCTCCCTAGGTTAAGTTAACTGACTTACTAAGTGCACTTACTTAGCTCATCAACTTTTGTAGCATTCATTCAGTCCATGTCCTGTTTGCGTTTTCTTCATACAAGTCTCGTTCCTATGGGGAGCAAGGGCTAAACTGTCTGGTCCAATTCCACAGAAAGGCCAATGCAGCACAACCTACAGAAAAAAGTAAGTGCTAGCCATGATACCAGTAGCTAGAAGGCACCATTGCAACACAGGCCACCACACATGAGACCCTACAGGCAAAGAGTTCAAGGCCTTTAAACTCCTCAGATCCCAATCTGATCAAGGATGTACGGAATATGCAGGACAAACAAGTCTGATTCAATAAGGTCACAACCCACAACACCTAAAGGATCCGCCACTAATGTGTTGCATTTTTTATTTCAGGGCTGATCGATGTATAAGAATTGTTTAGTTAACCAGTACAAACATTGGCAAAAATTTGGCAGTATGTAAGTAGAAAAAATCAAAAGGTTATATCAATAATAGTCTCTCCATTGGTTTTTATCAACCACACGTCTTCCAGAAGTTGATGTTTCAGCACTATCTGTTCAGGTTTTGATTCTGTGTTAAAGGGTTCTTAATCCATTTTGAATCTTGTTTTCTTTGCTTGATGCAGCACAATAACTTGAGCTTTCTTTTGGCCAGGCAGTTTATAATAGGATCATTCCTACATTATATATATATATCCTGAACAGATTGCTGGGCCTCCCTTTGCTCTTAAAACAGACTCAATTACTTCTGACATGCATTCCATAAGATGTTGGAGGAATTCCTTTGAGATCCTGGCCCATGTTGATTTGATTACATTACACAATCCCTGCGGATTTTCCATGCTGCAATAAACCTCCTGATCTACCACATCCCAAATGTGGTATATAGGATTCAGATCCGGTAAATGGGAAGGTCACTGAAGAACACTGACCTCATTGAAACCAGTTTCAGATGATGTTTGGCTTGTAACATGGTGCAAGTAACACAAAATGTGTCAACTCTTGAAAAAGGCAGGTTGGGTCCATGGGTTTATGCCGCTGGTAGCAAATTCGGACCCTAACATCTGTGCTTGTCAGCGGAAATCGAGATTCATTAGATCAGGCAATGTTTATTCAGTCTTCATCTTTCGGTGAGTCTTCACTCACTGCGGCCTCAGATGTCTGTTCTTGAAGGAAGCTTTTGCTGCTGTAGTCCATCCACTTTAATGTTCAGCACGTTGTGCATTCTGAGATGATTTTCTGCTCACCACAATGGTACAGAGTGGTTGTCTGAGATTCTGTCGCATTTCAACCAGTCTGGCCACTCTGTTTTGACGGGCCTCATCAACAAGTCACTTCTTTCCACAGAACCGCTGCCTAAGGGATTTTTTTTAATGGCACCATTATAAGTAAAATCTAGAGACTGTTGGTCAAAAAATGGAGATAAATCTTCTCCTTTACTGATGGTTGATGTGAACAATAAATGTATTCTTTTATGGATTGCAGCACTGCCACAAGAATGATTAGATAATTACATGAGTGAGTAGGTGGGACGGTGGCTCAGTGGTGAGCACTGTCGCCTTGCACCTCCTGGGTTGATTCCCGCCCCTGGTCTGGGTGCATGGAGTTTGCATGTTCTCCCCATACTTGGTTGGTTTCCCTTTGTGTACTACAGTTTTCTCCCACAGTCCAAAGTACCAAATTGGCATTCCTACATTGCACGTATTGTGTGAACGAACGCATGAATGTGTGGTGTGCTCTGGGATGGATTGTGATGGATCGTACCCCGTGCCTCGTGCTGTAAGTCTCCTGAGATATCCTGTACCCTGAATACAGGATAAAGCGGTATAGACAAGAAGTGAGTGAATAGGTGTAGTGATGTTCCTAATAAAGCGCTCAATGAGAGTACATCCAAGAATCTCAGATTAATTAAAATCTGCATTTTTTTTTTATTTAACATTTTTAGGGTTTAACTTTTTTTTTTTTGACTGTGTTCTTCCAGTGGCCGTTTCTCAGTGGTTAAATTATTGGCCTATAATATGGAAGGTCCCATGTTCAAACCCAAGCACGACCAAGTTGCCCCTGTTGGGCTCTTAAGTCGCTCTGGATACGGGCATCTGCCAATGCTGTAAATGTGGCATCTGGCATTTTTGACTTGTCAAGGGGGGGAAAAAAAGCATTTTGGCGAGGCTTTTTGGACTTTGTTGTTGTTTGTTGTTTTTAAACTTAAAAAAAAAAAATTATTGCTATCAGCACACTACAGTATTTCTGTGTTCCAAAGTATTCAATGTTGTATGCGGAAATACAAAGTCCTTAAATCAGGATGATTCATTGTTTCAGACTGTGCATTCTTTGGTCATGTTATCATTATAACAAGCGGTTTATTGCTCAGATAACACGACTAATGTTATGGTATAAATGTTTCTAAATCTTCTCTAACCTTTCCACCATTACTTGCTCATAGTCTCTCTTGAATATCATATGTTTTTACTTGCATCTGTCAAATGTGGTTCAGCCCATAAACACTGGGGAGGTACAGATGTTGAGATAAAGGAGCTGCACGAAGCATTCTTGATTAATTCACATGACTTCTCTCCAAGACTGCTTTCCAAGAGTACTTTTACATTCGGACGTATGCCGTGACGCTGTGAGCTGGAAATCACACAACTGACAGCACTTGTAACCGCTACAAATAACCAATTCAACCAATCTAAACAAGATCTCGTTACTGGAATACAAACAAGTGTAACAGTTCATTGAATGCATAGTGAACGTACATGCTCAGGCAACTGTGAAGTCAACATATGGACTCCAGACGTGAGCCAAGCTTGCGTGACATTACATTATACTGTATGGGAAAGCTTGCCTAGTTCGAATGGCAGCCTATACACCTCCCATATTACTACCTTATTTGGACCCGAGAACTTTCAAAACATGAGTTATTCCGCTAAAGTTCTGCAGAAGTACACAAACCGGTACAGGAGCCAGATATTCGATAATACATAATCAAGCATTTCCTCAGACTGTCCTGTTGGGACCAGACTCTACGACTAGACTCCCCCAGCCTCCATAACTCAAGAACAACAAATAAGACCTTGATAGCATGATCTCTTCACAGACTTGTTACCAACCCAGAGGGAGCGAACTGTTTACTCAATTGGACCGTATCGTCTAAACACACACACGCGCACAGAGTGAAAGATCCTCAAAACTTAATGAAATGGTTACACAACACATAAAGCAATTAAGCGAAAAAAGCTTCAAAAGTGCCTAAAACAAACCAAAAACGTTTTCAAAGCCGTCTGGATGAAAATCGTGTACTGTAATAGTGTTTTTTTTTTTTATTAAATTTAAGTCAAAGTTATGAATATTTTTAATCTCACCAACAAACCAATGCTGTCCAGACTGCTCTTCTTTACAAAAATGTGATAAACAACACATGCTTTGTATTGAAACCAGAGAAGTTCTTTGATGTGGCCTGAACCAAATGCACAACACTTAAAAATCACATGGTGATACCAGAATAATATCGCCAGATGTTGCCAAAATAAAAAATGACCAACATGTTTAATCCCCAGATCTGCCTGGTTTTGGCTTTACACAGGATGTCTCATACGGGCTAAAGGTTCATTCGGACCATATGGGATTTATTACAAGAGGCATGGTGGATGAGCAGTTTGGCATCAATAAAGCGCATTCTTGGCTGAACCTGGACTTCCCAAAGACAGACATTATAAAGAACAATCTATGAGCTGCTACCAAAACTTCATCATCGAGTACTACAATGGCACTTTATCCACGATTTAATCATCACACCCTGTTTATCATAGGATCCATATGTTCTCTTCAATTTCTTTCCTTAAAAGAACAGACAACAGAAAAAAAAACCAAACTGCTTCTCGCACCACTTTGAAATCTAAGTCTAATGGATCGACTAAAATGTGTTACCTGTTGTCTTTGAGGTTTCCCTTGCACTGTTTGGTCTTGTTTCCATGACAAGATACACACGCAGCTGTGAAAACTCAAATGTGGTGCCAACAACCAGGCCAGTACCATCAAAGAGAAAAACTGCGCCGATCTCAGCAGCTCAAACAAAAGGAATGACTTAGATAAAGGACTGACAGAAACTGAAGATAAGGAGAGGGAAGGGAAATGATAGACATGGAGGTCGGAAATAAAACAGGAGGAGTGGGTGGAGGAATGTTCTTTTCCTGGTGAGAAAACAACAATTGTTCAAGTGACAATAAAATTATTATTTTTTAGGTACTCACATCTTGGCCGGGTTCACCAGGTTCACCGTCATCTCCTTTGGGGCCTGGTGTTCCTTTGCTTCCCTGAAGAGGACAGGAGATTTTTCATGATATGTAATCTCGGCATGAACATGTTGTCAAAGCACTAGTATGCTTGATGCTATACTTACAGGCTCCCCGGAATCTCCCCTGGGACCAGGATAACCCTAGGACATTGAAAAGACAAAGATACATCAACCCCATATGAAACCATGAAGCTTTTTTTATTTTTGTAAATATTCATGAGAGTCATGTATACCTGGAAACCATGGCAACCCTCTGTTCCATTTCCTGGTGGTCCGTCTTCTCCCTATGCATTAAACAATATAATTACAGTCTCCACTTTTTACTAAACTCCTGTTTTTTTGCATCTCTGGTTATTTTTCACACAAAGTGAACAAACCCTCTCTCCCATAAGGCCTCTGTCTCCTGGGGCGCCTTTGATTCCTCGGGGTCCTTTAGAACCCTATAAAAAGGTGAAAAGACGAACATACTGTAGTAGTAAGTGGCTTTTAAGTTAAAAGTATGTAATTGCAGATTTGAGCTTTTAAAATGTCTTACCTCTTGTCCTGGGGGACCCTCGTCACCACGGTAACCTGAAGGCCCAGGCTTTCCTGCCTCACCCTAAGATTTAAAAAAAAAAAAAAAAAAACAACTTATGAGCCACTTTATACTATGGATTAATATATAGATAGATATGTACAGTACGCTTTTAGAAAGAGGTTGAGAGTAATTCATTATTTTTTCTCATCAATCAACAAATGTATCCCATAATTTTAATGCCGTTAAGTAACATCCTGACTATACCTAGACCTTTTAAAGACTGGGACTTCTACCAACACCTACTCCTGTATTGTCTGGACTGTGTATTTCACGTTGTTGTTGTGTAGGAAGATAAAAAATTTCCTCAATCATAGCTTTTTTCATCTCTCCATCAATCCAGACTAATCTTCCAGTCCCTCCTGGTGATGTGTACCAGCATACAAGTTTCATGTTACCATTCAAGTGCCAGGTTCTCCAGGAGAGGTGATACTGTATTTGGCATTCAAGCCAATCAGACCATAAGAATCTTGCCCTTTGAAAGGCTCCTGGAGGGACATTAGAGTTCTGGCATGGTGACGTTTGGGATTTTAGTCTCTCGCCTTATTATGGTGCTTTTCTTATTTAGCTTAGCTGTTTGTTTGGCTGAACTGTTGGTTACGAAAAATTCCACTTAATATGTTGGAATCGCTGCTTTCTTTGGAACCTGTGAAACTTCGGAGAATGTCCAATTTCCTTCTACAGATTCCTTTCCAACATCTTATCTTGGAAGTCTTTATGGATAATTCCATTGTCCTCATGGCTGTTTATCTACCCTGTGAGCTCTGGAGCTTTATATCAACAGGTGTGCGGCTTTCACAATCATAGTCAAAAAGCTATGCTTTCCACTTCAGTCACACTGAAGAAACATCTCATGGACAGTCAACAGTTATTTGTGCATCAAAGCTCAATTTTTTCCAAGTGTCATAACAAAAGGGCACATGATGGTTTTTCCTTTAATTGCGCAATTGTTTGCACCTAATCATTTCTTACAATCTGTCAAAACTAAATGCATAATTCATTGCCAATAGTTCAATGGTGTACCAGTTTTACATTTTACACTTAATTTCACATGAATGAAATAAAGAGGTCATACTGTAGTTGTTTATGTATGACAGTCTGGGAAAACTACCAAAAAATGTATCAATTCTCAATTCAAAAATCTATTTTTACCAAAACCAGTTTTACCATTTAAAGGGGATGCATTATGCAACTTTAACTTTTAATCACTTTTAGACCTTCAAATGGGTCACCAGTATGCATGTCCAAAAAACACATTCTTTTTGTACTTTTTTTTTCTTCTGTTTTTGTATTCGTCAGGGCTTAAACAGGTTAATCAGATTTTCCTGCTCATGTGACCTCATATAAGAAGAGCCCCTCCCTCAGCTTGTTGCTCAGTAGTTCATTCAGCTGGTGCATTAACTCACACTTTGGGGAAGGTTGTGAAACATTTTTAAAAAATGGTAAAATATGAGACCTTTAAGCAGCCATAAATTAATTTCTCGAACATAATGAATAACTGAATTTACTGATAACTTTTGGTTTACTGGTAACTTTTAAATCTCGCCTTGTCTATTTTCAAAGATTGCACAAGTGGGTACGGACGCAGCCAAACCATGTCTGCATAACAATCTTAAAATCCTGCCCATAGTGCAAAGTGTGATTTCCTCACACACTGAATGTTTGGACAAGTTATTGGACAGCTACAGTACCGGACAAAAGTCAAAGACCACCCTTTTGTTCTCTCTCGTATTGTATTGTAGTGGAGTAAAAAAAAAAAAAAAATTTTACACAAATACAGTTCAGCTACTCAGGTATGGTACAGATGCATTAAATATGTACATAATCAAAGATTAAACCGTTACGCCTGGTTGAGATTCGGGGGGGGGAGGGGGGGGGGGTTTGGGGGGACTTATTATAGTTCAGGAAAGCCTGTAGCTTTTAGAAAGCTGTCAATGTCAAAATGTGACCGTATGAAGGGTTTTTCTAGGCCGCCAGATATTCATAATATGCATAAAGCACATTCCATTTGATATCAGCTAAACTCCATTCTATATTTGGAAAACATGGAATAAAAAACTATTGCACACAATGAGGTTAACACAAGTTACACTAATTATCTTTCTTCAGATTTTTTTTTAGTGTTGAGTCATATTCCAGAAATACACATATGACTCCATAAAAACTACATTACTGTTTATATTCAGCTTTGACTTTTCCCCGAGTCTTGGAACATAAGGAAATTAACCAAATGGAGGATTTGGAAAAAGTAGTGGCTTTTACTCATATATTACAAAACACATCACGATTTTCCAACTTCATTTACTCCCTCAACCTTTCCAACTGGAAAAAAAATGCTGTGCCAGTAAAGGTAAAAAAAAAAAATAAAAAATAAAAAAAGAAAGAAAAGAAAAGTAAAGCTATAGTTCAGATTGTATTTAGGTTACACAAAAGAAAACTGTATATATATAATGTATATACTGTATATATATAAAAAAAACCATTTAATATGACGTACGTGCTACAGCGTGTACAGTATAAATTGCTAATTTAGATGCTCAGGGAAGACTAAACACAAGTGAAATGCTGTTCCTTATAAGGCATGCTAGAGAAGGGAGGTGTGACGAGAAGCATCAGCCGCACTGTTTGGAGGATTCTAAACAAAGCATGACCCGTGAGTTTATTTCAACAGAATTCAAATTCCGAAATACCACCCTTGTGATTAAAATTGCATTTTTACAAATAAACCTATTTTAAGATCACAGTGTCTTTCTATTATTATTATTATATTAGTAATATCATTTATTTGTTTTTTCTTAACAAGTAGTTAAAGTAAGTAGCAAAGATTCAAGATTCTTCATTTGTCACTATACAAGTATAGCGAAATTAAAGCAATCTGTGCAGAGCAATTTAATTCTTTTCAATAGCTTCTTATATATACATTATATGCGTATTATTATTATTATTATTATTATTATTATTATTTTAAAAAGTAGCTAAACTGAAGATACTAAGGAAATACAAGCTAAATATAACTGTTTAAGATATTTTCACTTTCTAAAAATATAAATATATATTTTAAGTCAATCTTAGACTGATTTAGATGGATTTAGATTGGGTACAAATAAAGCACTTGTGGCTTAGACTGTTCACAAATAAAGTCATCTATCCATTAGATTAATAAACTAATACCCTGAAATGTTTTTCAATTTCAATCTAATTTTGTAATGGTCATGAAATTCTGATTCGGTTTGCTAAATCATGATTTAGTCACACAGAAACACGACTCGACATGAACCCCTGCAGCTGCTCCCTGATCCTGACAAGCTAGTTCATTACAAGAGTGCAAAAATGATAAGTGAAGACAGTAACTGGAAAGTGCAAGTTATCTGCTGCTGCGATTTAAAAAAAAAAAAAAAATGATGTGTACTATTATCGGCCAATTTTAACTAAAAACAACAGAAATAACTGAATTTGACAGGTTTCTAAATGCTCCCTTGAAACAAGTGAGTAGGTTTGGATTGGGTCACTGTGGACATCTGGGAACCAGTCAGGATGGAGAAACTGTAAATCTGAAAATGCTTCTTTTTTATTTTTCACTCTTTTCATATCATCTCATCACCTAAATCAGTTCAAACTCTTGCGCTGATCTCTGGTGTGCCTCTTAACCAACAGCCAACATCTGCGACTTTGGACAAATGTAGGGAGGTGGGGAGGCGGGGGGGGGGGGGGGGGGGGGGGTAAGATGCCTGAGCTCTGAGATCAGCTTTGAGCTTTCAGATTAGAAGACCATCTAGTTCAAGAAGCACTCAGGGCTCTGTCCTCTTATATTAGATGTTTTTTTTTTTTTTCAATTATTTAAAATGTTTTCTTTGTAATGAAGAATGATGGAAAATGCACCATTGGTGATGTTTCCGAATTCAGAACCTATCACCAATCTGTGCCACATTTTGTTGGCACGTATGTTTATCATCAGATTAGTTAAAGCATGTATGGGTTTCTCACATACTGGGTCGCCGTTAGCTCCAGTCGATCCCTCACGCCCAGGCTCGCCGCGAGGACCTGGCTCACCCTGCGAAGGTCAAAGGTTACATCATTACTTCTTATTCACCTTAATGAAATTCTTTCATTTCAGGTTATAAGGGAAGTCTTTCTCATATAGAATAGCATCTTGTATTTTTTCTATAAGCCATAATACAAGGTGAAGCCAGTCTTACTTAAAAAATAAAAAATTAAAAAAACACACACTACTGTATAGACAGCCATGGCGTCTAAACAATCACGGTTTCTAAGGAAAAACAGTTTAGTTGGGAACCTCTTTTAGAGATAACAACTCCCTCCACCCACTTGATACATGTGATGTCACTCCTAATTGCAGTATTTTCACTATAGATAAAATGAGTGTCTCCAAAAATAAACGTAGAAACTTACAGGGTCGCCTCTGGGTCCTCTGTTCCCTCTGGAACCTTGTTCACCTTTCTCGCCTCCTGTACCCTAGAAAGGCATTGAAATATAAAATGTGTAATTCATGGAAATCCTGCTACACTGCAAAAAAGAAAAAGAAAAAAAAAGACATTTTAGCAAGTACTATATTATTTATCATAATTTTTCTTTTCCTAAAATGTAGTAAGATTACAATAAATCAAATATATGATTATTAAGCTTATTTCTAGTAACATTTTAAGCAACTACTTTCTTGTTCTAGTGGAAGATAATTTTGCTTCTTTGAAAAAAAAAATGCTAAAACTAGCAAAAAAAAAATTTTCTTAATTTTTTTAAAGTTTTGCTTTAAAATAAAAAAAGAAAATATGTCTAGCAATAAAATTAATAGTCTTGTATTCGGTTTGATGTAATCTCATTTTATGAAAATCACAAAATTATTCTAGATGTAACTATATTCACTTGCTAGGTGTTTTTTTTTTTTTTTTGCAGAAAATATTTTTATAATGAAAATTGTTGAAATTATTACTCTCTCGCCAGGTGGGCCATCTGCTCCTTGTGGTCCCTAAAAAAAAATAAAAAAAATAAAAAACAGAAAACATATTGTTGTTTTTCATTCTCAGCGTATAATATATATAGCATTTAAAAACATAGACATGATAAATTATATCTCTTGTCTACACTGATTCACATACTGCACACTTAATGACCTCAATTCTCACAACAAAACAAAAACAAAACCATTATCAAGGAATGCTTTCCATGATGGTTTTACAAATCAGTTCAATAACTTGGTGAACTTTATGAGTCAACATCAAGTGAACTTGAAAGCTGTGTACAGATGTGCACGAAAAAGTTGAAACAAAAACACTGACATCATCTCCTCGTTCTCCTTTATCCCCGTTAGCTCCTCTCGGTCCTCTGTCACCCTGCGGGAAAAAAAAACAAAAAAAACATCATAGATGAGTTAATGGGAGAGCGTCTTATAGGACGGGGTCATAAAGGAACAGAATCGCGGAAGTTAGAAACAGCTGTGAGCGCCGCTGCTGAGCTGCAGCATGCGCTATGAACCCGGTTTGATGCACTAAAATGTTTTTAGCTACTAAGAGCCAAAGTAAAGAAAGTAATCTTTGGGTTGTACCTTATCTCCAGGGGGGCCATAGTTTCCTGGCCTTCCAGCTCCACCATCAGCGCCAGCCTCTCCCTGGGTGAAAGAAAGACACATTTAAAACTCTCAGTGTAGTCTCTGGCTTCCATGGTTCTTCTTTATTGTTTAGAATTTATGCATTTAAAAAAAAAAGCAAGAATTAGTTATACATTATATATTATTACTATCATGACCATGCAAAAAAAAAAAAAAAAAGAACAAAACATTGACAGAGAATCAGTTTCTTACTTTGTCTCCTTTTTGTCCATAAGAACCAGGGTCTCCTTTTGGGCCTGGTTCCCCTTGGAAACCCTTCAACAGAGAAAGAAATTTGTCCCATTAGGACTGCTTAGGGCTGTAGGTTTCTGTCACCAGAACTAGACCTAAAAGACGCACTTATCTATAATCAAACTCATTAAAGAATGTAAATAAAGTACAAACAGCCTTGTGCCTCATCTCAGAAAATTGGCCAGGAAATCAGGTCTGGTAAATGTTTGGCTCTGTGCGAGGCAAACATCCTCAAGTCCTGCGCTCCAGATGCAAACTGAGCATAAACAGCTGCTGGGTACATCATGTCTGACTGACATAGGAAAAATGCAATCATTTTGCTTGAGGGGGCGGTACTTCCACGGGTTCGTCCAATCGGCTACGAACGTCCGTGAAAACGCCACATCTCAGCCAACCAGAAGCCGAAGCTCTATAGCTACACTACATTCAGCAGCAGGTGTTTAATGGAGAAAATAAATCCCTGCTATACACTGGGGGTCTTATCCTTTCTAAATATTTATCATGTTACCATGGCAACACTGTACGAGTATACGTTAGCATTACAGTGGATAATTGCAGTCTAATTTTACTTCTGCAAGGTCGTGTCCCGGTGAGGTCATGCTGAAAAATCGCTTAGTAAGAAGATTTCACACTTTAAAATCCCGAAAAAATGTTCAGACTTACATCCTGTCCAGGCGACCCTTTGCAGCCTCGTAGACCGTCGAACCCTGGTTCACCCTGTAAGACAAAACATCATCACACTCCAGTATAACTACATGAAAGCTTCAGTATCAGGAGGAATCTGAAGAGGCTGCTGATTTGACTAATGATAGATTGTAAAGGGTATTACTGATATAAAACACACAGTAAAGGAACGACATGATATAATTGGGTTTACCGAGCTTCATATCATGATTCTTTTGTGTGCCGATTCATGTAAGATCTCCAAAAACATTTTGTAACATTTTTGCATTTGAGGCGCTAAAATGATGCGGTTCATCTATAATCCTACAGGTGGTGCACTCTAAACTATTCACACGTTAGCAGTCGGCACAGTAGCATGTGTTATACGAGTTTCTTTATAATTGTAACAAAATCTGCAGATCAAATCTTGTATCAGGATATTCATAAAATCATGATGCAAACAGAATCGCAATACAGATCGAATCTGCACTTAGATATCGTGATAATATCGTATCAGATGGTCCCTGGTGATTTCATTCAGTGTAGCGCAGTCATATTTTTGCAGTGACATATGGTTATATTTCACTCACAGATTTCAATATTTTTTCATTTTAATTGCAGTTTACTAGTTTGCTTATTACTCTATCTTTATAGTTTCTATTGATACAAATAAGCAATTTTGAAGCTCAGCACATGAACAATCAATTCTCAGAGTTGTTGATCTGAGTGACCCTGACAAGAGCCAAAGTGTGATCTCTAGATGACTGTGTCAGAGCATCACCAAAACAGCAGGTCTTAGTTATTTTTCTTCCATAAGTGGTGCAAAGAAGGACAACCAGTGAATCGGTCTCAGGGTCATGGGCGCCAAGGGTTCAATAATGGGTATCGGGAGTGAAAGCTATTCTGCCTCGCCTGATACCGCACAACAGCTTCTGAAGTACAAATTGCTGAAAGATCTAATGCTGGCCCTGACAGAAGGGTGGCAGAACATCGCAGCTTGTTCTGCATGGGACGGAGCAGCTGTCAAAGTGTCCATGCTGACTCATGTTCACTGCAAAAAGCACCTAAAATGGTCACGTGAGCATCAAAACTGAACCACGGAGCAAGGGAAGAAGGTGGCCTGGTCTGATGAATCATGTTTTCATCATGTGGACAGCCTGGTCATCATTAACGGGGGAGAACCAACCAACAATGATTCTGGCTCCCACAGACTGGTCATGTGCTCATGTGATACACTGCTTAATTTAAGAAGGTGCTCCTAACAACAACTCATTATGTATATAAAGACCACCTGTCGACGGAATATCTATCGTCCATTCAAAAGACCAAAGAGCTGTCGAAGTACATCAGGGACAAGACTGTAGACCTGCACAAGGCTAGAATGGGCTACAAGACCATCAGCAAGAAGCTTGGTGAAAAGGAGACAACTGTTAGCGCAATTAATTGCAAATGGAAGAAATTCAAAATAACCATCAATTGCCTTCGAAACCAAGATATGACCTCGTGGGGTAAAGATGATCATGTGAAAAGTGAGGGATCAGTCCAGAACTGTACAGTACTATATGAGTTTGTGAATGATCTCAAGGCAGGTGGGACCACAGTCACCATATAAACCATTTGTTACACAATACGCCGCCATGGACTGAAATCCTTCAGGACTGCAAGATCCCCCTCCTCATGAGGGGGCATGTAGTGTACAGGCCCATCTGAAGTGAAGGATTGGGACAAAGTGCTGTGTCTCTTTGAGCTCTTTGTCATCAACTCAACTTGCTGTGTTTGGATGAAGAAAAATGCTCTCTGTGGTCTCTACAGTCAAGCATCAAGAAGGACAGGGGTACTGTAGCTCAGCGGTTAGAGCATTGGACTATGGTTTGGAAGGTCTCAGGATCAAACCCCACCACCACCGCCCTTGAGCAAGGCCCTTAACTCTCAACTGCTCAGATGTATAATGGGATAAAAAAAAAGTCACTCTGGATAATGCCGTCTGCCAAATGCCTTAATGTAATGAAACATCATCCTTTTGGGTGTTTCTCTGCTAAAGGTACAGGGCGACTTTGCTGCATTGAGTAGCCAATGGGCGGGGCCATATATTTTATTGATGAGAACCTCCTGAAGATGGGTCATGGATGGGTCTTCCTGCATGGCAGTGACCCAAAGCATACCGCCAAGGCAACAAAGGAGTATCTCAACAAGAAGCACATTAAGGTCTGTTAAGCCAGTGTCCAGACCTTAATCCGATAGAAAATGTACAGAGGTAGCTGAAGTTGGCAAAAGACAGGCAAGAAACCTTAAAGAAAATGAAAGGCAACTCAGTGTATAACATTTGCATCATCTGCTTTTTTTTCTGGATTTAAGGCTGATATTCTGTCTCTATCCTTTAAAACAAGCATATGATAAAAATTACAGATCCTTCTATAATTTGGAGGGGATCAAAAAATTAGTTTCCCCACTTTCTGTGTAAATACTGTACACACACTTTAATGCCAATATACTTTGATGTATACTTTTCATTTTTTTAATGAATTTCTATTTCTATTTTCTTCCATTATATGGAAACTCTTGCACACATTCTTTTTTTCTTTTCTTTTCTTTTTTACAATGAATCTCACAGCTTTTTAAAGGCAACTTGACCACTAAAGGCCATTTCTCACAGAAAGCTTTTAGTAACTTTTATCTTCTATTTTAACAAGCATTTAAATTTACACCAGATGTGGAACAAACCGTACCGATCTGTCCTGCTGCATGTGTCCTTTTTTTCATAGGTGAAATCACTGACATCCATTAACAATTTAACACCATTCTTATTTAAAAAAAAAAAAAAAAAAAAACACTGATCTGATCTGTGCCAAGACCATATTTTACAGAAAAAAATATTTCTTTTCAACTTTGCACTCTACAGATTTCTTCTCCAGGTTTATGCCATACATTTTTACTTTCACTTTTTTGTTATGTGATTAATGGTGAAGCAGAACATATGGTAGAGATGGGAGAAAAAAAAAAAAACTACAGTATTCAGTTACTTATCGCGATTCTCTTGTGTGAAAATTCATATATGGCCACACTGACGCCAAAATCGTAAATCCCAAAAAAAAAAAAAAATTATTACATTTTTTATATTTTTTTATGTTTGAATTTGAAATGGTTAAATGTTGTCATTCCTCTATAATCCTACAGGTGGTGCACTTTAAACTACACAGCGTCCTGAGTGGTAAGAGCAAAAGATTTCCACAGTTTGTTTTGAATTCAGATATTCATAAAATCATGACATGAACAGAATCGTAATACAAACTGAATCAACAACTAGGTATCGTGATTATATCGTGTCGTAATTTGCATTCCTAATTAGCTAGCTCTAAGACAACGGGCAGCAGATATTACAGCAATTGATAGCAAAGATGAAGAGCACAGAGGGAAGCAATAATATTATTAACTCTAAGTACAAGTGCTAAAGTCTAGAACACAAAATGACTCTTACCTTACGCCCATCAGTTCCATCCCTTCCCGGATGCCCTTTGTCACCCTGAGAATATAATCGAGTAATGTTAAAACTTGAGCTATAGACTTGGACAAATGTTGTGTAAATTAGGTCTAATCAGTGACTGTGAGCCTTACCTTGAAGCCTTTGTGACCTCTTTCTCCCTGTGTGAGAAAATAGCTAGATTAGACAAGCAGGAACTTCTCAAAGGATAAAAAAAAAAAGAACCAACAACACTTATCCATTGTAACCGTATGCAATTTCAAAACCAGATTTCATTTTTTCACAGTGTGACTGCTCACCTTTAGTCCTCTTTCTCCTTGGTCTCCCTACAAGAAATTCCGGAAGCAAATATATGAGCTATCATGTTAAGACGTTAACATTTTTAATTTTTAAAGGCTGTTTTGTAGAGACAAACCTTCATGCCTTGATAACCAACTGGACCGGGATCACCAACCCTTCCCTATCAGAGGAAAAAGAAAAATGAAGAAAGAAAGTTTGATAATAGACATTTGATAAGTTTAGCGAGCACTGACTTTCACACCATTTCATTTTTCTTCTTCTTTCTGGCTGCTCCCGTTAGGGGTCCATGTCATGTCCAACAAACTCTGTCCTACCACACCTTGCCTTTTCCTGCATGTCCTCCTTAACCACATCCATTAACCTCTTCTCCTCCTGAGTGGCAGCTCCATCTCGAACCCAATACACCCCTCATCCCTCCTGTGGACATGTCCAAACCACTCTATGATTTTGTCCCCAGACTGTCCTACCTGCACTGTCCCACTAATATACTCATTCCTAATCCTGTCCATTCTTGTCTCTCCCAAAGCAGCATCTTCAGCTCTGCCACCTCTTTTTTTCATGATCCGATTTGGCGCATGTTTTACGCTGGACGTCCTTCCTGACGTCCAAGCCGCCTCATTTATTCGGGCTTGGGACACAAGGTTCTCACACAAGGCCATACTTCCGTGTTTAGTCTGGTGCTTACAAGGAATATAAGAATAACGGGTTAAACACTATAGTTAACCGCGTTCTCATCATGAGACTGTCTGTAATATCTAATCCCTAGATTTTTGTAGGGTTACTCAGGATTGTGCGCTGTCGTCTACACGGTCTAAACCGCCGTCTGAAAGTAATGGAGTTGCTGGCTTAGTAAACATATACGGTTTAATGGGGGAGCTGGTCCCGTTCCAGAACATTGTGGTGTGAAGGAGTACAATGAATAAACCTGTACAGTGCAAAACGCCCTTCCTGTAACAGCTGTTGATGCTGCAAGATGTCACTGCGAAGTTCCAGTGGAATTACGCACCGGTTAGGGGACACGGGCCAGGATGTACTGTAGGACATTTGACATTTAATGGAAATCCAAGAGGAGGAAAACTACATGACTAAGAAGACGAATAGCACTTTAGGATTGAGATTCTTTAGTCTCATTTATCTGTCTACATGAGCAGCTGCAAAGGTGAATGCGTCCTGGAATTGCGGTGAAGCTATGAGGGAGGAACAGATGATGGAATTCAAGGCAATATGATGTCGGCTTACCGGTAATCCGGCTTCTCCTTTCTCTCCTGGAAGCCCTTGTCTACCAGGCTCCCCCTGTCAAGACATAACAGAAACATCAGCAATGGCAAGCGCACATGACTCTAAATTGCTATATGCACTATATCACTTTAATAAATAAAATCAAATGGATACCTGGAAGAGAAATTTGCTTTACTATGCATCATTGCATATAAATACCTTATAGCCTTGCTCACCAGGTGGGCCAGGGTTACCACTAGGTGCCTGTCAAAAATAAATAAATAAATTCATTCATTCATTCGACATTGAAATAAACGCAGTTCCATCTGTGCTAATGTGTATAACGATGGATCACCAGCGATACTTACGGTGCAGTCAAAGGAGCAACACTGCAATGGAAAACATGTTTTAAGTCATTAGAAATATGATGAAGCAAAAAATAAATACAAATAAAAAGAGTATATGCAGGGAAACCCAAGTAGTTCAAATGGACATACCACATCTTTTGTTTCATTGGTCTGGTCATCGGGAAGAAAACACAAGAAACAAGAGAAACAAGAGAAAAAAATGTTATCAAACTTTAAAACCAGACATGAATCCAAATAATCCATCCAGCAATGTCGGTGAATTAGACTTTGCATAGGCATAAACAATTCCGAGGAACAAGGTAGCATTCATGATGATCACTGATGGACTCACGATCATGTCGATGATGGTGTGGATGGTGTTCAGCTGTGGGGAACGGGTGTGGTCTACCGCGGTGAAGTTCTGCCTGTACCTCATGTCTGTGGCGATGACGGCCAACCTGGATTCCTATGAGAACCAAAACAAGGAGGGAGGAAAGATAAAAGGTGAAGAGCGCATGCTGTTAATCTATCAAACATCTCCTGTCTCACACTTACACACTCTGCTTCATAAAGTTCATCTAATGCTTCAGTAGGACACACCCTCACTCACTCATCTAACTATACAATGTTATCCTGTATACCGGGTCGTGGGGGGCCTTAGGGCATGCGGCTGGGAACACCCGGCATGGGGTGCCAGTCCATCACAGGGCTCACACACATGCACACACTCACAGTATTCAAACCCCGACCATGGAGGTGCTAAGCGCTACACCACTGTGCTGCCCTCGGACACACCCACTATTATTTATTCCAAAGTGTTTCCCCAAGTGCTGGAAATCATGACTGGTGGAGTACACATAGAGTACCTCCTGGTCTGGGGAGATGGCCACAGAAAACACTTTGATGCCATGTTGCCTGGCCTCATTTGCCGCCTCTTGAATCCCACCGCAGGGCTCTTTGTAGCCACTCACAGGGTGTCCATCCGTCACAACCACAATGTACTTATTCTCATGATAGTAGGAGCCACTGGAAACAATAAAAAATAAACAGTATAAGGAATTAGGAAAATATAAAGGATTGTTTTCACCACTGTATTGAATTTTCTTTCTTTTTCTTTTTTTTCCCCTTTCTTTGCATGGTATTGATGCTAAAAAGTGTCTCACCTACTATAGGTGAAAAAGGTGAATTTTTAGGTAGGAGCATACAGTATAAGACCATTTTTCATAATACTTGATGCTTCTTATCTCACAATCCATGCTTTGCTTTTTTCTTGAAAATATGCTACTGTACACGTTTATATTTTTATCAGATTAAAAGAAAGATTTTTGCTAAAGACAATTTCATGCCCTTGTATGTCTGTCGTGTCCTTAACTTTTTTAATTAAAATCTTTTAATGATCTTAATTGTCATTCAGATGGAACTTGGCTGATTTAGATTTCACATGAAAAGACATGAAGATTGGAAAAAACATGAAAATTGTTAAGATATTGCATCATTAACTTGACATGGTTACGGACACTACAGATTATTTTTTTCTTTTTAAACATTTACCTAATTTAAACACCAATTCTTACATATGATATGCTTCTAGAAGCTTACGCCAATTTTAATATCAATACTCATAATGAAATATGAATAATTTGCATTTTAAATGATTATTGTTTGAAGCGAGTCAGAATAACGCTGAAAAATCACATGTTTGGGGGCTCATATAAAATCATCTCTTCAAAAACTTTAATTTTTAGGTAAACAAGATTGTTCACTTCCATGCTGAATAAACTTCAGAAGTAGCTTCTTTGGCACACATATTTTTGTATTATACTGTATGTGTAACATAAAAATAAATAAATAAATAAATCTGCACCAATACTGTGTTTTGTCCGAATATAAAACCCAGACCCAGACTTTCTCCTTTAAATATACCTGGTGTCTAGCCTTGTACATACAGTACAGAACATACAGAACTTTTACTGTTCATCTGTTCAGAAAGCATATCTTAGACATGTGAGGCTGGCTTGGAGAGGGGGAAGTGCAGGTTGGGGGGGGGGGCAAGAGGTTTTTAAATTAAGCTTCATTATCAAGAGATTGTACAGTATAGTATCTACTATACCAAATCTGTATAACATGCCTTATCACAGCTAGCATGAGTGAATCTAATGTGCATGGGCTTAGTGAGGAGAGTTAACGCAGTAATCTTAGCAAATGTAATCAAAAATGTAAGTAATCATTTTAAATCTAGCCAAATTAAGCTACAATTTATTGATATAAAATGACAACAATCCAAATACAAGGGGCATTCAAGTCAAACTTTAAATATGCCACACCCCCTGTACAGTCCTGACCTCGCTCCAAGCTGTGTTTGGGCCATTGATGGAGTTCCTGGGAGGCCAGAGCTTTAGATTTGAAGTGTACTGAGGAAACTTTACATTTCTTACATACCTTTCTTGTTCTATTAGATTATTGTGCTAGTTTAAAAATATATCTCTTACATTCTGAAATTCTTAAAATGTTATGCTTTAAGACATCTAGATAAAAAACTTGATATATTTGGCTAGATTTGATTGATTTGTTTGATTCAAGTTTGATTGATGAATATTGAGTTCAGGTTTTCGTCCCTTTCATCAGGAAAATTGAAAAAAAAATTAAAATTTTAAAAACATTTAAATAAAAGTTTTAATTTAAGAGAACAATGTTTAGTTCAGAAACTTTGCTGTCTTTCTTTTTTTTTTTTTATATAGTTTTTACAATACAGATTACATGTTGTTCTGAGACATGGTCATTTATATGTGATATAAATACAATCATTGTTCTTGTATATGAAGTGTTTGCATGTCTTTACGTACCCCATGAGCAGCTCTGCAACACCCTGCTTTATGGCGCAGTCAGTGTACGTTCCTTTGCCGATATAGTTTATCTTACTTATTGCATCCTTAAGCACCTGGCGGCCACCCGGGCTCATTTCCATCAGGCCTTTCACCACCTCGACCTCGTCACTGTAGTGCAAAGCTCCAGAATTCCAAGTGATGTGACGATCACAAGGCTGACGACTGACAAAATAAAGAAGAGCACTTGGTCAACATGCAATGCAATTTAATTCACATATCTTTAATATCCAGTAAATAATGGCGTTCAATTAAGTCGTGATGCGACACTGAGTCAAATGATTATTGAGAGCTCTGGAAATTAGATTTACTTCCTTATGATATGAATTTTGTTGCATGATGTATCGAGGAAACTTTGGTGGCAAAAATTAATCTTCGATCAGTACATTGTATTTTATTCTGAATCCAAATGTGAATATTATTCAGCTTTACATTTCATTGTTTTGTAATTGCAGGCTGTATGTGCATGTACATAAGTGTCACATACGTTTCCTTCAGTTCATCGATGAAGGTCTTTGCGAAGTCTTTGATCTTGTTGAAATAATAGTGCGCGACACCTCGGAGGGCCACACTCTCCGATGTGTCCAGCACAAAGAACAGGTCCACGGGGCATTCTGTAGTGGGAGGAATAATTAGTTACAAAGCAAATGTACTGTAGGAAGTAGCAGTCTACTGTTTACAAATTGACTCATTCTGTACATTGCTGGAACTATCTGTCAGGGGTAGCTCAGTGGTTAAGGCATATGATTACGGTTCAGAAGGTCCCAGGGTCAAATCCCACGACCACCAAGTTGTCACTGTTGGGCCCTTGAGCAAGGCCCTCAGGAGTGTAATGAGATAAAAATGTAAGTTGCTCTGGATAAGGGGGTCTGCCAAATGTCTACATGTCATAAAGTTTACAGATTTAAAAAAAAACCCTGCAAAGATAATGATGTGCAATTTGGAAACATGAACGTTTGAGCTGATAGGTTTTTGATCAATCTTCAATCCTACCCACACCTATGCTCATAAGTGTTTACTCATGACCGAAAGGACATGGATTTTCTCAGGAGGGTAGTTGGCTTTTCTCGTAGAATGAGAAGCTCAGTTATTCGTTAGAAGCTCAGAGTATTTTTTTTTCTTTGTGTGCAAAGGAGTCAGTTGAGATGATTCAGGAATCTCGTAAGGAGGCCACTAGGACGCCTCCATAGGAAGTTGTTCATGGCACATCCACCTAGGAGGAGGCCGCGGGGCAGACCGAGGGCTAGCTGGAGAGATTACATCTCCACACTGGCCTGGGAACGCCTCAGGATCCCCCAGTCAGAGTAAAGGGAGGCTCGGGGTTCCCTGCTCCAGCGACCTGATTTCGGATAAGTGGTTAAAGATGGATGGATGGCCCATGCTGCCTACTGAGTGATGGGTGGGCATCACATGACCAGGTCACATGACCTCAAAATGTGAGAACAAGAGATCAATCTAAAAATGGAATCAGTATGCCAACATATGTATGGAGTAAAATGCCAGAAGCCATTTAGAGGTGTGTTAAGGGCAAGTGTCAAAAACACAAATCAAAACACTTTTTCATAATAATAATAATAATAATAATAATAATAGTAATAATAATAATGGCACTATTCTATTCTATGTGCTATATTATATTATCTTTATAACCTAAAACAAAACTCTTGCTTATCCTCCATCCATCCTCAGCATCACTTTGAAACACCGCACACACACTTTCATCACTTTCTCCAAGCTAAACAAAGTTTAATCCTATCTTGGCTTATTACTAACACCATGCCATTAAACACTGAGATGTTTTATATACGCGTGTATTATATATAACGGTCCAGTGCTGACATGAACTCGCACTCTCCAAGACGCGTAACGCACAGAAACGTGTCCAAACGGCAAAACGCAGAAATAATCTATCCTTGATCCCAAACCAAGCAAAAAAAAAATATATATATATATACATATATAAAATAAAGTTTAGAGATCATTACCTCGGAACTTGCTTATGTCCTGAGCCAGGAGTCCTGCCCACGCCGAGCAGAGGAGAAGAGACGCTAAAAGGAACCTGTTTTGCGCCATGGCGCTTCTGCGAAGTCTTTGCACGTTGGCCGTGCAAATCTGTGACAGGGAGAGACACTGATGATTTCAGTTTTTTTTTGTTTTGTTTTGTTTAGTTTTTTGTAAAGGAATTACTTTTACTTGGGTTTAATGGCTGCAGTAGACGGCGGGAAGGCGCGTCCGCTCAGTACGCACGACCACAGGAGCGCCTTAAAGCCCAGCCCAGGATTTCAGGAGGAGGAGTTCAGCATCAACCTCCCTCTCGTCCCCATTCTCTCTACTAATGTATCTATACCTACCTACTATGTTACATTATATTTTTCCCCCCATGTTTCTCCCACAGACATCATGTAGAAAGCTCATATTCTGTCCAGGATGTGCAGATGGATAGACCTGTAGTGACAGCTAAAACTAAAATGAGGAAACACTCTCTCCTTCTCTCTCTCTCTCTCTGCACTGTCCAGTCCTCCAGCAAAGTGACTCGCCAGGTGAGCTGCACTTCACGCGCTTCGTGCCAGTGCGCGCCATCGAGGCAAGCAGTCACGTGATCGATTCCTGCACAGTGCACTCACGCGCGCACTGGCACAAAGCGCGAGAGTGCACTATGCACGAATCGGTCACGTGACTGCTCGTCTTGACGGAGATCTGATACTGTATAGATTTAAGCGGGGGGGGGGGGGGGGGGTGTTTGACTGTTCGTTATGATTAGCTTTAAGCACATCTGGAACATGCCAAATGTCAGAATACTAAGGATGTAGAAAGAAGAAGAAATAAAACAACAGACAGGGCATATGTGTGTGTGTGTGTGTGTGTGTGTGTGAGAGAGAGAGAGAGAGAGAGAGAGAGAGGAATGGGGCTGTTTGATGATGGATCTTGTTCCTGCACAATGAAAGAGCTTTCAAAACATCTGCTTCTCCTCAAAATCTGACCCGCAACCTGAAATCATTTTGCGTCAAAATGGGAGTGACTGGATGAGATTCCGAACCGAGCCGCCCTGAGGCTTGTAGTCCTCTTTCTGAAAGAGAAACAGCGCCACCAATGTGTAGGCATAAGCATGACTCATGACTTTTTATACCCTAAGCAATCAAATCTCAAACATTTTTTTCTTTTTTCATTTTAATTAATCTTAACGTTAATATAAAATGACTAATTGTAATAATAATAATAATAATACATTTTATTTATAAGCGCCTTTCAAACACTCAAGGACACTGTACAAAAGTTACATAAAGGCACGTAGAAACAAGACAAAACAAAAAACAAACAAAATATACCAGCAACAAAACAAAAAAGAGAAACTGTGCATGAGAGAGGGCAGGAAGGATTTAAGGTGGGTAAGCAAGATTAAACAGGTAAGATTTGAGTTTGGATTTAAAGAGAGACAGTGAATCAATGTTGCGGATTTCTGGCGGTAAAGAGTTCCAGAGCCGGGGAGCAGAGTAACAGAAAGCCCTCTGTCCCATGGTCCTAACTCTGGGCTCTGTCCTATACGGTGCTGTACCGGAAGCCAGTGAAGCTGCTGCGAAACTGGAGTGATGTGGTGAAATGAAGGAGTTTTAGTGATGATGCGAGCTGCCGAGTTTTGAACCAGTTGAAGCTTATGAAGAGTTTTATGAGGAAGACCGAAAAGAAGAGAGAGTTACAATAATCGATACGGGAGGTTACAAGATTGTGGACAAGTATAGCAGTGGCCTTCTGAGTGAGAGAAGGGCGTAGACGATTGATATTGCGTAGGTGAAAATAAGCGGACCGGGTAATGTTATTAATATGGGATTGAAAGGAAAGTGCACTGTCCAGGAGGACACCCAAACTCTTAACCAGAGTGGAAGGAGAGACATTAGAATTGTCAATAGAAAGGGAAAAGCTGTTTATTTTAGAGAGAGTGGACTTAGTGCCAATTAAGAGAAATTCAGTTTTCTCACTGTTTAATTTAAGGAAATTGGACGAGAACCAGGATTTGAGTTCATTAAAGCAGTTGAGAAGAGAGGAAGGTGGGAGGGTAGCATTAGGTTTGCTACAGTAATAGAGTTGGGTGTCATCCGCATAACAGTGGAAGAGAATGTCATATTTTCTAAAGATGTTGCCTAGTGGAAGAAGGTAGTAGGTGATAAAGAGAAGAGGACCTAGGACAGAACCCTGTGGAACTCCAGTGTTAACAGGAGAAGATTCAGAACGAAAAGAGTGTAATTTTATGAACTGTGTGCGCCCTGATAGATAAGATTTAAACCAGTCAAGGGGGGTGTTAGAAATGCCGATCGAGATAAGTCGATTAAGAAGGATAGTATGCGAGATAGTATCAAAGGCAGCACTTAGATCAAGAAGAATTAGAAGAGTGACTGAACCAGAATCAGCTGCCATAAGAAGGTCATTAGTAATTTTTAAAAGAGCAGTTTCAGTGCTATGGAAAGGGCGAAAACCAGACTGAAAATGTTCGTACAAGTTATTACGAGTTAAATGAGAGTGCAGTTGAGAAACAACAATTTTTTCAATGATTTTAGATAGAAACGGTAGGTTGGAGATTGGACGAAGATTATTGAAATTACACGGATCAGCACCAGACTTCTTTAGAATCGGAGTGATAATAGCAGTTTTAAGTGACATAGGGACAATACCAGTAGTAAGAGAGGAGTGAATGAGCGGAAATAAGAGGAATCAGAGAGGGTAGACAGGCATTAACTAGAACAGTGGGAAGAGGATCCAGAGAACAAATAGAGGACTTAGATTTATGGATGAGATCTATAATATCTGAAATACTGGGAAGCTGAAAAGCAGAGAAAGGATAGAGAATAGGACAAAGTTCAGAAGTTGTAGTTGGGGAAGATGGTGAACCTAGATGTAGATGGATTTTATAAATTTTCTCATTGAAGAAGGACATCAGAGAGTTGCAAAAGGCAGAAGAGTACAGATGAAAAGGTAAAGAACATTGGGGACTAAACACAGAGTTGAAAACCGAGAATAACATTTTGGAGTTGCCTTCATTAGTACAAATCAGGCCAGAATAATACCTGGATTTATTATCTGCAATGTAACGTTTATAAAGCAGAGTGTGATTTGCATAAAGTTCTTTGTGGATATTAAGACCCGTTTTTCTATAAAGCCGCTCAAGCTGACCACCTTTGGCTTTCATTAGTCGGAGCTCTGTAGTGAACCAGGGTGCAGACTGAGTAAAAGTGACAGTCCTAGTTTTCAGAGGAGCAAGAGAGTTAAGAATAGACATAAGGCCATCATTATAGCAAGAAACCAGATCATCCGGGTCAGATAGACAGTTGAAGTTCATGACGTTATCAATATTACTGGTAAGAGCGTCAGAACTGAAAGAGTGAGACCAGAACAAGTCCAGAATATGACCCTTGGAGTGAGTTGGAAAGTCAATATGCTGCCGGAGACCAAAACTCTCAAGACAGGCAGCAAAGTCTCTAGTAAGAGGGTGGTCGATATTGTCGATGTGTATATTAAAGTCGCCCACCAATATTATATTTGAGGAAAGTGTGATTAAGTGGGTGAGAAAAGCAGCCAAGTCAGTTGTAAAATTGCGTTGGGTCTTAGGGGGGGGCGATAAACCACAGCAACAATGGTAGGTGTGGGCCCAGGAAGTTCAC
Organism: Clarias fuscus; assembly: GCA_030347435.1. Lineage (NCBI taxonomy): Eukaryota > Metazoa > Chordata > Actinopteri > Siluriformes > Clariidae > Clarias > Clarias fuscus. The sequence goes on from CM059219.1 coordinate 25,898,124, forward strand.
ACACAGCTGATTCAAATGAATCAAATGCAGGTGCGGACACTGGCAGGACTTTCCACTTCTCACGGTGAATAATCGCGAGTCCACCTCCACGGCCACAGCCACGAGGCTGAGAGATGTACACAAACCCAGGTGGGGTTGACTCATTGAGGGCGGAGAAGTCATTGGGTTGTTGCCAAGTGTCCGTTAGACAGAGGAAATCAAACTTTCGGTCAGTGAGGAGATCCCGGATGAGATAAGACCCTTGCTTGTAAGTGAGCGGATATTAAGCAGACCGAAGTTTATCATGGCGTCATCACATTTGGCATTAGCATTAGCTGACCTACCTGGTCTAGCTAACACACTGTGATCAACCCCCCTGCCAGTGTAGCGCGATGGACGTCGAGAAGTCCAGATGGATTTTATTCCTGAAGTGTTGGTGAGATGGATATTTGAGGAAAGTGTGATTAAGTACTGTATATGCGGACAAAACATGGTATTAATGCTAAAAATGACTCACCTACATGAATAAGTGCATTTTCGGTTAGGATCATATAACGCCATTTTCTATAACGCTTAATGCCTCTTATCTCCTGATCTTTTTTGTAAATAGGCATACACATTTATAATTTCATCAGATAATAAAGAAACACATTTGCTATATACAATTTCTTTCCCTTTTATGTAGTGTCTGTGACCATTCAACAACAACAACAACAAAAAAATCTAATCTTTCAATGATCTTTAGATTTCACATGAAAAGATAGAAACCGGAAAAAAGAGTATTATTGTAAAATGCAAAAGTGTTAAGATATTGCAGCATGAATTTGACATGGTTACGGACACTACAGATTTTTTTCCGCTTTTTAAGCTTTTACCAAAAACCAGAGAGCTTCAAGCAATAATTTTTACAGGTCATATAAGCCTACAGCAATTTTAGTATTAATACTCATAAAGAAAGCATTTTAAATGATTATTGTTTGAAGTGAGACAGTATAACGCTAAAAAATGGCCATTTTTGAGGCACATATAAAATCATCACTCCAAAACAGCTGAAGTTAGCAACTTAAATTTTTTAGAGAAGCAAAATTGGTCACTTCCATGTTGCATAAACTTCAGAAGAAGCTTCTCTGGACACACACATTTTCTGTATTATATGTATAACATGAAAAAATTAAATCAGCACCAATACTGTGTTTTGGCCAATTTGTAAATCCATTGGATCATTGTGAATAGATTTATGTACAAGCTTTTGTGTTCCCTTTTTAAAAAATAAATAAATAAAATAAAAATGTTTTAGGCTGAGCTGCGAGCAACTGTTCTTCATCAGAAGTGAAACTTTTCCCTTGTAGGGCTGCTTTCAGGAGACCAAACAGGTGGAAGTCCGATGGAGCGAGATCAGGACTATAAGGAAGGACGCTTTACAAAGTTTGCAGAGTGTTGACAGTATGGGCAACAGTGTGAGGACGTGCATCGTCATGTGAGATTACAACACCCTCCGAAATTCTCTTTTTTTTTTATTTTTTATAACTTTTGCTCTAAATTTTGTTTGTGGATATCAAAACACGTCTGTGAGTTGTTTCAAAACCAGGTACACCCTTTAGACCACCAAAAAAAAGTTAACGCTGCACACTGCTGTTTCTTCAAATCACAAGCATTGCGTCCATTTTTGCTCCACAGCAGTTACAAATGAACTGATGTAACATGTTCACACCTGCACAGCTGGGGAGACAGGAGCCTTGAATGCAAATCACGGATAAGACGTTTCGATACAACCGAAGTGCGGGTAATTTTTGACTCACCCTAATATATGCCAGTGTAATTATAACACTGTACATCAAAAGCAGTCTCATCATTCACGAATAAATGAATAGCAAGTGAGGCCTGACACACACAGGGTCTATTGTACATGCTGAGTTTTAATTCAAAGGAAAAACTGAGCAAAAAATTCCTGCAGTATATGTTTAAGGGTTCTCTGACTCTAACAAGGACTACATGAATACATGAGCTCTTGCAAAGGAGCATGAGGTAAAGGAAAAACGTAGGGGTGACGATGTCACGTAAGCAAACAGGGAACACCGGTGACTAGTAAGTACTGCAGCTGGTGTGTGTGTAACCCGTCTGTGCATGCAGTCACTTACTCTGTGTAAGTGTGTTTGTGTGCTGGTGGTGATGATGATAATGCATGTTTGTCAGACTCTGCACAGACGAACGAATGTGTAATTTCCAGTTCGGTGTGTGTGAGAGAGAGAGAATCTGGGTGTGGTGAAGGTTTTTGTTTTCGAGGAAAACAGTTGCCTGGTGGCGAATGTGCAAGAATTAGACAAACAGTCATCTCCCAAAGCAACACTTCTGTTTGAAAAGTCTATTACGGGAAAAGCAGGGTTATTTCTCCACTGATCTCATGCTTCAGCTGTTTTCTCTCTTTCTATCCGTGAAAGCATTTTGGACTGTGAAAGAAGACCAGGAAAGGAAAAACCATCTGGTACTAATCAGCATACTGGAGGCTCAGTATAAATCTGGAGAGATTCTGTCAGCTGCTGGAGCTTTCGTGTGTTTCTGTGAGAGAGAGAGAGAGAGAGAGAGAGAGATGGGGTGTGGGGGGGGGGGGGGGGGGGCTGGAATATGAAATATACTACAATATGCTGTAATATTTGCATTTTACGTTTATTTATTTCAAGATGCTTTTGCTAACATGACACGGAATCAATGATGTAAAAGCTTATTTCCACATGCAAACGGTTAGAGTTATGTAATGTTAGACTTTTGGACTATTAAGCATTTCTACTATTTTAAGAAAGGCCAGCATGTCTAGTAGAAACGTTCTAGAGAAGAAACGTTCATGGTCAAGCAGCATGGTTAGATGCAGTATCATGACTCTTAAGACAATTGCACTGAAATTCTTATATAAGTTAGTGTTCATACAGTTGTAGAGAGTACTTCAGTACGTTGAGAGACAGTCCTTTCTCGGGACAGTGCACAATTTAAATGTTTAGAGTGACACTTACAGTGCAGAAAATCGAAATATAAATTGTTTACTTCTTAAAGACCCATTGAAACACCACGTGTGTGTGTTTATCCAGCCCTGTGTACATTAACAGTCATGGAACATATATACAAAGTACATGTTAAGTATACATGATGAGTTAAGTGCATATAAACACGGCATAATTCATTCATTCCTTCAACGTCAGCGGGTCAGAGTCCCAGGAATACTGGGAGTGATCCTGGAATACACCATGGATTGGGTTACTGGCTCGAGTTGGGTTCCTTTCTTAGCCTGGTACTCATCTTTCAGTCCCTTAATGGATTCATCTTTTCCCACCCACATGTGGACCGGTGGACATGACGACAGCATGGCTGACTGGCCCTCCCTCACCCTACCACACCCTACATCAATGAGCCTCTACTCAATTGGCCTTCAGCTGTACTTCAGCACTTTAACTTTGTCCCACAGACGCCGTAGCTTTCTAACTAGCAGACCCGTAGCAAAGCCCAAGTAATATGGTTTAGTAGTCTCATCTCTGTATGTATTAGAGATCTCTAGTTACAGTCTTCTAGTGAATTCAATGATTCATCACATGGTAATGTTAGCTAACGTCTAAGCTCATTGGTGGTGGCGTGGTGGTTAGCACTGGCACCTTCAGGTCCTGGGTTCGACTCCCTCATCGGGTCTGTGGGCATGGAGTTTGTATGTTCTCCCTTTGGTTGGTGGTTTTCCTTCGGGTCCTCCAGATTAATTCGACAAGACAAAGAAATGCAGATTAGGCTAATTGCCATTCCCAAATTGCTTGTAGTGTGTGAATGTTGACCGGATGTCAACATTGTCCTACCGCGGTTGTACTAAGTAGCAATAAATACAATGGTCACCATTGACCTCCATGATCATTGGAAGCCATAGGCAAAACAGAGCTGCGTCTGCTTCTAGAGGCACCGGGAGTGTAAATTTTTAAGAATAATTTTGGTTTTTATGTCCAGGTTGGCTGGCCTTTGAAATGCTTGCAGTAATCAGAGATTTATGGTGATGATGTATAGGTAACATACAAAAAATAACTCTAACTCTCTCTCTCTCTCTCTCTGTCTTTCACTTGCAGAGTTGTTATATGTGCATGTATTGCACCTAGATATTAGTGTACAAACGGGAGGATTTTCAAGTTGTGCATGCTACAATGCCTGGCCAAAATGCCCCAGTAAAAAAAAAAGTCTAGTGAAGTCCACGGTCGCCACATCCAGTCCTACAGCTGGCTGTAATGAGGCACAGCATAAATGCAAACATCCTCAAAGCAACAGTAAAAGTAAACAGTAACGTAAACAGGAACATAAACCAAATAGGCAACAGAACAAACACTAAGACAACCAGATGCAAGAACAGACACGGTGAAAACCAGGATCTTACATAATATATCTTATCATGATCTAAACTCAAACATCACTCAACCAGAAACACAAGACAGTGATAAACGGCGGTCGAAATAAAAGTCAAACACAAATAAGGACCAAAGCGGCCACAGATGAGTGCCACTAGGGGGCAATCCTGAGAGATAAAGGCGGAGCATGGTTTCTGCATCTAGACTTCCAAGCCCAGGGAAGCTGAGGAAGTCATTATGCTTCTCAAGTAGCAGAATTTGGTCACTGCAATGTTTTTGCACCATTATTATTTTTTATAGCTCAAGACATAAGCTGGTTAATACAGAACTTAAATCTTTTCCAGATTGATAGTTAGCCCGAAACTTTTGGCTGCACCTGGACGAAGCTTGTGGACCGTTGCACCACTTACTTTATTCCTTGCTCTTAGCCTAACAACGTTGAGAAGCCATGCATCAGTCCTGGCTTGCAGAAAGCCCCCTACTTTTAGATCTGATGTGGCATCCCGAAAAATGGCAACAAACAACATGTCAAAGAATGTAAAAGAACCCTGCTCTTTACCATTTTGAATGGTCAGTGGGTCCAAGATCTCACCTCACATTTTTATGCATCCTTCCATGACTCCATTGAACTGCTTGTTTGTCAGGTATGGAGGGCAGCTAAGCTTGCATGATGGCATGATGCTTGTGAGACATCACTGTATTTGTGTATATATTTTAGAGCTGAAAGAGTGCATACACCTCCCAGGGTAGTGACCTAATCATTGTTGGTTCCCGTGGAGTTCCTCAACTCCAGGAAGTGCTCTTGCTTCCAGTTGAAGTGCTGCTTCTTCTCAGTGAAACTGTTTGTGTTGTCTTTGCACAAGATCTGAGAAATGTTTTGTTTTGATGGCTCATAACCTACTTTGATCTTGAATTGTTGTGGTCAGCAAAGGCTTGCAACTCCTGAGCTCTGTCCTCTCCTGTTGATTTTTCATGGCTCTTAGATGAATTTTCGATTTTTTTCAATAGAGTTTTTTTTTTTCTCTTTAAGCCAGTCATGATTCTTCCTGCACTTTCCCAAGGTGCAAGGACAGTGCTATAAATGTTTTATTTTGAGAGGATGCCAGTGCCCAGCCAGGCCGTTTGGTGGGATGTTAGCAAGTCCCTCAAGGGCTAAGAACATGGAGGATTTTAATGCATCAACACATCCATTGCATTTCAACTGGGCAGGGTTTCATTTTTTTTTTTTTTTAGCTGTTGGGCAGAATTGATAAGAATATTTTCCCCATACCATTTGATGATCAATCAAATATTTACCCTGGTTATGCAAGCATCACAAATGTCTTTTTAGTGATATGTCTGTGAAGATTCTTGGTCATCCAGGTGAGGTTATCTAGAAGTTGAGTCACGTCAACTGGACAAGGAGAAAAAAGTCCAGTTCACATGACTAAACTTCCAGGCTAAACTTCTTTGGTGTGTAATTACATAATCAATTAGACGGCATCTTTTTAATCTCAGATGCGTCCAACTTGATGGAGAGCCTAAATAAAATAATGGGTTGGGATTTAGTGCAGATCAAGAGGATCAGTAATCCATTGCTGTTACTACTCCCCAGTTCCTGATCTCCCATGACACCAATGCACATATTGAAATCTTTGTATATGCAAGCATTTCTGTTGCCCAACACTGATGTCATAGCTTGTCAAAGGTTGGCACCGTGCTTGACTTCTGGAAAAGTATATGGCTATGGTGAAATGTCCCCCAACAACTCTAAAATAGTGATGGGTTGTTCACGAACGATTATTTAAGTCCTTAACGTGACTGAGAAAAACGAGTAGTCTTGGAAAGTGATTAGTTCCTTTTGTACTGGGCGTGCATGCGCAAAGCCTCGCAAAACCACCGTAGAGTGAGAAAAGAACAAACGATTCGGACAATAAGATATGAGTGGTGCATGTCATCCTCTTCTCATGATAAGAAGGTGCTACAGGGACCATCTCCTTGTCACAAACTGTACTTAAAAGTTTGGTTTTCTTCAAAGTTTACATGGTTCTCTAGATTCTACTATGTTAACATCACCCTCCTGGTGAAATTAGAGTCTGGTGATTGTAGCAGAAGCAAGTCCTCAGTCAGTCCTAAACTCAATATGCTATAGGACATCCAGAGTTTAAACACTTATCATTATTATGAAACTTGTTTTTTTTATTATTATTTTTTTTATTAGGTTATTATAGCAAACATTTAGATTGCAATAGAGTTGTGTTAAACCAAAATGCAGGACTCTGGGGTTGTTCAGTTACCAAATAATTTTGATGCCTTTCTGTCGTTTTATGTAACTATAGCTGGCTCTCTTGTATGTTTTATCATGTTCTTGGCATATTAAAGGCTACATGACTTCTCCAACCAAGCTGTTAATATTTTATAAGTTATTTCTTTCTTTTTCATTCTGTTCAACATGAGATCACTTGGGTTTTCTTGATGATTTCCTAGGAACCAAATTCAGACTTTGGAGGGACGTTCTAACTAAGTTAACAGATGCCAAACAGACCACATTTCTTGCTTGTTCTCCTTGAAGAATTTTGAAGAAATTCATGTGCGAATGAAGGCCAACTGCTTGTTTTAAATAACCAATAATAAAAAAAGAATGCAGTTAGTGGCAAAGATACGAACATTCATTCGCACATGTTGAATAGTGGAAGTTAGATTACATGTTCGGCATACATTGCCACATACTGTATGTGCAGCATGCATCCTCTGCAAGTGCAGTACAAGCCCAGGATGTCCGGAAGCAAGCGTAAATTGATCAGTACTGCTAAGAAGCAATATTGATGGAGATGACAGTGAACGTAGAGAATGGAGCGGACATTGTTTGTTCTTTTACCATGAATCGTTCAACCATCAGCATGATTCTAAAAAACACTGTACTGTAATATACTGTGTATAGCCAGTGGTGTTAGTGTCATAGTACCTAGACAATGTTTGTTGGCCATATGAACAAATCGGACTTATGAACAAGCTCTTGGAACAGAACTTGTTCACATGTAGGATTGTATGTTACACATGCATTGTGTAAGAGAGAACAAGGCAAGGTACACACTGTATCTGTCCCACTGCAGGGCACAGCTATTCACACAAACATTGTCTAGGTACTACTGTACAATCCTACCACCATTGGCTATTCACAGAATATTACAGTACAGTGTTTTTTGGAATCATGTCTGCCATATGATCACCTTGCTCCATTCTCCAAATTCTCTTTTATCTCCATCATTATTGCTTGGCGATTCTTCTTAGCAGTACGCTTGCTTCCAGACATCTTGGGCTTGTGCTGCACTTGCAGAGGATGCATCCTGCACACACACGACGATGTATGCCAGACATGTAATTTAACTTCCACGATTCAACATGTGCAAATGCATGTTCGTGTCTTTGAAAGTTTGTGACACCAATGTTCGTATGTTCTTTATGATGGATAATGGATGGGTGGATATTCAAGTTCAAAAAATCAGCTTGTATTTTTAATCCTTTTTTCCTCAGTCACTATAGGCCTATTCCATACTGTGATGTTAATGCACTTTTGCCACTAAATGCATTCTTTATTTTAGTATTGATTATTGAGAACAAGCAGGTGGCCTTCATCTGAATTTCTTCAAAATCCTTCAAAGAGGACAAGCAAGAAATGTGGTCTGTTTGGCATCTGTTAACTTAGTTAGAACGCTCCTCCAAAGTCTGAATTTGGTTCCTAGGAAATCATCAAGAAAACCCAAGTGATCTCATGTTGAACAGAATGAAAAAGAAAGAAATAACTTATAAAATATTAACAGATTGGTTGGAGAAGTCCAACCAAACGCATGCATGCCAAATGCATGTAGCTTTTAATATGCCAAGAACATGATAAAACATACAAGATAGCCAGCTATAATTACATAAAACGACAGAAAGGCATCAAAATTATTTGTTTACTGAACAACCCCAGAGTCCTGCATTTTGGTCGAACACAACTTTGTCCCAGTCTAAAAGTTTGCTATAATAACAAGTAGGGAAATAATGAACGGCGATCACTTAAACACTTGGTCAAGTTACATGGTAAAAAACATCAACAGTAAAAACCAGAGTTACTGTATGTTTATTAGTGAAAGTAAGAGCATTTTCATACACACTCAATGTGATGAGAACTCTCAGATGTGTGTCCATAAGAAAACCAGTTGTTAGCAAGACTAATCAGAAAAAAGGGCTTCAATTGTCTAGGCAGAATAAAGATTAGACTTTGGAGCAACAGGATAAGGGTCATGTGATTTGATGAGTCCAGATCGACCCTATTTGAGAGCGATGTGTGCGTCATGGTAAGAAGTGACGCACCCATCATGCATAATGGCCACTGTGCAATAGTGATTTGGAGGTTGAATCATTTTAGTGACTCGGTTCTTTGAATCTCGCTCATCAAAATGAACAAATCTTTTTCTTCGCTCTCCTTCATTTTGTTCTTTTGATCAGAAAGAAAATTAAATGTTTCAATTTTCACTAAACAGACTCCCTACACGTCTACATACTGTACAGAAATTTGGAACGAATAATTCTTGAATGACCCATCAATAACGTACAAGCCTCTGGAGGCAGTGTTATGATCTGAGGTTGCTTCAGTCGCTCAGGTCAAATCTCAGCAATGTTATGTGGCAATAAAATGATGACCTGGATGTACTGGATGACCTGGTATGGAGTTTTTTCCCTTGATGGCATGGACATATTCCAGGATTCAAATTGTAAAAGAGTGGCTCTGGGAGCATGAGGAATCATTTTCACACTTGAACTTTCTACCACCATGTGTGCTGTAATCAAAGCTGAACGAAATCTTAGAATGCGTGATTTTTTTTTATTTATTTTTTTTTGGGGGGGGGGCCAGGCAGCGTATCTGCAATCAATTTCACATAGAACTAGATGGATATTACATAAGGACTACAAAAGAACCGGAACTTTGTTTCTCAGCCGACGTCCATACAGATGCATGAAATAGAAAAAGAATGTCGTCTTCTTAATCATCAAAGGTTTAATCTGTAACATCAAAGATCAGGAGCCACAAATCACAAAATTGTGCCCATGCTTGTGCATTGCAGATTCACAACAGTATCCATGAGTTATGGTGCTGGAGGTAGTGCGTAATGGAAGAAAGATACTATAAAGCTTTATGAGCGTTTAAGAATGCAGTGCAATTAGGCCTGAGGATGTGGTAGTGTGTGTGAGAAAGAAAACAGGTATGGGTGCATGACGAGAGAGAGAGGAACATGTGTGTATAATGAAAGAGAGAAAGGAACAGACAGAAATACGGCTAAAGAGAATTAATGAGTTCATTAGACACTGACGTGTGAAGCCTTTGTGCATCTATAAGCAGCAGAACAAGTCTATTAATCTGTGGCTTGAATCTGCCCAACAGATGAGGAGAAATAGGGAAAGAAAAGTTCCTTTTTGCCTCCCACATGTACCCTATCCTGCTCTGGGAACAAGCTTATAATCGCTGGGTCAGGGCTCGTGGAGAATCTGGCAAACATGCAAGTTGAGCTCGCAGGAGCACCGTGTCAGCACAGAGCTTTGTGAGAAAATGCAGCTGCAATCAGTTGGAGATCAATAGTAATAAACATGATGTGCACTTTTCCAGGGAACCTTTCATAACATCTCCAATCTCCATAAAAAAAAATAAAACAAATGCAGTGCTCAAGTTGCTATTTGTTAAATTTGATTTTCTGAGGATTTTTTGAGGAATGGTCTGTTTCTGAAGAAATACTCAAAGTGTGAACATGTGTGAACAATTCTGGATAATACACGCATGCTCCGACCTGTCTTTAAATCATATCCTCATACTGTACTGCAGAAGAGCAGCACCAGTGAACAAAGTACAGAATTTGTGTAGTACTGTACAGCATATGCCTTAAAAGGATGCAATGCATTATGCACGGCGAGTAATTATAACAGCAATCATGGTCACCACGGATGAATTTATGTGGGGTGATCCAGAGCATCACTGGGGCTGGAGATTAGCACTGGTGGCTTAGATATGAGAAACTAGTACGAATTTACTGGGAAAGAGCTTAGACCTCAACTCCCCTCATGCACTTCACCCCTCGTAATTTCACAATCTTTGTCCAAAAAAACTGTCCTTGCAGTTCTTTTCCATACAAGTGTCACAGCATTGCCAACATTAGCACATTTGTTCACACAAAAAAAAATCTAAATCAAAATACTGAACCCTGCTGTGATCACAATGATGAAGGCTTTCTGAAGAAACTGTTGGAACACGGTGCATTGTCTGAAACATTGTTTTGGCAGACAACGTCTACTCCTGTGTTGGATATTCTGGCGCTGTGGGACTATTTACAGTCAGCTGCTCCCTTGTGTTGACTGGCTCTGATTCTGGAATAATAACAGGAAATACAAGTGGGAGTGTAGCAATCAGGTTTTAGATTCAGATTAAAAGGACTAACGAGATGACTCTGGGGAGTCAGACTTCCTCTACTTAGGGACTCAGCCTGGAGACAGCATGCTCCACATGCACATTGTTCCATTGGAACGTTACAGAGACATGAGCGCCTGTTCACTGCCTCCTAGTGGAAATAATACAAGTTACAAACATCATGTCTTACTGTACTGTATGTTCCAAATCCTTTCAACGGCTCCTTTATTAGCTTTACTCAGAATTTCTTGGTTATTTCTTAGATTTTTGTTTGGTGCAATAAACAATCAAATTCAGGTGCTGAACATCTGGTTGAATAATAATAATAATAATAATAATAATAATAATAATAATAATAAGCATATCTCTTGAAAGAAAATGCAACACACACAATATTGGAATGATGTGACACTGAACTGGGAAAAACAAAAAAGAACAGCAAAGAAACATTTCAACAAAGATTGTGAAGTTACGCAAGGTGAAGTGCATGATGGGATTTGAAGTCTTAGCTCTTTAGGGAAAGTCCTAGCTCTCGTTGCGAACATGATTGCTGTTATATTTACCCATAGGCATAATGCACAGTATTATATATATATATATATATGTGTTGATCTTCTACAGTATGAGGATATGATTTAAAGATAGGTCACAGCATGCGATATTATCATGAATTGCTTTAACAGTTCACACATGTTCACACTTTGAGCATTTCTTCACAAACAGGCCATTCCTAAGAACACGCTCTTAATGAAAATCACATTTAACAAATAACAACATGTGCACAGTGTTTGGTTTTAGTTTTAAGCATTGCGATTCCTCTGGAAAAGTGCACATCATCACGTTTCTTACTTCTTATCTTATCATTTTGATTCATACACATTCCCATTTCATTCTTAATTCTTAAAAACTTGACTCTTTTGATTGTGTAAAGCTGCTTCGCGACAGTGTCGATTGTTAAAAGCGCTATACAAATAAAATAAAATTGAATTGAATTACTATTGATCTCCTTTTAACTTTAAAGAAGATTACGATCTAAAAACATTGAAGTAATGTTTCAAGTACGAATCACAGCAGATGTGCTACAGAAGCAGAGAACCACACCAGGTGCCTACATGTTACTTGTCAATAGTTTCTCTTAAAACTTCTGGTTTTCACGGTTTTAGTAGTTTTTTCGTAGTTACACAGTAAATTCCCTTCAATTACATCAACTTTGCAGGCTGAATCAGTTTACCTGAGCTACCGGCCTACTGTAGATTTGGCCATGAGAGCAAAGCTGGTCACAGTTACATAACCTTATTTGAGGATCAAAACTCACAATTTCACAATCCTGACAGAGTAAAAAAAAATTTTAAAAATGCACTGTGTATATTATTCAACTTATTGGACTTGAGAATCACATGATGCGAATCTCCCAGTATAAACACATTTTCAAATGCAGCTCATGGTTATTAAAAAAAAAAAAAAAAAAAAAACACTTAATAATAAGGTTCAAAATAAGGTAAATAAGAATTTTGAGGGGGAAACTGTGTATTGGATGTTATGTGCAAGAACCTGTTTTACTTCTGTGTACTAAAGGTTAAGCAAGCACACAGTGACAGGGACAATGTTAGTACTACACACACACATGCATACATTCACATGCACACTCACGTGCACTCATACACATGCAGTCACACACACACAAATCTTTTTCTGTAGCATCTGTAATATTGCTTCTTTCCTACAGGTTTTTTATTTATTTATTTGATATACTATGCCAGAGATTATGAATACAGTGCATGTGCACGCAAAGAACTTCAACAAATGTCACAAAGTTAGAATATGATATAGTATTGAATTCTAGTGGATTAACTGCTTGTCTTTCAATGCTAGCTGTGGACTCCTGTAATATTAAATTACCTTTTATCTGGCCTTTTCCTTAATTGCTGTCTTGAGCCATTGAAACGACCATATGGGGCCATACTTGGTAGCAGCAAGTGGTTTCAAGTAATGAGAACTCAAACTCGGACAGAAATAGGGCATCAGGATGAATCAGACAGGTCTGGAGGGGGGGGAGAGAGAGAGAGAGAGAGAGAGAGGGGAATTAAGTATGCTTACTGTCAAGCAATGGATACAGTCTATGTACATTTTGTGCAGCGTGCAAGCAGGGACACTGGCAGCACTAGCTATCACAGCATAAAAAAATGATGACCAGAAATTTACACAGACATGAGGGCTCCCTGGGACATAAAGCAGCCAGAGTCAAGTTGCTCCCTCACTCTTGCACAGCAGCCTGTGCAGGAGAAAGAGCGCAACAGTACAATGGAACCTTGGATTACGAGCATAATTCGTTCCGGAAGTGGGCTCGTATTCCAAAACACTCTTAAACCAAATCATAATTTCCCATAAGAAATAATGAAAACTCAAATTATTCGTTCCACAGCCCCAAAATATAAATACATAAAAATAATTAATACAATCTGTAAAATGAAAATAAAACAAATTAATCGGCACTTTACCTTTAAAAAAAGTACAAATAAATCCTGACAGATAAGTGTTTCCATTGGTGCGCACACGCGCCATGTGTGTGTGTGGAATTAGCCCCTTCCCTCGCCTCGTTTCACACAGTAACATTCCTCCTCCCTCTCCCCACCTCGCTTTTTCACAACAGTTTCACAACAAAACACCACGCACGCACGCACGCACGCACACACACACACAACGGAAACACCATTTTAACAGGAAAAAAGAAATCTCTCCAAGGCTGACATGAGCGTATATTAACAGACACACTTTTTAAGTTTTACAACAAGCGCATAAACACAGCGGAAACACCGGTTTAACGGAAAAAAAGCGAGACTGGCACGAGCGCATACTAAAGGAATCACTTAAGTTTCACAACAAACGGACACACACACAAACACGGAAAAACCGTTTTAACAGGAAAAAAAAAACTTTTTTCTCCATACAGTTATTTATTTAAGAAAAACTATGCCAAATCAGCCCTTGATTAGTTGATGATCAGCAGACCTTTATAAAAGCGGACGATTTGGCAGTTTTCTGGTCTGAAGCATTCAGGTATGTGTTAACACAATGCCAGGAGGCAAAGACTTAAGCAATGATCTTCGAGAAGCAGTTGATGCTGCACAGCAGTCTGGAAAGTGTTTGAGGAGGTTTGGAATTTAATGTTCTACAGTGAGAAAGAACAATTGCCAATCTTCTCACCAGTGGACATCCCAGCTCCTTCACCCCAATGCGAATATGCTTTGAGAAATGCTGCTGTGGCCAAAAGTCTGCTGCTTCATCATGTCTGCATGCCAGGGCAAAGGTCTTGAAAAAGAAGAATCAACACTGCAACAAATATTGATTCTTTGCATAAACGTAATGTAATTGTTGATAAAGCTTTTTACACAACAATATTGTAATCATACTTCAGTATACAGCACAATTGTAACATCTGGCAAAAAGACCAAAAAACACTGAAGCAGCAGACTTTGTGAAATACTTGTGTCATTGTCAAAACTTTTAATAATGGCTGTACAAAAAAACCCCAAGAACTCTACAGGCCCCACTGAGCATGTTAAATGTTAAAGTTCATGACCGCATACAGAAGACGACTAAACAAGTATGTTTTGAAAAGGTTTGCCAGGAGAAAGCTTTTCTGTCTAAAAAGAACATCAAAGCACAACTGGGGTTAACAAAGGAATACAAGGACTATTATCCTAGTAATATTATCTACATGAGCTTCAAACAATGAACTGAAAAATATTCAATGCAAGGTCTTTTACTGCTGGCAGGTGATGAAACATAAAGGCCATCCAAAGATAGTGTGTGATCAGAAAGCTTAATTCTAGCAGGATGTGGTCCTAAGTACTGTACAGTACATGTACTTGTCAGGAAAAGGAAGATACTGTACACATCCCTCAACTTTATTAAGTTGGTTGCTGATCTGACTTTAGTGAAAGATATAAATGTATTTCATCATCATAACAGTATAATTTTATATGGTGTTTACAAAAAAATTTACTTAAAAGGAGCATAAATAGCTAAATAACAACAGTGGGCCTAACATGCAACCATGCTTCATGCCTCATGAAGTCACCATTTACGTACCTGTATTAACTAGCAAAAGAAGACCTGATCCAGGGAAAGGGCCATTCCTTTAACTCTCTGGAGACAAGATCCTGACCAGAAGCCAGGAAGAGGTCATTTAACAAGTGCTGTTATTATGAGGCCTAAATTCGGATTGATACAGTACATTGCATGTGAGTTATTCCTGTGTAGATATGAGCATAACTGCTGTGCTACAACTATTTTTGCACACATTTACAGTATATTCATGTTTATGCTCTACTCTTTTTTTTTATTTACTCACCTTAAGGCGTGACATCTACTTTTGTTTTATGCTGTGCAATGACAATAAAGAATCTACCTCTCAATCCATCTTTAAAAGACTTTCCTAAGGGAAGATTTGGGTATTTTTAAATAGGTTTCAGTTATTTATGGCATTATCTTTTGTATTGAAGAAACATGTAGGGATAGGATATAGTACACAATTCTGTAAAAATAAGGTGAAAATAGTCTTTTGATGAAAAGGAAAATGTTGCAATCATGACATTGGCTAAATTAAACAAGAATTTAGGATTTTTCTATACTGTAGCTCTCTATAGCATTCTTTCCTTATGAATGCTATATATATATATATATATATATATATATATATATATATATATATATATATATATATATATATATATATATATATATATCCTTAACAGTATCAATTTAGTTTGCCACCATTTCAAGTCTCATTTTAATGCGTTTTTTTTTTTTAAAGGTGCATATACACTGTCAAAACAACAGAACACACTAATACTTAATTGGACCACCTTTTGCTTTGATTATGGCATTGGTTTTATAAGCTTATGGAATATCACAACATTAATTTCTCTCTAAGATCTTGTCTTGATGATGGGAGAGTCAGACCACTGTGTAAAGCCTTCTTCAGCATGTGAGATGATGAATCCTGGCATTATTCATCTTGAAATAGGCCTGTACCACCAGGGAGGAAAAAATCCATTGATGGAAAAACCGGGACATTCAGTATATTCATACTGTTAGCAGACCTCATTTATTTTATTTTTTTGGCAAAAGAAACCCCGGATCATGGCACTGCAGCTAAAGTCTTGTACAGTAGGCACTAGGCATGATGGCATCACTTCATCTGCCTTTCTTGTTACCCTGACGCTTCCATCACTCTGAAACAGGGTAAATCTGAATTCATCAGACCACATGATCTTTGCGCCACAGTCCATTCTTTATGAGGTCTAGCAAACTGAAAACAACCCCACTCCCCACCCCCAACTGGCCTCACCGATAAATGGTACATCTCTATTTAAACTGATAAATCTCCTTAGTTGTTTTCTTTGCTTGATACACATCAATAATTTGACATTTCTCAAACAGAATAAGATCTTTGTCACAACCACAGAATATCTCTTGTTTAAGAAATGGGAAGCTCCTCACTGCAACAGTTAAGAGTTAAATAACTTGTTGCCTGGATGGAACATTGATCACTGCATTAATTATACAATGGAAGGCTCTTACTCTAACTACTTGCTCAGTCAAATCCAGGTGGTGACGTGCTTTGGCTGGGCAGTCCATGATCATTTATAGAAGGGTGTTCTTTCCTGCTCATTAATTATTTTTATTTTATGCTATGTATCTACATTATCTAAAATACAGAATACTGGTATTGGCACGACTCTCGATATTCAGCAGCGTGACCATGACATGATCTGACATCCATATTTTAAAGCTACTGTATATGTCGTGTCGCTATATTTTCCGCAATTAATCGAAATAAATGACATTCTGTAGTCCTAGAGAAACCTTATTGTATTAGTAGCATTTCAATGTGTACTGTATTAGCTGCATATCTTTGAATTGACTTGACATGGTCTCTTGAGAAACAGAATGGATTGCATTCATCAGTGGCAAACAAAGTATCCCTGAATAAGGGCATATTCAGTCTTTGTTTTTTTTTTTACTTTGTAAAAATGGCTAGATTAAAATATATACAGTATATGTATATATACAGTATATATATATATATATATATATATATATATATATACACACATACAACATACATACACTGTATATATATATATATATATATATATATATATATATATATATATATATATATATATACTATATATACTGTATATATTAATTGCATTACCACATACTGTATATACTGTATATATATGGTAATGCAATTAATTTTAATCTCGCAATTTTTACAAAGTTATATACACACCATATATTGGTTTATTCTTACGGATGTGTATGTGAGTTAAATTTTAAATAAAGAAAACTAAAGTTACATGTGTTTTATCTTGACATATGTTCTTGGTACTCGGTCAACGCTGGCGGCAATGTGGTGGGCGTTGAAGGTCAGTAAACACTGTTGTGTACACATCTGTTTAGTCAGACCATCTATCCTTGAATATGTGCCAGGCACATCATAACGCAGTTTTGAACCATATAAACTATAAACAGGACAATAGCAAAGTTTATTTATAATATCGCACATTTCTTCTACACAAGTGTGCAGGGAAAATCTGAATTTATAATAAAATATATAAATTAAATTATGCTACAGTGCTTTTAAAATACATATTTACAAAATAATTACCTGCTAACATACTGCATAATTAATACAGCCAGGTCACTATAGGGGATAAAGTTATTATGTAGAAGACTCAACTAATAAATAATACAGTACGTACAAAATGCAACCACCAGATTGTCAAAATTATGACAGAATTAATCAACCAACTATGATTTTCTATGAACAATCGATTCTATGAATTGCAAATCAGGAATCTCGCAGAAATATTAACAGCCTCCGCAATCAAAAATCAATTGATCAAAATCAATCAAAAATACAGTCAGCAATCATTTATCATCTACCACATTGGAATCAGTGTGTCCGGACGTTGCCGTCATGCCAGAAGCGTGTCTGTTTAGTCTTCCTCGCTGCTGCAGGAGCCGCTGGAGCTGTATGAGCTGTCGTTGCACTCAGCTATGTAAGGGAATTTGTAGACGGTGGGGTTCAGTTTGGGGACCCAGTCCCGTGGGACCAGGAAGGTAGCCAGGTTGAACAAATCCACAAAGACTTTGTAACGGTCACTATTTAAGAAGAAAAATAATGCATATAGATTATATTCCAGATTAGACGATATGGATTCCGTGAACACATGATCTAAAAGCTAGGTCATAAGGTTCTCTAACATAAGATAATATATCTTACACATTAATTTACTGATACTTTGTTAAAAATAAAAACTCACTTATCGTCTATACCACTTTATTCTGTATACAGGGTTGAGGAGCCCTAGGGCCATGAAGACTTAGGCCATGAGGCGGGGTACACCCTGAACCGGGTGCCAATCCATCTGAGGGCACACTCATACACACACTGCAGGCAATTTAGGAACGCCAATTATCCTAATCTGCATGTCTTTGGACTGGGAGGAAACCAGAGTGCCCAGATGAAAACCCACCAAGCACGAGGAGAACATGCAAACTCCATGCACACAGACCCCGAGGCGGGAACCGAACCCGGAACCTGGAGGTGCAATGTGTCATTGGTAACTCTGTGGTTAAGGCATTGGACTACGGCTCGGAAGGTCCCAGGTTCAAACTCCACGACTACCAAGTTGCACCTGTTGGACCCTTGAGCAAGGCCCTTAACCCTCAACTGCTCAGATGTATAATGGTAAGTCACTCTA
The DNA here is from genome assembly GCA_030347435.1 of Clarias fuscus. Taxonomy (NCBI): domain Eukaryota; kingdom Metazoa; phylum Chordata; class Actinopteri; order Siluriformes; family Clariidae; genus Clarias; species Clarias fuscus. The sequence goes on from CM059219.1 coordinate 25,916,666, forward strand.
GATAAGGGACTCTGCCAAATGCCTCAATGTACTGTAAAACCACTACGTCATCTTATGGCTCTTTTTAAAAAAAAACAATATCCCAAAAAAACACTACATTCATTAAGTACTTATTATCAATCCTTCAAATTCCTAATAAAGACTAGTGGGTCTCAACCCTGGTCTTTATTAGACCAGAAGGGTTTTTTTTTGTTTGTTTGTTTTTTGTTTTTCTGTTTATGACACCCACTTCAATTCAGAAAAGGCTGTAAATTTGCTGATTAATTGAATAAAATGTGCTCGGAACAGAGGAAACACTAAAATGTACAGGGCAAAGTTGAGAACCATTGATTTACATTCTAATTCAAATATGTGGGGAACAAAAAATCCATTACAAAACAATTCAGTTTCACATGTTGATCATATGATAAACTGTACAGTATTATTAGCAGATAAGTAGACTATAGTCACCTGACAGTAGAACGCAGGTAGTGGTAACCTGAAGAGCCTCCTGTGCCTGATTTATTGCCGATCATTCTGTGCACTATGCACACGTGATTATCTGATGGCGAAGGTTGGTTAACGTTAACTTTCTGACAGCCGAAAAAAACACGAAGAGATGTTCCAAACTACACAGCGTTGAAACTACAAAACGTTTGATTTTTTGGGGTTTTTTTCACTACATGACTTACATCTCCATTTGGTCATAAGTGTATCAACCTCCATGAGGTACGTCAGAAGCTGGAACGGCACCTGAAACCGAGGCTCCTCCCTGCAAAGAAAAAAAAAAAAAAAAAAGAGAGAGACATTTGTGTCTACTCCGCCTACTGTCTCTCGTTCATATCTGCAGTCTTCATTAAAACACCAACTGGAATATACGTTCTGGACATGTGAGTCTCTGACCTGTAGAAGTAAATCATCAGGGCTCCCTGTAGGGCTCTGTAAGACAGCCGGCGCTCTCCTGTACAGAAAGAACGATTACATATAACATACACATGCTGACGTTCTGAAAGACCCGAGAGATAAAAACACAGGAACGACCGATGGTGAGTGAAGCAGCAAAGCACCTTTGCTTAAGAGATGTTCGTGATGCTTGGAGTCGAAGAGATAAGTGAAGACTTCAGTCTGCTTAGTGAGATCCTCCAGCATGTCCTGCTTTTTCTCGCATGTTGGCATTTTCTGTCAGCAACGAAAGAACAGCGCATGAATTTGTGAAGGTTGTAAGAAAGTGATATTAAAGGAAAGAAAATCTTAAACTTACTTCGATCTTCTGCTTCTTCATCCTGTAACCTTCCTCGATGTTTGCCTGCAGCTTCCCCCAGAAGTCAAAACCATCCTTTTCAAGACCAGGTGTCCTCTCCAGCCATTTCTAATGAATAAATAATGAATAAATAAATCTAATCTAATTGTACAGTTATGGATCACCTAATTAAATATGGCTGATTCTCAAATGTCCAGTATATTTATCACTTTAATGTGAATACGCCATGTCATTTTCAATCCAGTGTTATACCTCCACAAGCTGCAGGAGTGTCGCCTCCTGCTCCGTTTTGCACAGTTCCTCGCTCTCCTTCCCTTGGAATTTGTCCCTGTAGTGACGACGGTTATAGGGAACTCTCAGTTTGTCGGAAACTCCAAACTTATTCTCAAGAAGACGAAACTGGAAACTCTGGAAGCCTGAAGCCGAGGTCAGGTACTCCCTGCAGCACGCAAGCACACATGCATATAAAACACAGGTTTCATACTCGGCAAACCGATCACTGTCACGCTAGATCGGAAGGAATGTGTTCTTTAACAAGGAAGGAACCTGTCTGCTTTATTTGAAGAATCATGTATAAGTGTGTACATATATTAACCCGTAATCAGGGGAAGAATCAGGTTTGGTAACTTCAAAGCTTAAGTTTCAAATTAATAAGTTATTCCAAAGGTGTTTAATTGTTCAGAGTCGCCGGTCTGAATCGGACTGGACTGGACCGGATCGGACTCTGATAGCTGAATTGCCATCGGTAGGAGATGAGTATTCTTAAATAAATGTGCTTTTAACTTTAACTGAGCTTTCAACATACAGTATGCAGACGAGTGAGGAACCGTATATGGTTATCTTTACAACCTTGATTTGCGACATAAAAAATGACAATGAAAAAGTAAAAAAAGTCTTGGAATTTTGTATTTCCAAGTAACGGGTTCAGAATTACACTTATGTTTTGTTAAACTAATCTCATCAATGTAATACATTTACAATACAATACACAAACTGATACAAGTTAATACAAATGAACTTAAAATAAATAACTAATACAACATTATTATACACATTAACCTAAAAAAAAATCCTTTCTTCATTTAAAATATTAATAATAATAATAATAATAAAACTGAAAGTGTACTTTCTTTGTTTGAAATATCATATTTAATATTTAAGATTCTGTACTATTGCTATTTAAATGCAAACAAATGTATGAGACGACCAGACCATGAAAATATTTTTTCCATGTCTAATCTCGTCAATGATCGTCTGATGAATTTGATCCAAAATGAATTATAAGAATTATTTATATACACTGACTTGTGGACTACGTGCCAGCTCAAGTGCAAATCCCTTATCCACAGCGACTTACATTTTTATCTCATTAAACATCCGTACAGTTGAGGATGAAGGGCCTTGCAGTGACAATGTGGCGGTGCTGGGGTTTAAACCTGGGACGTTCTGATCAATAGTCCTAGTGCCTTACCCACTGAGATACCCCTGCCCCTACATTTACATAACTTGCAGTTTCTTAACATTTCACACATTCCCCCTTCCCTTTTATTATTATTTCTTTCTTTTTTGCACTTTAAGGACAAGGATCATTTTCCGCCTCACAATAATATAATTTAAGACGAATGCTACTTCTCTCACACTATATATTTTCGACTCAAACTTTCCCAGAGGACTCCTCCAGGGGTACTTCTATTAATTAAATTATTTATTTATTACCTGAAATCGAAGAAGTCCAAAGCAGTCATGGTCTCCAGCACAGCAAACTGGTCGACCAGCAGCCTGAAGATCATGGTGATCCTGTGGATGCGGCTCACCACCTTCAGCATGTTCCTCTCGTCCCGAACCTGACGACACATCATGTTTGTCACTCACTCTCCACCACCGATGATACCGATGTAATTTAATGTTTAATTGTGAAACATTTCTCACATGATTGTGAATGAAGAGCTCCCGGACCGAATCCAGCTCCCACATAATCTGCTTAAACCATAACTCGTAAGCTGGAAAACACAACGAGAATTTGAACGTGACGCCGCTTGGGAATGAGAAATAATCGTAATCGTACGAGCAATAAGCAATAAATGAGTTACACTGGTGCGTGACTATGAAGAGATGCTCATCATGGATTTTGTTGCCTTTCAGTTCGCTTTGCAGTTCCTGAGCAGTAATGATCTTATCCAGCTGAAAGAGGTGGAAAATTTGATCGATTCATCATTCTTCACATGCGATACAGACGACATTGGTGAAAATCTGGATCACAGTGATCAGTGTATATTATTATTTACCGCACCTGGAGATAATCCCCATAAACAATTTCTCCTTTGGTGGCTTTGTTGGTTCCTTTTTGCAAGACATCATCATCATCATCATCCTCTACCTCAGAGGGATTGAGCTTGAAACTGATTTTGCGAAAATAACAAAATCACATACATGGTTATGCAAGAGCTGGCTGATTTTCTTTATTTGAAATATTAAAAAAGAAAAACAAAATGTATACGCACTGATGACTTTTCGCCAGAAATGGACACCCGCTCATTGTTTTATTGAATTTTTTCTCCTCTACCAGAAAGTTTGTCACAACGTTTTGCAGAAGCCACGAGATGCTCGAGTATTTAAAGCTTTGCTACGTCCAATCAGCAGCCTGCCATCCACCGCGGCCCATCAAGAAAATCTCGTCATGACAAATAGTACAGGATGTACACACAGCTTTTTCAAATGAACTCCGAGAGAAATCGATGTACCTTTAACATGCTTTATTTGGTGATCATTCTCAGGTTTAACAGCTCACGGAAGTGGTGGCTTTTCAAGTCAAGGTCAAGGTCCAGAATCAACATTAAACAAGGCTGCAAGATCATACTGCAATTAATCGTCACATTATCCCTAACAGGTTTGATAAAGACATGCCGCCATGATAGCATTTTCAAATAAAAGACCCATGAAGCGAGTAAAATACTGTACATAATTAGCAATATTTAGTAGTTTTTCATATTCATTTCAATTCCCATTGATTCCATCTCCAGCATTTTTCAGAAGAAATCCCAGACCGATTCTAGAAATCTCAGCTCCAAAAATGTCTCCACAGCGCGAGTCCAAAGGTTGTAGAAAGCTGTATGTTTTTTTAGCTGGCACTTGGGTTAATGAGTACTTAGTGCAAATTTATGGCAAGCAAAAAACAAGCAAAAAGAAAAAAACACTAGCAGGGGTCACATGACGCTTGACACAGCCTGAGTGTGTGAGAAGTGTTTGTCGAGAGACGGTTCACAAACGGCTCAGAGAAGAACGGAATGGAAATTAAGCCGTCTGCGATAGAAATGATGAATATCAATGGACTGAATAGCAGGGGAGCGGTGTGTCAACAGAAGGTTATAGCTTTTTGGCAATTTTTGATATGAACACGATGGGGAAAACAGGAAATATACACTGCCTAGCCAAAAAATACAAGACAAAAAGTCACCATTTCAGAGGGGTCAAATTATTGACTGCATCAAGTACCGAGAACAATTTAGAAATTTGAAATAATTTTTCCCCAAACAATTTCAAGACTGAGGTTCTATAGTGAGAAAGATCATTCAAAACAGTTGCCAGTCTTCCCCAAGGTGAAAAAAGTCCATGACAGCACAATTAGAAGAAGACTGAACAAGTACGGTTTGCCTGGAAGGGTTTGCAGGAGAAACTTTTTCTGTCTTAAAAAAAAAAAAAAAAAAACAACACAGAAGCACAACTGAGGTTCACAAAACTGCAACTGAAAAAACAAAAGACTTCTGGAAAGTCTTCTGTTCGATGGACAGATGAGACCAAAGTGGAGTTTTTTTTTTTTTTTTTTTGTCTTAATGCCCAGTGCCATATTTGGAGAAGAAAACAAACAGCATTTCGGCAGAAACATCTCATACCCACAGAAGGAGTGATGATTTGGGCTTGTTTTTTTGAAGCCACATGATCTGGGCATGATTTGCAATCATTGAGTCGACCATGAACCTCTATGGGAGCAGTCGAAAGACCAACAACAATGGTGGTCAATAAAATCTTAGTGTGTGCCACTTCAAGTGTAATTTAATTTTTAAGTTACGTCTTCTTTAGCTGGTAAAGTATTTATTACTGAATAAAATAGTGGCAAGGAAAAACTCCCTGAGATGACAAAAGTAAGAAACCTTGGGAGGAACCGGACTTAACAGGAAACCCATCCTCATTTGGGTGAACAGAAAAGCAGGAATTGATTTGCATTCATACTGTGTGTCAGAGGGCAGGCAGTTCAGTATAACAGTTGATGTTAGTTGATGTTAAAATGGAATCCAGTTAGTTATTGGAGGCTCAGGTAGACTTGTAGGAAATTCTAGTCCTGAACTATCGAGAGACTGCAGCCAAGTCAAGTCCTCAGAGAAACTGCTGTCAACATCAGCCGATCCCAGAACCGTCTTCATGGTAGAATGAACCTGTCCCCAGACACCAGACGCATCCCAAAGAGACCACGTGGGGCATCCAGCCAGAGTTGGTGCCCCTGGTGCCCCTCTTCTGGTTGGAGCTCTCTGTCACCAGGATGAGTCAGGCAGGTCCAAAGGGCAACGGGGGTCTAGATCATTGGCAGCTCAGGAACGACATGTGTAGCTCGACAGGGAGAGGGAAAGAGAGAAAGAGGGAGAGAGGAGAGGGGAGAGCAGAAGAGGAGAGATAACAGTTATGTAGTAGGTATGGTCACAGTCACATAATGTATAAGGTGAATATATATTTAGTGTAGAGTGCAAGCAGGGACTCCGGCAGGACTAACTATGACAGCATAACTAAAAGGGAGAGCCAGAAGGAAACACAGACATGAGAGCTCCCTGAGATTTAAAGCAACCTTTTTTTTATTTTACCTCACCGTCAACAAACCTGAGTAATGAATGAGAGTTGGGAAGACATCATCTAAAAAGAGTCCCCCAGATCTGCGCCTTTACCTAAGGCAAATCTGTTTACGAAAATGCTTGGGTAAATAAATAGGTTTTTAGCCTAGATTTAAACACTGAGGCCCAAACACTATTTGGGAGGCTATTCCTTAACTAAGAATAAGCTCTACCCCCTGCTGTAGTTTTCATAATACGCGGGACTGACAAGCAGCCTGCATTCTTTGATCGAAGTAAGCGTGGCGGATCGTAAGACACCTGCAGTTCACTCAGATACTGTGCCGCCAGACCATTTAATGCTTTATATGTCAAAAGAAGTATTTTAAAATCAATGGGAAATTTCACTGCCCAGTTCAATGACTAGAACTTCTGTCTTATCAGGATTAAGCAGAAGGAAGTTAATTAGCATCCAGACTCTTATATCCTTTACACATTGCTCAACTTTAGTAATCTGGTTTTGCTGAGACGTATAACTGTGCGTCAGCATAACAGTGAAATCTAATACCATGCGGTAAACTAATACTAATACGGATTATGTTGCCCAGAGGAAGAATGTAAAAGGAAAAAAACAGCAGTGGGCCTAAAACCGAACCCTGTGGATCACCAAACTCCACTAGAGAACATTCAGAATAATCACCATTTAAATCTACATACTGATAACCATCAGTCAAATAAGATCTGAGCCAGGAGAGGGCTGTTCCCTTAATTCCTAGTACATTTTCTAATCTGTGAAGGAGAATACTATGATCTGTGGTGTCAAAAGCTGCACTGAGGTCCAGTAACACAAGCATAGTGACGCAACCCTGATCAGAGGCCAATAGGAGGTCATTTACTTCTTTAACAAGTGCTGTCTCTGTGCTGTGATAACACAGAGGCCTAAATCCTGACTGATACAATTCGTGTATGTTATTTCTATGTAGATATGAGCATAGGTCCAGAATCTTAGAGTTTAAGGGGAGGTATGATGTCGGCCTGTAATTGGACAGCTAACAGGGGTCGAGGTCAGATTTCGTAATTATCTGTTTAATAGTTGTTGAGTGAAGAATGAATTATTATCTGTTTGAGAAAATGAGTCGGTATGGGATCTAATACATAGGTTGATGAACTTGAAATTATTCCATTCTCTTTAAGGGGAGTAAAATATTCTAGGTTGCGATCTGATATGGTTAGTTTAAAATCTGCATCATTTACATTGTCTGGTTTCAAAGCCTCAATTTTATGTCTAATATTTACAATTTTATTATTGAAAACGTTAATGAAGTCCTCACTACTGCACGCTGTTGTTGTGGAGATTTCTGCAGTGCTCTTATTGCTGGTTAATTTGGCTACAGTGTTAAATAAAAATCTAGGATTGTTTTTGTTATTTTCTAGAAGAGTGGAGAGACACGCTGATCTAGCTACACTAAGAGCTTTACTATAGTTCAGGATGCTCTCCTTCCATGCTATTTGAAATGCTAACAATTCAGTTTGACGCCATTTACGTTCTAATTCTCGAGCGGTCTGTTTTAAACTGCGCGTGTGATCATTATACCAGGGAGCGAGTTTCTTATCTCTAATCATTTTCCTTTTAACTGGAGCTACGTCATCTAAGTTATAACAGAATGTTGACTCTAAATGTTCAGTCGATTGATCGAGTTCTGTGGAGTCAGATGGCGATCTGATCAAAGGTGATAACTCTGGGAGATTATTGATAAAGCTCTGTGTGGTATTTGATGTCAATGCACGTTTAATACAGTAGCGCGGTGCTGTGCACACATTATTACTATGACACACTAATTGAGACAAGATACTGATCGGAGATAACTTCAGACTGTGGAATTGAGAATACATTTCTTATACTTAATCTGAAGAATAGTATTAAATCTAAAGTGTGACCTGCTTTATGAGTGGGTCCTACTACACATTGATTTACTCCTACCGAGTCCAGTATGGATATGAATGCTGTTCTCAGAGGGTCTTCTGGATTCTCAAAATGAATACTAAAAGTCTCCAGCAATTAACGCTCTGTCTGCAGAAATGACAAGGCTTGAGATTAAAATCTGCAAATTCACAGAGAAATTCAGACTACGGCCCTGGGGGTCTGTAAATGATAACTAGCGGGATCGACTGAGCTGACTTAATATTTGTAGTTATACTTGTGTTACTATAGAGAACCTCAAATACAAATTTGAGTCCTTGTTTTTTGTTCGAAAGCCAGATTATCATTGTAAATAACTACGACGCCTCGTCCTCTACCAGTTAGCCGAGGCTGGTGTATGTAGCTGTATCCAGGAGGACTAACTTCATTTAGAGCTACATACTCGTCCTGTTTAATCCAGGTTTCTGTTAAACTCCAGATCCGTGATAATTTCATTAACAATAACTGCTTTAGATGCGAGAGATCTAATATTTAACAGTCCTAGCTTCAGATCAGAGGTGCTGGCTGCGCCTTCAGTGTGATCCGAGTTTGTGGTATCTATGTTAATTAAATTACTAAAACAGATTTTCTGAGTCTTTCTAAATTCATGTTTAGCTCGGGGAACAGACACAGTCTCAATATGATGAACCCTGAGTGACGACTCTCTGCAGCTAGCAGACGGTTGGTTTAGCCTGTCTGTCTGCTCCCTGGCCTGGGCTATGGATCGTAACCGATTAACGAGGCCTCTTCTGAGACTATGTTCTATACTGCAAGAAATGAGAGCAGCACCTTCCCGAGTGGGATGGACACCGTCCCGCCCTAACAGGCCAGTTTTGCCCTGAGGTCTTCCAGTTATCTTTAAAGCCCACGTTGTTTTCCCGAGCACTTGGACATCCAGCGGTTCAGCGTCCATAACCTGCTGTAAGCTATGTCGCCACGTCTCATTAAGATGGGACCAGAGCAAACTACTTAATTGGACATCGGCTCTGCTAGTTTAAACACCTCTGTAAAGTTATGCTTGCTAACCTCTGACAGACGAATGCGTATATCGGTAGCTCCAGCATGTACCACTATCTTTGAAGACCTATGCTGTCCTAGAGCCCTAAGATTACCTGCTATGTCCGGTGCTCTGGCTCCCAGGATACACTTGACCTGTATCATCAGCACAAACATACACACACACACACACACACTGCCATTCCAGGTTTTAAAACTAGCAGTAGGCCATAATCTTTTAAATCATAATACACGAGAAGCCATGGCAAAAATAATTTCTTTGTTTTCTACCTACATCAAGCAATTAGAGCCATTTAAAAGCCTGATTTAAAAAAAACGAACATGTCCAACTTACTGTAAGAAAATTGCATTCAACATTCTGTATTACATAATTATGGTAAACAATAAGCAAATGCTACAATTCTTACCTAACACAGAGGATCCTTGGTACCATCTTTTGCACAGGTTTAGTGCAATATTTGTTCATTATTAACTCTCAGTGTCAGGTTATGCAAATTATGTGTAAAGATTAAAGTAAAAAAAAAAAAAATCAGTAAAAATAAAATAAAATAAAAAGATGGCAAAAATTGTTACCAAACCTGTGCGTCATGTTAAAATTATGATTGGTTTAAAAAAAGTCGTCTCGTTTATGACTGGTAAGAAACGTTGAGCACATAGTCGTCAAGTTTTTAGCACAATTTAATACAGTTGAGCTAATATTGAACAATTAAGTCATTATTAAATCCGCATCAGTGCAGGTCTTATACATTTTTTGTTTTTTTTAAAAATACGATTGGTCTTGATGATGAGGATTATTTAGCTCATGAAGTTAAACACCGTCTAGCCAAATCTTGTCCTTTTAGGAGTGCTGTTGAATTTCATACAAAAAACTTACAAAAAGATTTACAAAAAAAAAAAAAAAAAAAAGTTTAAGAAACACAACAGATGATGTTCAGGACTTCGACTCATTATCTTTGCGCTCATTTATTATTTATTCACAAACATTTTATACTACTTCCCTGAGATAATTAAACCATCACTAATAATAATAATTTCATGTAATGTAATGTAATGTAATACATCATGGCATTTGGAATAAAGACTACATCATGTTCATGTACAGATTTATTGATTTTCAAAAGTCATTGAAAGCCATTACAAAAAAATCTGCATGTTGACAACAGGTGGCGTTTAGCATCTGCAATAAAGCACTATAAACATTCAACTGTGGCTGTGCATAAAAAAAAGGGGGAAAAAAAGGAAAAAGGACAACATACTGAAATTACTTGTGGCTTAAGGAAACTCTCTTTGCAGTCCAAGGTTCATGTTGATTTAACTTGATGTACCCTTTTCTTTCTTTTTTTTAAAATTATACAATGTTGCATAAAACGTTTAAAGGAGAGTGTACTAACTTTTGAGAGGTTAAGGAATAAGATGCAGGATTAGAGAATAAAAATTCGAGATATTGTGTCATTATGTCCATTAGCTGTCCTAGAAGGAGGAAAAAAAGAGGACACACAGAGAAAGCGAAAAAAAAGCCTTATACATGAATCGATTTAAATAGAAAAAAGAAAACTTTAAAATAAAATAATTTAATAATTTCCCCTAATACCAAAAGCACTGCACACAAGCGATTGTCCTGTTCTGTTGGCCAAATCCAGTGTGGGACGATCCAAGTTGATTTTAAATTATTATTATAATTTTACTTTTAATAAATACAAGTGGCGTTCAAGTCAAACCCAGACTTGTGGAAAACCTGCCTGGCTGCATTGGTCATCTCGCATCAAGGTGTGTTTCCACATGCTTGGGACATTAACGGAGTTCCTGGGAGGCCAGCACTTCAGACCAGAAGCAGGCACTATGATATTTAAAAAAAAAATAATAATAATAATTCCTACACTCATGGTATCCAAGCACTAGTAAAAAAAGATTAGTGTACAAAAATAAAGTGAGTTTTTACTCTCATAATGGTGTGTTGTCAAAGGTCCCAGTTTGTCTCGAACGCCACTCGTATAAGTATTACATATGCATTTTTTTTTAGGGTCACATGGACATTAAATAATCTAAAAATATGGAAGCGTCAAAATTTTGCAAGTTGCTTAACGCTCCTCGTTCATCCTCAAGACATTACAGTACAATAAATATCGATCCTTCTCTTTTCTGGACCAAGAACAAGACGCGACAGACAATTCTACAAGTTGTAGACGTTACAATCACATGAAAAAAAAAAAAAAATCACATCTAGGCAGTCACGCATCACGATTTGAAACAGTACCAAAAAAATAGGAATGAAAACGTTTTTAAAGCTATAGCCCTTATGCTGAAAGAAGAAAAAAAAAAACTGAGCAAGCGTAAAGGTTTGTATCGTCAGACATGATATGCACAAGTGGACACGCAGAATTAAAAACAGTATATGATCGTAAACTATAGGAGTCGTATTAAAAATGGCTGAACCGAGACGTTGTGCTTTCTGTCCTGCGAGCTCTAATAGGTTTAACCCAAAAAACAACAACAAAAAAACATAAATAAATAATAATAACTGCTGGTAAGTGTCATAGCGTCATACTCGGGGTGTTTGAGGGTTTGTGCATGTACAGTATACTGTGTTTGTGTGTTACGGAGAGGTGACAAGAATATTGTCCAAGAGCTCCTCATCATCACCATCATCATCGTTAGTAAGTTGCATTAAGTACTGAATATTAATTAAAAGCAGCATTTCAGTTTCGAATACAATAGAAGACTTTTAATTTGAAGCAGCGCTCGCAGGACAGACGTGGAAAACGTATGGAAGCAATTCATACTCGATATGTCTGAAAACAAACAAACAAACCAAAAAAACAGCTCATAAGCGTTAATGAAAGTTGTAAAGAAATGTATTTAACCACGGTGTGCTTTTGTATATAAAAAAAATAGAAAATAAAAAATTTTCAGGATTGGAATTTATCAGGATGGTTGAATCGCAGGACAGAACTTGAATTTATTTATTTATTTAAATTTTTTATTTCCTTTAAAGGCAGGAAAGACAAATCTCAGACATATTAAACCAGACGCTGATATTAAAACGATGGCTGCTGAAGCATCTGTACCGCCCGGAGATTTGTCGCTTTCTGGAAATGAAGGGGGAATAAAGAAAAGAAAAAAGAAGAAAAAAAAAACGAGCGTGGTTCATGCGGAATAAATCTTCACACGGTGATTGCATGGCTTTGAAAGTTGTGACCATTTTAAACAAAAGAAAAAACAGTAAAAAAAAAAAAAAAAAAGAAAAGAAAAAAAAAAAAGATGCCCCCCCCCCAAAAAACAAACAAACAAACAAACCAAACATGACTTATGCTCATACCTGGCATCGCTTGCTCGATCGCACCCCGAAATGTTTACGCGCAAAACTCCTTTGGCCCGCCTCGCGACTTTATTCTTCCATGGGAAGAAATACAACGATCCGACTAATTTCATTTCATTGACAGCTCACCAAAATGTCCGGTTTCTGCAAATACTGTTGCCGCCGCTTAACGGTTTTAGTTGGCTCTACATGCAGGTTTGTTTGCTGATGTCTCCGAGACCCGCTTCGACCCAGGGTCCATGTAAAAGTAAAAGTTCAGTCGGGACTCCGGAGCCAACGCTGCTCGAATTAAGTCCAAGTACAAACAGTAGAAAGAATTATTGTTGCACAATACAGTGTGGTCCTGGTGGAGGTGAAGGTCACGAGTGGGGAAGCGGCCCATAGCTCCCAGCCTGTGGTGTAGAAAATGATAAAAGCAGCAGCAAAAAAATATGAATAATAATATTATTAATAGTAGTAATAACAATAATAATAATAATAATAATGGGAGAGAAAATGCAGTCTGATAAATGTCGTAAGAGACGAGGTTGGTTTTTTTCTCTCTCTCTCTCTAATGGTGGTCCTGTTATGATCTGCCATACGAAGAGGGAGGAGTTTGCAACAGTGGGGGCGGGATGCTAGGAAGCAGCCATGATTTGGTAAGAGCCGTTTTCTGACTGAGGCGGAGGTTTGGCTTCGGTGGTGGTTTTGGGTTTGGGCGGCCACTCCGGGTCGACGCGGAGCTCCTGGGCCAGGTGCATGTAGCGTGCTTTGGGGAGCCTCGTGCGGCGGTAGCACAGCCTCGGGACGAGCTTCGACCCCAAGTCTATTCCTTCCTGCACACAAAACACGCACGCACGCCACAAATGGAGAAAATAACAACACACACGCACGCAGAACATTTTCATATGCTCTTCATTAAAAACACATTCTGTCAAGTCTGATCTGGGACTGTGAGACGCCAAAAGGATGACAAGATAAACAAATGGAACGAACAGATAAATAAAAATCAGTCCCTGTGTGTCCTGAGTGTACGTTCTGATGGAACTGAAATCTATCTAAAAGCGTGATATCCATCAGACATGGACTTCTCTGAGGTTATTTAGTGCACAAAACAGAAGTCTGAGATGCATTATTAAAGAGAGAGTTTAGCGTTAATCGAGATCAATCATGACATTCAAAATGGTGCAGGCTGGCCACTAGGTGGCAGCATTCAGAGAAATCATACTGCGACATGCACAGGTCAAAGTTTACAACAGGGGAGGGGTGGGATGGACAGGACAGAGACGTGGGCGGGGGGAGTGGGGGTCAAAACAGACAAAATGACAAAACAGACAGACAGAAAGAAAGAAAAACAGCAACAAAAAAAAAAGTCAGAGGGCAGATAAGCAAGGAAGGGAAACGAGAGAGAGAGAGAGACATAAAGAGGAAGGGTGAAACAGTTCAACAACAAACAAGGGGAGACAAAGACAAAAAAAAAAAAAAAGAGCAACAGACAGACATGAAGGGAGAAGACATCATAAGACCACACAGAGGGCAGTTTAATAAGAAACGGGAGTGTGAAAGACAGGGAAAGAAATGGAAAGAGAAAAAGACAGAGAAAGAGAGAGAGATAAACAGACAAAAAGAAGCATACAGAGAGAACGACGCAGCAAACAAAAATAGACAAAGTAAGAGAAAACAGAAATAGAAAGACTGAAACAGACAGATGGATAAAGGGAAAAAAAGAGAAAGAGAGAGACAACAAACAAGCAAAAGACAAAAACAGACGGAAAAAGTGAGATAGAAACGGAAAGCAACAGACAAAAAGCAGAGAGAATCAGATGCAATGAGAAGACGTAGAAAGAGAGAGAAACGTAGAAAGCGACAGACAGAGAAAGTGAGAGACAGAAACGGACAAAAGAGAGAAACAATAAGACAGGAAGAGACAAAAAACACAAAGAGATGAAAACAGAAACACTACGAGACAGAGATAAACTTTCAATAGAGACATGCATAGTAAGACTGAGAGAAGGGGAGCAACAGACAAAAGTAGACAAAATGACTAAAACAAAACAGAGAGAGAGAGAGAGAGAAGCCACTTTCACACAGTCTGTTAATTACGCCACGCCTTCCTGTGAAAAAGAGCGCCGTCCTGGTTGCGGCTTTAAAGGAAAAGCAGCTCGGGAACGAGATCGGTGTGAAAGCCAGAGCTGCTGTTGTGTTTGGCGTTTTGACCCGTGTAAGTGAGAGACCTGGCACGGGGAGATTTAAGAAGGAAGAAGAAAAACAAACAAAAAAGCATTAAACACTCAGTAACTAAGCATGAGGAAGGAAGCGAACGAAACGAATGGAAACGGTGGCGAGTGGAACTGGGGAGGACTGGGAGATCCGTAAACCAGTGTTTTAGTGGCTATATAGCGCAATCTGTGTGAAAGTGACTAAAGAGAGGAAACAGCAGTCAAATCATCAATAACTACAGACAAAAAAAGACGGAGAAAGAGGAGAGGGAGAGAGAGAGAGAGAGAGAGAGAGAAATGTTATAGCAGTAAGTGAAGAACTAAGAGTGAACACAAGTGTGATTTCCCAACCTGTGGTGACGGGGCGGCAGCGGCAGCGGGGACACCGTAGCTGCCCTGCTTGTCTCGGCTGAACACGAGCTTCCATAAGACGATGTCAAGGACGAAGGTCTATGGAATACCGCAGTGGGGCGGAAAGAATTAAGAGAGCTACTGATCACATGGCTTTCAACAGATTTCAACTGCTACAGCAGCGCACTAGACAAGACCTCATGAGAAGGGAGTGATTTCAGGCTGAGAGTTTGTGATGAGAGAAAGCGTCCAGAGACAAGCTTCAAGGGAGTGTGTTTGTGTGTGAGGGGGGGGAGTAAACAAATAAAATCATACAATTGTGAGGAGTTCATCTAAAAACATGAAGTCTATATGAGTACATGATTGGAGGCGGTGGAGGGGTTTGGGAGAGTCTAAAGAAAGATGATGGATCTGATGAATTACTGGGTCGTCTAGCAAGATTTTGCGAAGGGAAATCGAAGCGGGCGTGATCACACGGCATATGCACCTCGGTTTCAACTGCAAGATTACGGCTTTTGTACAAGACTTCGAAGACACCCGTTATACATCCAGAAAAATGGGATGTTTTCACTGAGCTACATCGATACAAAACATTTATCGTTAAGACTTTTCACTTAAGATTTTTACGCTTCACCAGGCGTGCTTAAGCAAAACCTCAATTTATACAGTTCATAATTGCAAATATATTAGACCAAAAAATAAATAAATCCGAACGAACAAACAAACAAGCAAAAAAAAACAAACAAAAAAACATCAGGATGTGATGACTGAAACAGGTATAATAAACTATGTGCACTGGGTCTCATCTGAATCACTGATACTTGCAAACTACATGACTGTGACTCGACCGTGTTTCTCTGCTTACCTCCACGATGAAGGAGACGACAGCGTTAACCAGCACTATAATTAAAATAGTGATGCGCCAGCTGGAAGGAACACACACGATCTGCGAGAAGACATGACATCATAACACCAGGACTTTTCTCAGATTATGATTTAAGACAAAGATTAAAATATCAGCCGGTTTATATATAGCCGGCATAACTCCACTTTAAATAACAAATCGTAACGTACGTCTAAAGCGGAATCGATATCGGAGACGGGGACGAACAGGATGACGAGCAGGAACACGTAGAGCGTGAGGACAGACACCATGAACGGCCCTGCGGATGAACAAACATCACACGTTACGCTGATTCACCCAAACTGTAAAAATCATCATAAATTAATCAGGGCTGTTAGCTCACAAAGAACGTACAAGTATCCTACACAGGTAGTCCCCAACTTACGAATAACGTCTGTCCTGGGAGCACGTTCGTAAGTCGGATTTGTTCATAAATGTGAGTCTTGTACGCCTTTGACACGAATATACAATGTAAAGCATAACAATCCACTTGACTAAATCGCTGTACCCTTTCCCAACACTGCCATCATGTGGCCATTTAAAAAAAAAAAGATTTTTATAAATGGTGCTGTAGCTACCTACACGTGAAGACTTACAGTTTTTATAACTGGGCTGGCGGAATGGTTTGCCTTTGGAAAAAACGATGGCGACAATGAGGTACTGAAAGCAAGAGACGTAGAACAGCGACGTGTTCTCGTAGTTTTGGATGTTGTGGTCATCGATTTCCGTGTCGTTCTCAGAGAGGTTGCTGTGGACGGACGTATTGCAGGCACTGGGGGGAAAATGGGAAAGAAGTTATAATATTATAATTATGTCTGTTTTGTCACACTTAAACCACCAAACTAACTTATTTCAAATACTGCACAAAGATAACCCAGAGTAAATACAAACTGTATTTTAAATGTTTTTAAATTATTTTGTTCATTAAGCGGAAAAAAAAAAAAAAAGCTATCTAGACCTGCATGACCCTATGTGAAAAAGTTTTGTCTGGTCAGTATATAGAATATTTGGCCAAACGTCTCGGAGATAATCAAGATAAATTAAGATACTTTTTTTGGCAACTGGAAGACAAGCCATGGGGTTTTTTTTTTGTCAGCATATATGCAAATATAAATAAAAACTAATCTTTTTCATAGCACTGTATCTACTTGCACTTAAGAGAGAATAGCGTTCATGCTTTCTGCACTGAAGGCGGTTTGTATCTAGCAACAAACTGCACGTGTTACTCACTCCGACTCAGGAGTCCATTTCTCGAACCAGTCCTGGCTCTGCACCAGATGGAAGGTGATGGCCTGGAAGCCCAGGCAGATCAAGATTTGAGTGAGTACGGAGAAAAGCAGAGACCCTGAGATCAGTCCTGAGGGGGGGCGCTGAGGTACGAGCACGTTCCATGCCGGATTCAGACTCACTGAGTGGGGAAAAACAAAACAAAAACAAACAATAAGCAAAAAAAGATTATATAATAAAAAAAAGATGGAAATATGATTGTATCCAGTCTAATAAAAGTAAGTACAGGTAGTCCCCGACTTACGAATGAGTTCCTTCCCGGGAGCACGTTCGTAAGTCCGATTTGTTCTCAAGTCTAACAAAAGTGAGTCTTATACGCCTTCGACACGAATATACAATGTAAAGCAGACCAATTCACTTGACTGAATCGATGTCCCCTTTCCCCACACACAAAAACCGTAATCGCGCCTAAGGAAATGAATCTCGGAGTAAAATCTAACAGTGTTGTTTCTGCGCCTTTAAATCGTGAGGGGAATCCCTTTGTCTTAGTGCAGTTTTGCACTATATTGGACTGCGAACTCTGTTTTGACCAAAATTAGGATTATTCACCATCAGGACATCTTGCAGGACGGCCACTTTCTATCATCATGCTCCTGGAGTGATTCATTGTAACCAGTAAGGCCGACTCATTTCTCCAGCACATGTACAATATACCAGACGTTTCATACATACACTTGAACACTAAGAATATAATTCTATATAATTGTAACTGTTGCACCGTAGTGTGTCTATTGTTTTGCACAATACACATGAGCTACTTCTGTGATTGAACCGGAAGTAGAACTGCGGTCCTTTTATATCTGAGGAAATTCGTAACTTGAATGTTCGTAAGTCGAGGACTACCTTAATGTCCACTTTAATAGGAACTTTCACTAATTCAAACGACCCAATCATCCAATAACAACAACGCCATGATTTGATAACTGCATAATGTGCTGCACAAGGTGTTCCTAATAAACTGGGCAGTGAGCGCACACATCACACTTTATTCACTTTATTAAATGTTGCCCGGCTACAAAAACACTAAGCTTTGCATACTGACGTCATGTTTGAAGCAAATGATTCAGGGACATAAAACTCACTGGTGAATACAATAACCAGGATGATGGCAATGTCAATGAACAGGAACTGAAAATCCCCCAGGTTGCTGAGGATCTGAAAAACAAACAAATCAATTTCAATAATCCAAACACTCGATCGGATTATATGAAACAAGGCAAGGTCAAAAACAATACACACTTACAGGGAAGAGTGTTTACGAATAATGCGGTTTATAAAGGTGTTAAACTGAATTAGTTATTAGAGACGCATTTTACAAAAAGAAAACGGCTCTGTGCGGTGGTGATGAACAGCGCGGTTTGTGGAAGGTACTTACGTAGTAGAGCAGAGTAACACTGATGTACTGGATGATGCTGTACAGGGCCATGAACTTGAACACGCAGAAGGATGTAATGAGAGCTGCTCTGCCTTCCCTGCAACGTACAAAAACGTGCTGTTTAAACCGGTATTCGGTGGACAGTCGATAAAAGGACCAGAAGTCACGTGAAGAGGATTAACAGTCTGACAAACTGGTTCTGCATTGCATTATGTCACAGACTGTACTAATCCTTTTGTAAAACCCTCAAGCTGCTGTGCTCAGGCATGTTTTTTATTTTTTGCAGGACAATATTTAAATCAGTCAAATAATTTAGATTAGCCTTGGTAGGTGTTACTATGCTTTTTAGGAAATCCCTAGAATTCCTTAGAAAATTATCATAAATTATAATAAGGCTCTGGAGGAATTCAAAGTCACACGAGCTATACTCAATTTTTGTTTATAACTTATTTTTTTATATATTTCCCTAATTTCTTTATATTTCACTCCCAAAGAGCAAAGACATTATGTTTTTTATTTCCAAAAGGTCCAAGAGGTCGATGCAGAGATTTATTCCTAAACAACCAGTTTTTAATTTGTATCTTTAGGCACTTTGCAGTCTGTCCTTTTTCTTTCTTTCTTTCTTTCTTTCTTTATTAAATCCACTTAATATGCCAAAGAATAAAAAATTACACAAAAGATAACCCGAGTAAATACAAAGTATAGTTTTCAAATGATTATTTCGTTTTTTAAGGGAAAAGAGCTGTCCGAACCTGCCTTGGCACAATGTGAAAAAGTCATTGCCGCCTAAACCTAATAATTGGCAATGACTTTCAAATAATTTTTCACAGCACTGCATATCAAATGTGTGTAAAGTTTTGCATCATTTCGCAGGAACTCTTGCTCCCTTTATTCATGCCCCGATCCCTTGGAGTTAAAATAAAAACTAACCACACTTTTATGATCCATAAAACAATAAATATAATTTTTTTTTTTTTTTTAAAAAAGCTCTTAAAAATATAAATTTCTCATTTATAGCAGAAAGTCCCAGAAATCAGCCCGGAGCTGGACGATACGCTCGTCTTCTCCAGGACGATGGAGGAGGAGAGAAACCGTTTCAGACGTGTTTACAAGTTCAGCTCGTTCTTGTGGTTTTCAAATTTCGAGACCAACTGTTAAAACACTGCTTCTATATCATCATGCTGTTTGGAAGCACAGCAGGAAACGAGAGCGAACGAAACGGAGAACAGATCGTCAGACCGAGCCCATCGTGCGGTCAGAGAGCAGAGCGGAAAATCTTACTGTTGTGGTTGTGCACAGATCATCGTGTTTGGCAGAGAGCACGGGAGGAAAAGGTTACGGATCTCTCGGGAGAAACACGGCGGCGGATTTGTGGCTGGCGGATATTATTTTCAGCCAGAAACTTTGGTTGCCTCTGCCAGGAGGTACAGACTTCGCCATTGATCAACAAGAGAATGAGCCAAATAGACTTATAAGTAGAAATAGAACATTAAACATTTTCTCTATTTATCTCTATAGACGGTCTGTCTATTGCTTGTGTGGTTTATTTTTAAACAGCCTTTCATGAAGGGTGCCAATACAAATTCTGACCAGGACTACAGGATGCACCTGCTGCTCATGAAGGAAAGATTATCCCATAATCTTTTTTGTACATTCTACTGAAATGATCAGGTATACCCAACTACAGTGAGATGTAAACATGAGTAGTGACTGAATGTGACCAAGTCTATGGAATAAAATGACTGTAATTGATTGTATTCCATAAAGGTTTAGGTCGGGATTAAAAGCGTAGCTCTGGACTTTAGTGGTGTTTTGTACCTGATGAGGTTGGGCACACAGGAGATGTTGGGAGTTCTGGAAGTGAAAGGTGAAGCCACTGAGGCCTCCAGCTCAGAGAGGGAGATGCCACCATGAGCTCTTTTCAGGGCCTGATTGAGGCAGAGGATACAAACAAACAAATATTATATAATATATTATATATTAAAAAAAAAAAAAAAACATATTACACACACACGTACAGGTGCTTGTCTATATATTACAATATCAAAAAGTTGATATATTTGAAACTCGTATATATTATATAAATGATGTACTGTACAGACTGATGTATTTTAAGTGTTTATTTCTCTTAATTTTGATGATTATGGCTTACAGCTAATAAAAAACTAAATTCAGTATCTCAGAAAATTTTTATATTACTCAAGACCAATTTAAAAATATACATAAATAAATAACAGACATGTTGGACTACAGGAAAGTATTATAGCAGCAATGCGACAGAAAGAATTTGGGGTTTTGATTAGCTGTAAGCCATTATCTTCAAAATTTTTAAAAATAATGATATTATTCAACTACATCAGTCTGTGTGTAATGAATATATACTGTACACACGAGTTTCACTTTTTGAATTGAATTACTGAAACAAATAAACTCGATGATATTCTAATTTACTCCAAAGCACCTGCATACACACACAGCATATATATATTCTATCTGTATTGCAATTCTGTCATCACGATTCTATAAATATCCCAAATTTATGTGCTTTTTTTAAATAAATTTTTTAATTAGAATTCTGAACAAATCCAACACAATAATTTGCTCCTGCCGCACTATGATGCTGTGCTGCCTGCCCGTGTGAATAGTTTAGAGCACCTCTGTAGGATTATATTTACATTTGAGGCTGCATCATTTACAGCCTCAAACGTAAACCAGCGCCGTGAAAAAGTATTTAACCTTTTCGGAAAACATGCACCTCGATACATCTGGCATTAAAACCAATACATCGTTTCAAAAAAAGGACACATGATACAACAATCAAACATGGTGGTGGGAGCACTGGGGCTGCTTTTGGCCATACTGGACCTGGATGACTTGCCATAATTGATGAAACCAGGAATTCTACACTCTACCAGAAAATCCTGGGATTTGAGACCCACATCCAAATCTCACCAGCTCAAACTATTTAAAAATTAAGGTTTTGGAGTGGCCTAGTCAAAGTCTGGACTTTGAGATGTTCAAAAACCCTTCAATGTGCCCGAGTTAAACCAATTCTGTAAGGATAAGCAAGCCAAAATTCCTCCACAGCAGTGTGGAAAAAGTTATTGCATACGCTTGAGTGCAGCAGGGTATTAGGTTTAAGGCCAATTAATTTTTTCCCCACATTGGGGCAGCAGGTTTGGACAGCCTTTTTCCAGTAATAACGGAAATCATTATTTCAATAAAATGCATTTTGTATTTACTCGGATTATTTTTGCAAAACATCAAACAAAATTTGTTTGCCAAATAAGCTAAATAAATAAATAAATAATAATTTTTAAAAACGAAGGGGTACAAAACTTCACAGCACTGTAAATAAATTATAAAGGAAAAAAAATAATAATTTTGGAGTCAGTGTGACGAGATATGGAACTGAATTGAATTATTTCAACCCTTAGTACAATGCATACACGCATGCGTACAGACTGAAGACGTACTTACCCCACAGTCATTGGCGCCATCTCCACACATTCCAACATAGTAACTAGACAAGAAAAAATACACAAGACCAACATTACATTTAAAAAAAATTTACTTTTTACACAGGTACCATTATAAACCAATAACTGACTAAGTGTGTATAATGTGTGAGAGTGTGCGCTCCACCCACTCGACGCTCTGTAGACACTCCACTAGTTGCGTTTTCTGGTCCGGAGACATTCTTGCAAAAACTGTTCCATGTAGGACGAGCTAAACCCATCACACACACCGTAACAAACCGTTAGCGTTCTAATAACATACAAAATATTACGCAGCATCTTTACACCACTTTCTGAATTCTCGAGGTTTGGATTAAAACTCAAACAACCTTCTGAAGGAGGTCCTGGAAGTGTTCGGTGATGACGGCAAACGATTTGCCGCTCATGGCAAAGTGGTACTTCTGCACAGACTTCTGGTCTTCAAGTCCGTCTTCGACACCGATCTCCACCTCCTGCACCGGCACAGAGGAAAAAAACATCTCTCTTATAACGACAAAAACATCGCATGTCATAAGGAAATTCTCTGTCTGTTCCTTTCCAGGGATTTAAAAAAAAAAAAAAAAGAAAGAAGAAACAGCAACAATGTAAATTTTTGAATCCATAGAATACACCCTTTTCACGGGGTGGAGCCAACTTCGACACAACACCGGTAAACCAATCACTAGTGCACTTGGTTTATTAATCCGCAGTCTAGTATTAAGTGTGCACAGTTTTTTTTTTGACCCCTGGGGGGCTCCATAGTTTCAAATGTTGATTAAAAAAAAAAAAAAAAAAAAGGATCTCTGATTAAGTAAGCATTCATTAATAGTAGATTTATAATAGGTACAATTCTATCAATCTGAAGATCAGTCAGTACAAGAGCACTCTTGCATGCGTGATATTTCTTAAATCCTGTGCATGTGACTTTATAAAGAAATGCTCCCTGCAGTGTCAGTGTGTGTACTGTAGAGGGAGCAGTCAGACCTCCAGTGAAACAGGCTTGCTGGAGTGTTTGCTGGGGTTGTCTGCATAGCGCCAGTTGATCCTGGCCACCTGGCCGTCTCTAGGGGGCAGCGCGTCCGCGATAATGACTCGGTCCTGGGGTAGGATCATGCCGCAGTCCCGCGCCACTGAAATAGCCGTCAGTATGTTGTCACCTGGACAGAGATGATGACACACAAGACATTAATATGCATATAAGAACAATCAACAACTTTAGTTATACATCACATGAATAAATATGTATAAAATCACCGTTCGACTCAAACCGGGACTTTTGATAACCGCCGAATAACAGTTTATAATCCCTCGCTACACTAATGCCGGCCTCCCAGGAACTCCTTTAACGGCAAGAACATGTGGGAATGTTTTGGTTAGTTAAATGTTTTTTACTGCGGTTAAGAGTTTAGTTTGATCAAGCTCTTACTCTTACAAACTCTGTACTTTGTATGAACGCATTTACATCATTCTTAAAAGAATTTCATCACAAGTCCCGGTTTGACTTGAACACCACGTGTCAATGTCCTTCTTTATGTTTTAGCTGTATTTTGTGTTATGGCTTCAAAATTGTCATTTGTAAACAAGGTTTAGTGTGTGTGTATATTTTTGTTTAGATCGTTTCTTTTTGTTTTGTTATTGTTTATATTAAAATTTTCAACTGTATTTGTTGAACAATAAGTGTTTTTTATTTTTATTTTAGCTTAATCTCTCTCTCTCTCTCTCTCTCTCTCTCTGTGTGTGTGTGTGTGTGTGTGTGTGTGTGTGTTTCTGACAACAATTTATATAAAAAAAAATCTATTGGACTATATTTATTTATTTATTTTTGCTCGTCATGTGTGTGTAGTTGGTTAAATTGAAATAAATATAAATGTATTTTATGCACACTATATTGCACGATTGCTAAGCCTTGATATAATCACTAAAAATAGAGATGCAAAAACCTCTCACTAAAACTGCTCTGATCTTTAAGAGTTACAGTATTTCATCTCAAGCCAGGTTTCCAACATCTTATCTTATCTAGCAGGTACAGAATTTCTGTCATGTTTTTTTTTCCCTTATGTCACATAATTTATTCTGAGTGATTTTGCAATTTTTGTTTAGAAATAATTGATCACTCACAGTAGTGCTGTCGTGAGATTTTTAAGGTATTTTGCTAAAAGTAAAAAAAAAAAAAAAAAGGTCATCATAATTTGCTCTTTAGGTAAAATTTGTTCTTAGCACTGCTGCTTTATTATTATTATTAAAATCTGCATTCGCAATGGCACACTCGATGTTCCTGGCAGACTGTCAGAGCTCTATGTGGGTAAGTGTGTGAGTCAGAGGACTGCAAGCTTTACTGGGTTTGGGATTACAAATATTCCTAATTAACCAGACGAGCGCGAAACGGAGCTGTACGGGCGTACACACAGCGATTTCAGACGTGAATGAGAACAGAACGTTCAAGGAACGGTTGTCTCGTTACGAAATCGCCTGGTAAGACGTCAGCAGTACGTCACGTACCCGTGACCATAACCGTGCGGATGTTCGCCTGTCTGAGGACGTCCAGGACTCCTGGTGTCTCGGGCTTCAGCTTGTTCTGCATGACGATCAGCCCCAGGAACTCGACGTTGGTCTCGATGTGACTCCTAGAGATGCAGAAGGTTAAGATGAGCAAACCAAAGAGTTCTTATTAGATAAACATGTTTAATAATAATTCTGTATATTTAAACTCAAAAATATAATATGTATATGAAACTGGCTATATACAGAATAACTGCTGTTACAGAGTGATGACTGGTACAGATTTTTTTTTTTTTAAACACAGAACAAAATGATTAATTTTGAACGTACAGTCGACCCACAGCGAAGTCGCAGTTCAGAGTTCGCGGCCTCCCAGATTTTTCCTCAAATTATCATATTTCCTTATTATTAAGAACAATATAATTTTGTAACGTAAATATT
>CM059219.1:25946564-26013204 GCA_030347435.1 Clarias fuscus
AATCACGCCACTGACTTTTTTTTTTGGGGGGGGTATTCATATAATGAAAATAAATAAATAAATAAATAAATAAATAATCACTGTGTTACTGTCACTACTGCTGCTAAAAATTTAGCATTTCTTTCAGAATCAATGAATCCAATCCATCCATTAAAACAGTGATGCAAAAAAATGGCAAATAAAAAACAAACAAACAAAAAAAACCCTTGGCTGGCAACCGCATGTGAGGAAACACTGTATTGAACTGTCGAACTGAAACATCTGGGCGAAAACAAACAACCAAAAAAAAAAAAACGTCGAGTGACCTGTGAGCATGCTCTCGTTGACGATGCAGGTTCCGCTAACCAGCACGGCATCACAGGGCATGATGGTCCCGTTGCTGGGGATGACCATGACGTCACCTGGGACCAGGTCTGTAGACATGGCTTCTTCCATCTCTGTATTAGGAAGAGACAGAAGTGAAAATAGAAAGAAAAGAAAAAAAAAGATGATTATTATCAGATGACCGGGAAGAGGGGTATTGGTTCGAATCTAAATCCTGAAGAATTTATATTATATAATTTTTTTTTATTTATTTTTTTTACGTTATCCAGGTGTAGAAGTGGAACCTTGACACTTACCGTTGTTTGCTCTGCACACTGATACACGAACGATACTGTGGGCGGCCACCATGTCGTGCAACGTGATGTATTGCTACAAGACAGACAAACAAAATGTAAACAGATTACAATGCACACAAGCCTCCAAAAATATCAATAAATAAAAAAAAATTTTTTTTAAAAACACAGGTGTACTAATATTTGGAATGTGATAAGATATTTGGAATTGGAACCCTCACCTTTTTGATGGTGTAGAGAGAGGTAGCGATTGAAATGATTGACATTAACATTATAGCCATGGCGTAGTAGTAGTATTCATCAGCACACCACAGGATAACACTGAAGAGCTGGAAGATGTAAAAGGGGTTGAGAACCTGGAAAGAATGAGAAAGAGAGACAGAATGAGAAAAAGACAGTGATATAAATGAACCTGACACACATTATGTGAAACCGCGGCGCAGCTCGTCTGCAAAACTGTGGTGTGGTTTCACATGGTACTGTGGCCGGGTTTGTGGTTTTTCTGAAAAACTGAATCAAATGGGGACTTAAAAAATAATAATTTAAACAGAATATTTGTGATATATTTGCAAGAAACAATGAGCGGGCCCAAGCACCCCGCACCATCGCCACCCGGAAAATCCATGGGCACAGGCATTTAAACGGAAAATACCAATACCATTATGACATTTTAGAAAAGGGGAAATTTTTTGTTTAGACCTTCAAAAAGCCCCAGATGCACACGGCGATGCCCTGAATGGTGGAATCATTTTGTTTTTAAATGCTAATAATAATAATCTTTAGAAGAACAAGAAGGCCCTACACATACTATGACGATATAGTGCTTGGGCCTTAGATAATTTTACAAGCATTATAAAAACAAGAGCTAAAT
Organism: Clarias fuscus; assembly: GCA_030347435.1. NCBI lineage: Eukaryota > Metazoa > Chordata > Actinopteri > Siluriformes > Clariidae > Clarias > Clarias fuscus. The sequence continues at coordinate 25,948,053 of CM059219.1, forward strand.
AACTCATTAATAGAATTAGTTGTTGTTAATGTAAAAAATTATGTAAAATGAATGTCTGCACTATTACTTAATGCATACAACATCAGAAAAAAAAACATTTATTTAATGGTGCTGATATTGAAAGATTGACACAGACCGTACATGGTTCTCAAAAATTTATACTACAATGTGTAAGGAAGTATGATAAAATTAAGAGGAAAAAAAAATGAAATAAACTCACTATAGCAAATACGTGTTGAATAAACAATGAAATAACTGAACACAGACAAGGCTGATCCTGTGTACACGCCCATATTGGGCGGATGCTCATGAATATTAATGAGGACGCAAAAAAAAAAAAATGATGTCAAAAACCCAAACCCAAGTGAATATTTTTCTCGATAGATTTCGCACAAAGCTTTGTTGAAGTGTTGAAGAAAATTATATAACGAGGTCTCGGGTCACATGATCTCAGCGCCAAGGAAGGGAGGTTGGGCTTAATTAGCATACTAGAAGTAAAGGCTGTACAAAACCATTTTCGAACATTTCTTTTGTAGATAGATGTGCAAAGCCAAGACAATAACAATATTACTCGTCTTTTTTATGAATATCCTTCTTATTTATTGTAAAGTTGTACAGTACGTTTTGTATAGTCTGAATTAATCTTTAACGCGCAAACCTTTTACTCGATATTTAATAAATGCATAATGCAATGTTTCTAATTTTAAAAAAAGTTCCCGTATTATATTATTTCTTCAAAAGTCAAGACGAATCTCAGAAGTCTCCCAAAGCATTTCTTTTCATACTCTATTTCACTCCTCGTCCAAATGCGCCGTTTCAGTGTCTATGTAAATAAGCTAGTGCTGAGCCACGCCCATCCAGAGAACAGCAGAGCTCAGGGGGAGGGGATCTCTTTATACAAGGTTACATTAAAGAAGAAATCTAATCAGCGCACACACTGGAGACCCACCTGAATGTCTAAAATTACTTTAAGGAAGTGAATGTTGCAAAAATAGGTCCCCTTTAAATAGTCGTTACGCCAAGTTTGGCATGTAGGTCAGGCAACAAGGATGCCAACCACCTTCTTCTTCGACTTCAACATTTCTGTCAATGTGACCAGTCAAGGGTGCCACAAACTAGCACAGATTCAATATTCCATCCATTATCTATAGCGCTCATCCTTTATAGGGTCACAGGGGATCGGGGTCCGATACCAGGTTACTTAGGGCACTACTGTACAGTTGGGAAATCTAGCTATGGAGATCGAAATAGTCTTTTCTTTTTTTGGGGGGGCCTATAGGGTGAGGATTGACTCACTCATTGAGCTAGTGGTCATTTGAGGAACTGCATGTTTTGGCTTCACCGGTTTCCCCTTGCACATGCAGGCACACATTATGGCATGATTCGAACTGCCCAACCCCGCCATCCTGGAACAAGTACTAAATGAAACTTCTCTGCCCTAATCAGGAGCTGTAATCCTACCTCTTTGATTAGCAGCTTGAAAAGGGAAGGCACTTTCACAGCAATTTCATTCTCTCCAAAAAAGAGTCTCCTAAAAAAATAAAAAATACAGAGAGAGAAACATTTAAGATACACAAAAAGATAATAAAATAACAACAACAACAATAATAAACAACAACATCGGTGTTCTCGTGATCACCAGAGGGCACACATTGATTTAATGGTTTGGACAGGTTGAGGCGGGATGCTGAGGAATGTTTATCTCCTCGTGTCTGCCAAAATTGTCTCACAGAGAGAACACATGATCCAGCAGCCTTGACTGATTACGCCCGTTTTTTCTTTTCAACAACTCTATTAAACCCGGATAAAAATAAGGATAAAAGCCCATTATCTCTATCAGGTTTACTTACATCAATTAAAAAAAGAAAAAAACAACATTTACACCAGGTTCTTTGTTTGCCCGTTAACTGGCTGTAGCGTCCCTCTAATCAGACGTCTTGTGGCATCATTAATTACGTTCAGGTCGTCACTGACTTACTAATGAGTTCATTCCGGGAGCAAGTTCGTAAGTCGGATTTGTTCTTAAGTCCAACAAACTGAGTCCTATACGCTTTTCACACGAATATACAATATAAAGCATACCAATCCACTTGACTATAAATATCTGATCCCTTTCCCCACACTGCCATCATGTGGCCAAAAATCGTAACCACGCCCAAGGAAAAATCTCTCTCTCAGTGAAATGGGAAATGTAAGTGTTGTCTCTGCTCCTTTAAATCGCGAGGGAAATCCCGGATGCCATTTTGTCTCAGAGCGGTTTTCCCCTGTATTGGACTGTGAACTCGCTCATTGAAGATTTCCCGAAATTAGGATTATTCACCATCAAGACAGCTTTGCAGGACAGACATCGTCTATCATCATGCGCCGGACTTATTCATTCAAACCGGTGAGGCCGACTCGTGCGATATAACAGACATTTCTTAAGTCGGGGACTACCTGTATTACGTAAATCGATATTATTTTGATCGTTCAGCCGGTACCTGTACTCCTGTTCATTTTGGCTGAGGCCACCGCAGTGCTCCGAGTGGATGCAAGAACACGTGGGCTTCAGATCCTCGAGACCCCTGAGAAAAACGCAGCAAGAATGAACGACCGAAGATGAACATGCTGAATAATCATCCACACTGCTTCAGGTCACACCAAAATGTAAGACAACACTGCTTACGTGAACACTTCATAGTTTTGGACAGCGTCCTGCCAGTAGTACTTTGTGCTATGGAGTGTAAAATAGCGGATCTGGGAAAAAAACAAAACCAGAGCGATCAGTCATAAGCAAAAAGGCTTATATTCATCATGTGCTTCAGCGTTACTCACTCGTGCGCAGGGGTGAATATGCGCAATATATAACCATGTAGGAGTGCAGGAAGTGCTGTGGTGTGCAATGTGGTTACCTGTACAGGCTGGTGCTCGGCATATTTCCTGATGAAGCCTTCGGGAGGGGTGTCGGAGGGGTTGGGGGTGTGGCCGTTGGCCATGTGGGTGGTGCTCCGCGAGTCCAGGCTGCGGTAAGGGCCGTTCCCAGGGGTCAGCATCACGCGCACCTTAGCCATGAACCAGCGCCTGAACTCGTCCTTAACAAGACAAAAGCACAACTTGCACTTAACTGTGCATATTTTATTTTGATTATTTTCCATGAGAAGCAAAAAGATCTAGTATTATTATAATGGCAAGGGAAAAATTATTTGATGCTCAGGTTATAGTAAAACTTCTAATATATATATATATATATATATTTTTTTTTTTTAATCATTACTGGTGATGAGACACAAATTCATCACTATGAGTATGGAACTGAAACATCCTCAATCACAGATAGAGAAAAAGTAAAAAAAAAAAAAAGGTTAAATACAAAAAACTGTTAGGAAGAAAGAAAAAGTTAGGAATAAAGAAAGAAAAAGAAAGGAATGAGGGAAGAAAGAAAATAAGGAAAAATAATGTAAAATAATGGAATGAGGGGAGAAAGAAAAAGAAAGAAAACAAGGAAAAAGAAAGGAATGAGAGAAGAAAGAAAGAAGGCTGGAATAAAAGAGAAAAAGAAAGGAATGAGGGAAGAAAGAAAGAGAAAGGAAGAGAAAAAGAAACAAATGAAGAAAAGAAAGAAAAAGAAAGGAATGAGGGAAGGAAGAGAAAAAGGAAGCAATGAAGAAAAAAAAGAAAAAGAAAGGAATGAAGGAAGAAAGAAAGAAAAAGAAAGGAATAAGGGATGAAAGAAAGGAAGGAAGAAAGAAAAAGAAATGTCTGTCTTTTCTAAAAGTTAGTTAAAATAAATTCCACAGCCAGATGGGGGATCATTTTTGACTCACCCTTGTGATATAAAATATAGAAGGGATTAAAAAAAAAAAGGCACTACAACAAAGAAACAAAGAAAGAAAGAAGGAGGAGTAGTACAACGAGTACGCACAGTGCTCCGGAGCAGAACCACCTGGGCGTCGCGGATGGTCGTGCGGGTGCACGTGGCCTTGACACACCACTCGGGCAACCAGTAAAGCAGCAGCAAGAGGAATCCACCCGAACACAGCACGCCAAAAGCCACCAAGGCCAGCTTCCAGCGGCACAGCCTGTATCCGCTCAGCTCCTGTAACACACGCACACACCGTTCTTAATAAACCGGAACGTTCGGTGCTGCGCTCAAAGAGCAGGATCTTGTACGGGTGTGGCGATACTTCTGGTCACAGATTGTCGGACATGCAAATTCAAAATACATAAAAATATATACGATGCACCATATAGCGCTACACCCCCCCCCCCCCCCCCCCCCGCCCTCCTCCGCCGTTTGGTCACATGACCTGAAGACGTTATGTAAATCATCTGCACGACACCCAGAGACTCGACCAGCTGGACGTGCGCACTTTCCTAAACAGCAGCACGCAGGGAACCGAGACACGGGGTCAGAACACAGCCGCAGAACCGGCGATTAATTTCCAGCTACTTGCGCATGAAAAAACAAAACAATGATCTTAAAAAGATCGAGCAAAGCTTACCATTTCATCCTCCATCCCTTTATTAACAATCTTCAGCTCCTCCTTCTCCATCCTGCTTCGGTTCCACCTCCTCTCCAAAGAGTACTGCTACTTTACCTGGAAACATCACACAGTGTCAAAGGGTTTGAGATACACAAGTACGAGATAGACCACCACACAGGGTCATGACCCTGATCTATCCAGCTGCATCTTTATAAAAATACAGCTGCACTTTCTGTGCATTCTCACCACACAGAGGAGAGATTTATCTTTTGCCTACAAATCAGCATATTCATCCTGCCTTCATGAAAACTTCATATTAAATTCTTTAAATAAAGCCAAAAACTGACCAGACAAGGTGTCACGTCGACAAAATCCAAAGAAAGAAAAACAAAGGAAGCAAAAAAGAAAAAAAAATGAAGAAAGAAAAAAGAGAAATGAAGAAAGAGAAAAACCAAAAGAAAGGAAGAAAAAAATAAAACAAAGGAAGGAAGGAAGGAAGAAAAAGAAAAAAAAAGGATGGAAGAAAGAAAAAGGGGAAAAAAAGAAAGAAAAAAAGAGAAAAAAAAACAAACAATTAAAAAAAACGAAGGAAGAAAAATGAAGGAAGAAAGAAATAAAAAAAAAACGGAAAAGGAAGGAATTAAGAAAGGAAGAAACAAGGAGGGAAAAAGGAAGAAAATTTACGAAACAAAAGGAAATAAAAAGCCTGGATGAATGGAACCCGATATAAAATTTCCTGTTCCCAGTTTTCCTTTAACACTTAGTTAATGTTGATTTCATAAGCCTTTCATGTCACATTTGAACTTTAAAAGGTCAGTCTAAATTATTGAATCATTTTTGAGGTTAGAGTGAATCCAAAAGGTGTAACATTTACTTTCAGCATCTGATATTTCTAATAGGAAAACTCCCGGATCAGCATCACACAAGATCCCTATTCACACGGGATTAGTATTTCTGTACCTGGTGATCTCGTGTGAATTGTAATAATTGAGGAGGTCATCTGTGATCCTAATCCTGTGGAATCAGCATTTCTGTGATTTGGCCAGGATTCAACAGGGTCATAGATCCACCTCCCCCCCCCCCCCTTTTTTTTAGTTTTTAGAGCCTTTTTATTCATCTTCCGCATTACTGATCTTTAAGTCAATAAATTTGAGTAAAATCGCATGCTTGGCTTATCGTGTGGTGGATTCATAAAAACTGGTAAAGAGTCACTCTGAGAATTTCTGTATTAGATAAAAGATTTGGTATTGTCTGAAGCAAGGTCTTTGACATCAGTACTGTATATTAAAAGTTAGTCAAATAGATGCAACGTTAAAAGGAAACGAAATAATTTAGTACTTCTTGATGGAAACATGAAGTCAGCATCTATTGTTAGCTGATCCTCCAGTCGAAGCCAAGTTCCCAGTGAAGGCGAAAGAACAACAGGAGTCTACAGTCACTTTTCATGATTTTTCCAAGATGTTAAAGTTTCACAAGAAACAGATCCCTGACACGCAATAGAAATCAAAATGCAAAAAAACGTCAAAACCAAACCTTTAACACTGTATGACCAAATATACACTATATTGCCACAAGTATTCGCTCGCCTGTCTTCACATGTATATGAACTTGAGCAACATCCAGTTCTTAATCCATAGGGTTTAATGTAAATTAGCCGTTATTAAACCGCTAATCAAGAAACCTGACCTTGACCCCAGTCAGCTTTCTAATTACAGGCCGATATCAAACCTTCCCTTTATCTCCAAGATTTTGGAAAAGGTAGTATCACAGCAGCTATGTTCACATCTACACAGAAATAGCATAAATGAACTGTATCAGTCAGGATTTAGGCCTCATCACAGCACAGAGACAGCACTTGTTAAAGTAGTAAACGACCTCCTATGGGCCTCTGATCAGGGTTGCGTCACTATACTTGTGTTACTGGACCTCAGTGCAGCTTTTGACACCATTGATCATAGTATTCTCCTTCACAGATTAGAAAAGGTAGTAGGAATTAAGGGAACTGCCCTCTTGTGGCTCAGATCCTATTTGACTGATCGTTATCAGTTTGTAGATTTAGATGGTGACCATTCCTCATATTCTCAAGTGGAGTTTGGTGTTCCACAGGGCTCAGTTTTAGGTCCACTGCTTTTTTCCCTTTACATGCTTCCTCTGGGCAACATAATTCGTAAACATGGTATTAGTTTTCATTGTTATGCTGATGACACACAATTATATGTCTCAGCAAAACCAGATGAGAAAAACCAGTTTGCTAAAATCGAGCAGTGTGTGCAGGATATACGAGATTGGATGTTAATTAATTTTCTTCTGCTTAATCCTGATAAGACAGAAGTTCTGGTCATAGGACCACAAGTAGCTAGAAGTAAGCTTTCTGATCACACTGTAACTTTAGATGGCCTTTCTGTTCCATCAAGTGCAACAGTAAAAGACCTCGGTGTGATTATAGATTCCAGCCTTTCGTTTGAAGCTCATGTAGATAATATCACCAGGATAGCTTTCTTTCACCTTAGAAATATTGCCAAGATAAGAAACATATTGTCACTAAATGATGCAGAAAAACTAGTTCATGCTTTTATCACGTCTAGGTTGGACTATTGTAACGCCTTACTGTCTGGTTGTTCAATTAGGTGTATAAACAAGCTTCAGTTAGTACAGAATGCAGCAGCGAGAGTCCTCACTAAAACCAGAAAATACGAGCACATCACCCCTCTTATCTACACTGCATTGGCTCCCTGTGAAATTTCGCATCGATTTTAAGATACTACTTTTGACATTTAAAGCACTAAATGGTCTCGCGCCACAGTATTTGAGTGAACTGTTAGTGTCTTACGATCCGCCACGCCTACTTCGATCAAAGGATGCAGGCTGCCTGTCAGTACCACGTATTAAAACTACAGCAGGGGGCAGAGCTTTTTCTTACAAAGCCCCGAAGTTATGGAATAGTCTTCCTATTAATGTTCGGGACTCAGACACAGTCTCAGTGCTTAAGTCTAGGCTAAAAACCAATTTTTTTAGCCAAGCATTTTTGTAAATAGATTAACCTTAGGTAAAGGAGCAGATCTGGGGGACTCATGGACGTAGAGTATTCTGGTGAACTGGTATGTTTAGATGCTGTCCTCCCCACTCTCATTGTTCACTCAGGTTTGTTGACGGTGAGGTGATTGGTTGCTTTACATCTCAGGGAGCCCTCATGTTTGTGTTTCCTTCTGGCTCTCCCTTTTAGTTATGCTGTTATAGTTAGTCCTGCCGGAGTCTCTGCTTGCACTTTGCACTAAATATACATTCACCTATACATGTTGACTGTGACCATACCTAACTGCCATCTCTCCTTATTTTCTGTTCTCTCCTTTTCTGCTCTCTCCTCCCTCTCTCTCCCCCTCTTCTTTCCCTCTCTCTGTCGAGCTATACATGTTTCGCTCCTGAGTTGCCAGTGATCCAGACCCCTCTGCCCTCTGGAGCCGTCTAACCCATCCTGGAGTCCTGCTTCTGGTTGGAGATCTCGTCGCATGGATGCCTCGTGTGGTCTGCCTGGATTCGTATGGTGGCTGGGGATGGTTTCCATGAAGACGGTCCTGTCATCGAGTGATGCTCTGGGGACCTGTGACTTCAGTTGTTCGATAACTCAGGACCGGAATCCCCTACAGTCTACCTGAGCCTCCGGGAACAAACTGGACTCATTTTAATTTTAAAACATCTCTTGTTATACTGAACTTCCAGTCTTACACATTATTATGCTGAGCAATTCCTGCTATCCGTTATCACCCAGATGAGGATGGGTTCCCTGTTGAGTCTGGTTCCTCTCAAGGTTTCTTCCTATTACCATCTCAGGGAGTTTTTCCTTGCCACCGTCGCCCTCGGCTTGCTCATCGGGGACAATCTTGTCATTTTGATTCATATACATTGCATAAAAACTTACTTCTTTTTATTGTGTAAAGCTGCTTTGCGACAATGTCAATTGTTAAAAGCGCTATATAAATAAAATTGACTTGACTTAATGTGATGTTGGCCCCGCCCCCTTTCCAGCTATAACAGCTTCAATTCTTTTTCATGAAAAGGCTTTGCACTAGGTTTAGGAGAAGAGCATTTGTGAGGTCAGACACTGATGTTGGACGAGAGGGACTGTCTCACAGTCTCCGCTTCAATTCATCCCAAAGGTGTTCGAGTCAAGTCAAGTTCTTCCACATCAAACTCGTTCATCAAGGTCTTCATAGTTCTTGCTTTTGTACACAGTCAGGTTGGAACTGGTGTGGGGTTGTCGAACTCGGCCCCTTAGTTCCAGTGAATAGAACTCTTAATGAATCAGCATGCCAAAACATTTTGCACAATTACATGCTCACAACTTAGCGGGAACAGTTTGGGGGATGGCCTCTTCCTGTTCCTGGCATGGAAGAACTTGCCTGACCTGCACAGATCCCTGACCCCCTAAAGGCCTTCGCAGGAGAGTTGAAGCTGCAAGGGGGGTGGGCATCATCATATTAAACCCTATGGATGTTACTCGGGTTCATATGCATGTGAAGACAGACGAGCCAATACTTTTGGCGATATAGTGGGTTCTTCCACAAAAGGTGTTCCTCAGCCCAACTGAACCTTGGCGACTCCGGGTACTCCTCTTCCCTGACCCTTATAACAGAATAAGGATCGCAGAGGTCGTCACTGCTGTAATTGACTAAAGCAATTACAAGTACATATGGGGTGTGATTGTTAGCCGTACACACCGCATGCACGCACAGTGACAGAGAAAATCACTCGGTTTCAATCAGATTCCACAAATGCACCGAGTCACAATGGAACAAAAGAGAGCGACTCGGGTTTGCCGGCACAGAGCGCGGCGTCCGGCCGCCGTCAACAATACAGCGGCAGGGAGGGAGCATGGCGCTCCCGCTCCCTCTGCACCCTGCCACTGGGTCTGATCTTATCTCAGCTGAGCTCTTGCACATGTCACACAAAGGGGAAATTTAGCTTAGGACCATGCCCTTCCTAGTATTTTACACCAGCTGCCCAGGCAGTGAAGAGTTTAAACGGCATTCTTTAACAATTTGTTCCTTTAATGATGAAAAAAATAAAAATAAATCTACGCAAATCTGTAGCTTATTAAGTGTATTAGCTCAACGTGCATCAGATCAGCAGACAGACAGACAGACAGGCTGGGAGATGTTATAGAAGCATTCGTGATCACATTCCTGATTACGTAATTCACTCCGCTGAAGTCCGGGCACGCCTTTAAATCGACTTGTTCTCAACACTAAATCTGTTTGTTTTGTTCTGTTTTTTTTTTCTCCACTTACTAGAAGAAGTTGTCATACCTACTAACAGATTCCTAGAAAGCACTTGAACACAAGGATTCCTTTGTTATTCTGTTCTTATGAACATTTGAATAGATGAGATTAGATAAACTTCTATTTACTACACAATTGATAAGCAAAACAGTACATCAATAAGGACGTTCAATTCGAACTAAAAGTTAAAGGCTGACATGCAAAAGACATACAAAGTATGAGTGTTTATTTATTTATTTATTTATTTTTTGTTCCCTCTCTCGATAACTTCTGATCTATGCGTCTCGTCCACTTTCACGACTTCATACGTATTTTAAGTACTGTCCCAGTTCGCACAGTGCGTTCTACACTCGAGCAGATCGGTCCTTAAACTCAAAACCACAATTCTGTCTACATACACTGGGGGTAAAAACAAAAACAAACAAACAAACTCATCTAGAGTTACGGTATAATTAAAGGTTTTTCTGGTCTCATACACAAAACCACAGGCTACAGAGTTAGGCTGCTGCTAATGTAGTCTCATTCATTCTTAATAATGAAAAAGCAGACGTCATGATGACTTGCTTTATTTCCATCAGCACGTTCGAGCTTTTTAACACCAAAAATTTATTATTAACTGGCAAAGCTCAACCTGTACAACAACTACAACAAACATTATAATTAAAAGGTGCATTAGGTTACATTTTAGGGGACCAGTAAAACTTTAACAGTCATATGGGTGGAGTTACCTTAATTTACCTTTGGCAATTTCTTACTTTTTTTTTTTTTTTTTTATCTATTAAGCTTGCTTGAAATTCCACCTCAGTACACGAAGCACCATCAGTAAAACTTCAACCCTAGTTATTGAGGATGAGAAGCGTTTGATGAGGGACGTGTCCGTCTTCAGGCCAATCTGAATCCAAACTCACACTCTGGACAAGACGACACGTTTTCAAACTTTTGTCTCGGCTTTTTCTGAAACAATGACTTAAATCAGTGTTTCACAAGGCGTAAATAAATACAGGTGGTCCTAGATTTACAAACATCCGCATTTCCGCAGATACAAAAGGACCGTGATTCTAACGACTGAAATCAGAAGAGGAGCTGGTGACGAAAACAAAACCAAACACTTTTCACATTAGTAGGCATGTCTTGAAGGAAAGGGAAGTCAGCAAGGGACAAACACAACAGGCTTCAAATATGACATACCCCTGTGGTTAGGCAACGCAAGATATGCAGAAATTAAGTGAAGTACTGGTATTTACCCAACCATTTTGACCGAAAATTTGAACAAAACTACTCAAGTAAAATACACGACGGTACTCCCAGCTCCTAAAACCTTTCCTGAAAAACATACCATATGTCTATTCACAGAAAGAGTGACTGGCCCCATCGATTACTGCCACGGCTCACAAATTACCCAAGAAATCTCAGTTAAGTGTAATATGTCAAATGGGTAATAAAGGTGTAAAGCAGGTGCGCGTCTGATGACTTGAAGATATCCGTAAGACAGAACCACCTGCAGAAGTTCAACTGGGTCAATCCGAAGAAACACTAAATTGGTCATTTTTTTTATTCATTTAGTTTTACTCACCATTAAAGTCTCTGGGAAGATGTTTTAAAAAAACACAAAATAGAAAAAAAAAAAAAAGACTTAATTACAAAATTATATAAAAAAATGATGGAAGTCGTCGTAAACAGAACAATAATGTCCCTCTGGAGATATCTAAACAACTCCTTAGAGTCATCAGCCTGCAGGTTTAATCATTACTGTTATATGTTACGCATTTTGCTTCCAAAGAGTCATAGCCAATCAAAGGCCTTTTCGTCTCTCATATATTTATATATGAATTGGAAATGGGGGTGTCAAAACTTTTGCACAGTACAGTACATTTTACACTATATGTACAGTATATTTATGCTGCTATGCTCATAATTGGAAATGGGGGGTGTCAAAACTTTTGCATAGTACAGTATATTTTGCACCATGTACAGTATATTTATTCTGCTATTGCTCATGACTGGAAATGGGGGTGTCAAAACATTTTCACAGTACAGTATATTTTACACCATGTACAGTATATTTATGCTGCTATGCTCATGACTGGAAATGGGGGTGTCAAAAGTTTTGCACAGTACAGTACATTTTACACTATATGTACAGTATATTTATGCTGCTATGCTCATAATTGGAAATGGGGATGTCAAAACCTTTGCATAGTACAGTATATTTTGCACCATGTACAGTATATTTATGCTGCTATGCTCATGACTGGACGTTCCACCTTAATTCCATCTCAATTCTATTTTAAATTTTTATTACTTGTGCATTAGGTACATTTTACAGACAAAAGTAGTTTTACAAATATTTTCCATGCACTTTTTATTCTTGTATTCATATTATTTATTTAATATGCTCAATTTTTCTTTTTCTTTTTAGGTCAAGGGCGGTTGTTAAAATAACATTTCACTGCACATCATACTGTGTACGTCTTTGCATGTGACAAAATTTTAATGTAAATTTGAATTTACTGTACACAGAACGTAAGCTGGTTTTACCTTAAAACCCGGGGCACCAGGGCCCAAGGCAGCCCGTTCCTGTGGAAGAGCTTGCTCTCACGCTCTCGCTCTCTCTCACGATGCAGACCTGGACCCTGAAAACCACAAAGAGACAAAAAAAAAAAAAAAAAAGCTTCAGTTGGGAATCACAAATCACAAGCTCTGATGACATTAAAGAGAAATAAGTAAATGAATAAATACATTTTTACAAAAAAGAGAGAAAGGGTTTACAGATTGATAAATGTTCAGCAGAAAATGCTGGTTGAAGTGGTCAGTGATCAACTGGACACGTTTATGGAAGACATTTGCTCAAAATACTGTCAGGAGATCACAAGCTTGAATCACACGATGAGGACAGAGACGTCCGTGGCCTGGAGCCAAAACATTTCCAAGGAAAACGCTTCATAGGAACGCTGAAAGACTGTTTTGTTTGACTTACTTCTATATTGTACAAAAAGGCATTGCTGTTAAATAATAAAAAAATATTTTTAAATAAAGGAACCTTTTTTTCAGTACCTGTAAATTCTGTGTTTTCCTTTTAAGCAACTAAACACCCTAGATCCAAAAAACGATAAAAAAAAAAAAAAACGGCATCGTTTTCTCCTTAAACCTGAAACAGCTTACACAGACACAGTAGCACCGTGATCGAGTACCATAGCTGCCTCAAACGCGCTTGCAAATGAAATGTATCTTGTATATTAAACGTATTCCTGTGATGTGCATCTCATCCGAATAAAGCTCCAAGTACGTCGGCGTGATAAAGCATGAAACCGTTTCCCCCACACAGCGCTCATGTCTTTCTTACAGCGTGTCAAAAACCAGATTGTAAATAGTCAACCCGTTCACCTGAACGCTCGTCCCGTTCACCTGAGACTCAATCCTCTGTAATGAGGTCCTTCCCGTCAGCCCTTGAACCGGGGCTTGTTTTTAACCAAGCTTTCTTAAGCCTTCATTTTCCATCAAAAGTCGCACCGTGCAACGGAAACTTTTACAGTTTAGTAAAGTTTTACTCTTCAAGTTTAGTGACCCAAACTTTAATTCTGTATCTATTTATCTGCGCAAAAGTACACGAGAATGCACCAATGCTTTCATCGCCGACAAAACAGAGCATTCATTTCATAAACCACCAGGCTACGAGATTAAATAAGACTCTGTGTGACCGACTAGGTCTTAATCCTAAGAAGAATTTTGGGACATTTTCATCATAATAACAGGACTTTTTTTTCTTGCACAGAACAACATAATCCTCAAAAGGGAAGCGGGTTCGTTTTTAGGATCGACCAGCGACATTCTGGTTCTTGCACAAAGGTAGTTTCGAAATGCGTCACATGTCTATACGGCGTCCTCCTCTCCCGTCCCCTCCTCTGTGCATTTAAAAATCACAGCAGAAGCAAAGTTTCCAGACACACACACACACACACACACACAAAAAGCAATACAATACACCTCGATCAGCTCAGGAAACCTCATTGAGCAGAAGGAATGCGCTAGGCCTTGGAGGGTGTTTGATCCCAGGCTGCACATCGTGCGTCGTAAGCAGAAAGCATTAGTCTCGTCGACCTTCCAGTAAAAAAAAATAATAAAATAAATAATATATAGACACCCCACCCGGCCTCTGGCTGCAGACAGCGGCACCGCGATTGTTAATAATAAGCGATGACCTAATGCCGGGAGGTAATAATTCATGGAAGCTTTCGGAGGAGCGAGGGTTTTGTTGCAAGGGCCGCTCGAAGCTAAATGAGCTTTCTTTATCGCTTCCTCTGCTAATCAGAGCATGTTACAAGTCTTTTGTTCACGCACGGAGATACATAGATAGACTACTCCAGTCTGCACGTCTTATTATTAATGTAGAAATGACAGTCGGCATTTTCACTCTGCGATGATGACAAAGACCGTCTGGACAAGGTTGTTAATTCATGGAATTAACATCCGAGTGCTTGTACAGACAGTCCCCGACTTACAAACATTTCGAGTTGCGAGTTTCCACAGATACGAATGGACCGCGGCTCTATAACACTTCGTAGATGCGAACAAATCGTAGAAGTAGCTCTCGTGTATTGTACAAAAAAATAGACACTGTAGTGCACCAGGTACCGATATTTCCAATTATACACAATGTTTCAGTGTGTAAGTGAATGTATAAAATGTCTAAAGTCTGGTATACACACGTGGACAAAATTGTTGGTACCCTTCGGTCAATGACAGAAAAACTCACAATGGTCACAGAAATAACTTTAATCTGACAAGAGTAATAATAAATAAGAATTCTATGAATGTTAACCAATGAAAGTCAGACATTGCTTTTCAACCATGCTTCAACGGAATTATAAAAAAAAAATGAACTCATGGAACAGGCCTGGACAAAAATGATGGTACCCCTAACTTAATAGTTTGTTGCACAACCTTTTGAGGCAATCACTGCAATCAAACGATTCCTGTAACTGTCAGTGAGACTTCTGCACCTCTCTGTAGGTATTTTGGCCCACTCCTCATGAGCAAGCTGCTCCAGTTGTTTCCGGTTTGAAGGGTGCCTTTTCCAGACAGCATGTTTTAGCTCCTTCCAAAGATGCTCAATAGGATTGAGGTCAGGGCTCATAGAAGGCCACTTTAGAATAGTCCAATGTTTTCCTCTTAGCCATTCTTGGGTGTTTTTAGCTGTGTGTTTTGGGTCATTGTCCTGTTGCAAGACACCCTGTGCCAGATGCAGCAAAGCAGCCCGAGAACATAACAGAGCCTCCTCCATGTTTCACAGTAGGGACAGTGTTCTTTTCCTGATATGCTTCATTTTTCCATCTGTGAACATAGAGCTGATGTGCCTTGGCAAAAGTTCCAAGTTCCAAAAGTTCCAGTTTCATCTGTCCATAGGACATTCTCCCAGAAGCTTTGTGGCTTGTCAACATGTAGTTCGGCATATTCCAGTCTGGCTTTTTTATGATTTGTTTTTTCAACAATGGTGTCCTCCTTGGTCGTCTCCCATGTAGTCCACTTTGGCTCAAACAACGACGAATGGTGCGATCTGACACTGATGTTCCTTAAGCATGAAGTTCACCTTGGATCTCTTTAGAAGTCTTTCTGGGCTCTTTTGTTACCATTCGGATTATCCGTCTCTTTGATTTCTCATCAATTTTCCTCCTGCGGCCACGTCCAGGGAGGTTGGCTACAGTCCCATGGATCTTAAATTTCTGAATAATACAGTATGTGCAACTGTAGTCACAGGAACATCTAGCTGCTTGGAAATGGTCTTATAGCCTTTACCTTTAACATGCTTGTCTATAATTTTCTTTCGAATCTCCTGAGACAACTCTTTCCTTCGCTTCCTCTGGTCCATGTTGAGTGTGGTACATACCATGTCACCAAACAACACAGTGACTACCTGGAGCCCTATATATAGGCCCACTGACTGATTACAAGATTGTAGACACCTATGATGCTAATTAGTGGACACACCTTGAATTAACATGTCCCTTTGGTCACATTATTTTCAGTATTTTCTAGGGGTACCATCATTTTTGTCCAGGCCTGTTCCATGAGTTTATTTTTTTTTTATAATTCCGTTGAAGCATGGTTGAAAAGCAATGTCTGACTCTCATTGGTTAACATTCATGGAATTTTTTTAAATTATTACTTTTGTCAGATTAAAGTTATTTATGTGACCATTGTGAGTTTTTCTTTCATTGACCGAAGGGTACCAACAATTTTGACCGGCCTCACTTCAATGATTCAGTCCGGGAGCACGATGATCGAAAATGTCTGTCTTGAAAAGCCGTCTTGATGGCGAATGATCCCAATTTCGAAAAATCTGCAACAAAACCCAGTTCACAGCCCAATACAGTGGAAAACAGGTGACAGAATGGAGTCCGGGAATTCCCCTCACAAACTTAGTTTGCAGTCAAAGTAAAGTCAACATCCATGCACACTTGCTCCTGGAACAGAACTCGTTCGTAAGTAAGGGAACCGGAATTAGGGATTAGAATAATTACTGGTACTCAGAGATCAGGTGTGTCCATGCTGATCCACAACAGGTCCAAGCACCTCCACGATTCACCCGGATAAAACAATCGATCAAATCAAAAACAAAGTTCACACAGGATTAGCACTTATAATGCACCTCACAGCCAAAAGAGTGACCGGTTTAACAGTGGCCACGTGAACCTGAACGGATCAAAAGTTCAGCTATGGAGAAAGCGAGCCGATGCAAAGTAACGTCTCTCTGGAAAGAAGCAAGAAGTTCCCAATAAACAAAAAAAACCCCACTCGGAGCACATGATCTCGGATGACTTGCAGCGTCAGAGCCAAGAAAGAGCCAGAGACAAAGAAAACAAAACCACACACATACCGCTGATGCCTTCGATCCCAAATACAGCTTAATATTTTTTTTTTTGCGCTCACTATACTGAGAACAAAAAGCCTGTTTACAGAGGTGTTGTGTGAGAGAGAGCAGACCACAAAAAAATTAAAAAATAAAGTGTGTGTGAGGTTATGTTCGGGCTGCGGGCCACCTCTTCAGATAACCGGACGTTATTTGTAAATCTTTTAGCAAAAATTGTGTCAATGTTTGTGAGCGAGAGTTTCAGTATGGCGACGCCCACAAAACTCCATAAAAGGTAATGTTCATAGGGAGCTAGGTGCATGAAATGATGTATCAGAGTAAAGCTTGTTATTTTGATTCACTTCTACACCAGGCAAAACATCATAATATATAATAATATTAATTTAAAATATAAACTCTAAATCTTCTATCAGTCGAGGGATTTGTTACAGTCGGTCCCTTTGATTCTACAAAATCGATTAACGTCATAATTAAATGCTTAATTGTTAACAATTAATTCACGTATGTGTGTCGGCTCAATTTTTTATTATGATGAAAAAAAACATTAAATGACTCATTAGCACTTAATAACAAAAAGTGCTTTAAGAGTAATTAACAAACGCGTTTGATAAACGCGTTTTGAACATACCTTTTTTTCTTTCTTTTTTTTTTTAAAAAGGTACAGTATTTTACTTTCTTTAACAAGTTATTACAGGTCTCAGTGCTGGCCCAAAGTGTGTGTGTGTGTGTGTGTGTGTGTGTGTTAAGGCCTCAGCTGAAATACCCCACCTCCGTGAGATAAGGCACTTCTTTTTTTTTTTTTTTTTTTGTAATAAGTCAGTCTTATTTCACTTCTCCTGCAAATGTGCTGCTTGTAAATGAGCTACTGTTAAACCACGCTCTCTAAGATAACAGCAGAGCTGGGTGGAGATGATAAAACGATGAAGAGAATCACATTAGGAAGGGGGTTATGTACCAAAACATAAAATGCTTTACCAATTAATAGGATTCGGATTCACCTCGGACCTGCGATTCAGTACGCATCAATTTTCAAAATATCCCGATTCGATATTCCATTCTCCGATTTTGTTACCAAACTTAAAGCAAGAAATTTGCCCCATCCACACAGGAGGCAGTGTCATCTGCCAGTGTGTGAATAGTTAAAAGCTTACCACCATAAAGGAACGGCATCATCGTAGATTATGAACCTCGGAATACGAACTTAATGAGTTCTCGTTTCACAATACAACTTTTCCAGTAAGAAATAATGTAAATGCAGATAATCCATTCCAGCCACCCAAAAATATTACCAATACAGTTGACCCCCCACAAAGTTTGCGGATTTTCCCTCAGAACCGAACTAATGATCGTTCACGGAAACCTCCGCAATTTCGCAAAAACCTCAAATATCCTCCACAAATTTTTGTGTGGCTTTATGGCGATATATATCATTTTTCACATGTTTTTCATGCTAAACTATTAATAACAATATAATTTACTACATTTCGTAACATGAAATATCAACAGAAATTCAGCTGAATTCCCATATAAAATTTGATACTGTATAATTTATTTAGTACTGTAAAGAGAACACAAAGCAACCGTAGAGGAAAACGTGGCTTGGGACGATGTATTTTTACCGTATTTACCCTACAGTACTGATACCAAAGGAAACATGCTTGTTTTACAGTACATATAGAAGGGGTAACATGGGTATTTTACATTCTAGCACTGCGGGAGACACAGCAGTACAGTACTGTATACCATATACAGGTTTAACTTCACATTCTCTTTATTAAAAGGTAATGTATGAAGCTGAGTTTGAAATTAAATGAAAGTGTTTTGCGTAAATATTTAAGGTTTAAATTATAAAAATGGGCATTTATAGGCATTTTTTTTTATAGCCACAACCAAATCTCATGTTTTTTCACGAGTTTGGCTATATATATAAAAAAAATAAAAAAAATTTAATGTGGAAAAATCACATAGCATTTGATCACATGCCGAAAACAACATCGGTATTGTCGAATTACTTGGGAATTTGCACATCAACTTCTGCTTCAAACTCGAAAAAAGCCATAATCAACTACAGGGGACATGAGGATCAACTCTGGAATCACTTTTTATTCTTGTGTCTGACAGCTTTGCAGGTTACACAACAATTGTTCGAAGTAGATTCGAACAAGTGAGTGAGAGAGAGAGCGAGCAAGAAAGTGAGAGGTCGATAACCTTAAATGAGAAGCCAGAAAAGGGGTACATCACTATTTCTGATAAATGTTAGTTAAATAAAATGTAGACAAATACAACAACAAATTGTTTAACTAAGCTAACCCAAGTATTCAATTAAGCCTTTAGGAAGCATGTAATAAACAACAACATATTACATTTTTTGTGAAAACCTGCAAACACTTAAGCAACAATCATAGCATAACATAAGTTACTGCTGTTCCCTTGTAATGAGTACTATATTAATTACATCAAATATCAAATAACTCAGACTCAAGTGATAAGTAGTAATTAATAAAGTCCTTCGTACAAGTAAGGAGCGGTGGGTGTATTATCATTCCATCAGTGTCCCGGAGATGACCAGCAGCCGATGCGCTTCCCTGTCTCACATGTTACTGACTGCGGTCTCTTGACTTAAATGCAGGCTTTTTGTCACAGATGGTGCTTGTAAGTCTGTACCTTTGCTCCATTAGTGGAGTAATGCATACTGTGACGTCATACTTTGAGCGTGTCACAATCGTTCCCTGTAGAATGACTTCCGTGCCACCATTTCACATATTTAACTTTACAGGTACCGTGGGCTGACTCTTTCGAAACAGCTTTCGTTGACTTAAAAAAATATGGTCTATATATATATATATATTACGTATATATTCGTAATACGGCGACATGGAACTCGATTTTGAAACATCAAATGGCCCGCATATCTCGAGACATAATTGATCACACTAACAATATATTGATCACAAAATCGCCCCAATCCTAATAAACGCTTGCTCCATCGCTCTGGGATTTAATCTGAGGTTTCTGCTTCTAACTTCACTCCCACATTTCACGTTCATCTCCATTTTTAATCCGTACCACTTAGATGAGCGGCCCCTGGACGCACTGGAGGTAAACCGCGTACAGGTTCCTAAAGAGACACCGCTTTTTCTTGTTTGCTCAAGACAAACACTACCGATGTGGTTTGAGTGACTTGCACCATGTCAGGACATTTCACATCCCGGCTAGGAGTGTCAACATTGGCAGACTTTCTGTTACACACACAGACACACAAAAAAGCCTTAGACCCGGTCTGTGAAAAGTAACCTCGGCAGCCGCTCAAAGCACGCTCTCCTCTCGCACGGATCCTTTAAGTCACTCGTGTTACCCGGAGTCTGAGAGAAGAATGCAGAAAGTTTGGTGTAAATCTGACTGTAAGGATCGGGGGAAGAAAAAGGATAACTGTAGTTCTATGCGCGTAGTAGAGGAAGCAAATTATTACAGATGTCTATCTAAAAAAGGCTCTACTCACTATTACTGTAATCAATTACATTTTAATCTGATATGCTTCTTATTAAAAAAAAAAAAAAAAAAAAAAAACCTCTGCCTCCTGTTACGCAAATTTAAACACTAATCACAAATTTTTTTTCAATTTTTTTTTTTTTAAGTTTCTCTAAATCTCAAACAATCTAACAAATTACAGGAATTTGTGTCATCAGGCTCTTGGAACATCGAATACAACTTGTACACCATGATCCCTGCAGCTTGATTTTCTTTTCTTTATGTTCTGTCCTTTTCCCAAACACGCTTTGTTTCAGTGTCTGTAACATTAAATAAACATCCCTTGAACTTCCCTTTGAGGAAATGAATTTTCCTGGCCAATCAGAACATAAGGAACGAAAACAGATGTCTGGGACATGCTAGATAGATATATAGAGATTTGAAGGTAGTCCCAAACTTGCGATCGAGTTCTGCTCCGGGAGCACGTTGATAAGTCGGATTTGTTCATAAGTCTGACACCCCTACGTCTCCTACGTGGAGTCAGCGCAGTTTTGCAAAGTATGTAAAGTATGGTTTATCGCAATTCACTGTTTTTTGTAGTTTTGCCGTAGTGATTACATTTCCAATCTTTGCGCACGAAAGATTAAAACCATCTGAACCGCTTTACAGGACGGCCATTTTTATATCATCATAGTCCTGGACCGATTATTTGAAACCGGGGAGGCCAACTCAATTGTACTTGGACAGAGGATGAAGTGACATGTCTGATAACACTTTTTGGGGAAGCATCAGTCAGTACAGGGAAAGCTAGATGGAGTGTACACAAACAGGGTGATGTATGAGCAAGTCTCTTGCTGCATGCGAGCATCCAGCATCATTACCACAGAAACCAATGGCAGTTAGGTCGATAAAGCAACAGTAAAAATTTAAACTAACAGATGCATTTTGCATTACAAGGACAGATCTTTCAGATTCTCAAACCGTGCTCATTTGTCTGAGAAACCAAATAACTCAAACATCATGTTTAGTTTTGCCATTTTATTAAGTCAATTCAGAAACCTGCATTTGATTAAAGCAGCTGTGGTCCAATTCAGACATTAAAGACATCTTCACGATGACGTGACGCAGCACAGGAGCTCCTGACCTTTAACTATTTATTTTTTAAATGAGCATAAATCTCATAATATGGCCTTGGGTAAGCTTGGCGGGACTAGCGCTGCGTGAGGGAGCGGGATCTAGTGGGAAATCACAGACATCTCTCATTCATTTTCATATTGGTAGTGTAATCTAGATGTATGATTTCCAACTTCAATAGATTTAAAAGTTAATAAATGACTTTTATTGTATTGTGGAATAGTATGAGCGAGATAGAAAGAGCGAGAGAGAGAAAGCACTCTGATGGCGAACAAGACAGCGGGGCCTGGAAAAGTGGTTGAACTTTAACCTCATCGTTTGTGTACCATTTCCGTTTGATATTTCTATGTTACATGATGTTCTAGTTCACTCGCTTAGGTTTGTGTTTATCATCACTATATCTACATTGGTAGTGTGGATATGGCTCGGATTATTATTTTTTCCTAGTCATTTTTAAGTGCTAAAAATGTATATTAACTTGAACACCTTCTCAGGTACAGTAGTGCTGATCATCAGCATACGAACAGCCCCACCTCGCCTCAAGAACAAAAATTTTGCAAGAAATTTGCCTTGGCATGCAAAGCATCTTCGGCATACAGACGACCGAGCTTGTCGCACATACTTCTGGTCGCGCGTACATCTGGTAGCCGTTCAAAACTTTTCCGTCAGTCGAAAAATCAAGTAAAGCCAGTTTAACATTTTTGTTGTTTTTTTTTTGTGTGCAAGATTTAGTGAACACATAGCACCATGGGTCTCGAGAATGTCATCAAGGACGACAAGAAGAACAAACGCAACCACTTTCAGTTTGGGTTTTAAAGCAGCCGGTGGCAAAAGGAATCATACGTTAAGGTTAAGTGTTTTATATATATATATATATTTTTTTTTTTTTACTTCATTTACATGTCTTTCCTAAATTCTTTTTATATGCACAAATATGATTATAGTGTTGTATTAGTGTAATATTTTTGGGTGGCTGGAATGGATTATCTGCATTTATATTATTTCCTAGAGAGAATATGTTTCGCAATGCCATTTTCCACCTTAAGAACTTGTCTCCTCAACTGGTTAAACTTGAAGTGATGGAAATATATGAGAGATAAAATTCCTCTTAAGAGATGCAAATATTTAAACATCTTTAAATTATCATACATCTTTACACCAGCAAACTGACACCTAGGTATCGTGATGATATTGTATCAGGTGCTCCCTGGTTATCACCATTCCAAAAAAAATATCAAAACAACTTGAGAGAAACAGTTTCATCTTTGACTTGCAAGTTGCATTCCTTCATCACATTCAAGTTCAAGTATCTCTCTCTCACTCACAAGTTGGGCTTTATAGATTATTTTCTCCTTTCATTAGAATCAGCAGATCCATTTAGCCCTCTGCATTTGAACAGACTGTTTTTCAGCACTTCCCATGGAGGATTATCAGTGTGATCTGGCAACCATTGGTTATTTTATACAACACTTATGAGTACCCTCAAGCTAGTGTGTGTGCGCATGTGTCTGACTGAAATCATAAGATGGATGAGGCCAGAAATGTGACGCATTAGGGATAGAAATCACCACGGATCACCCAAGACGATATCACATCATGACCTCATCCCTCAGGGTCGATTTTACTTGTATGTATTGCGATTCTGTCAGTAACCTGATATTACAAATATCCCAGAGTGCATCACAGTTCTAAACAAACTTTACAAATAACCTTCGCCAACCCCCTACCCATCCCTACAAGATGCTGTCCTGCCCTCAAATATGGGACTGGTTTAGGATGTGCCAAGGTACGTCATAGTCGTGGATGGTTTTGGGCTAGTGTTGTATCACTGAAACAGTAAGCTTTTGGACAAGTAGGTCCTCTTAAGGTGTAGGACCCAGAAGGTAACACAGCTCACAACACCACACATTTTACCTGACCACTGCAACGCTACACAATACACCACCATGTATTGTACCAACACCACATACAGCTCACCCCCACAACACCTCAGCAACACAGCACAACACCACACATCATACCTGATCATCACAACACACCAAAGCAACACAGCACAACACCTCAGATCATACCTGACCACCAGAACACCACACATCATACCTGATCATCACAGCACTACACAACAACACAGCACCAATACGACATGACACACCACACAACCACTACACACAGACACACACAAGCTCCTAATGACGTCACGGTAATCCTCACGCTCATGAACACGTTTTCGGCGCGCCACAGAGAAACGTCATAATGAACTGAGAGACATGAGATGGAGTGATGAACGAGGCGGAAGTTGGAGTCACGTGGCAGTGAAACACACTACACACAGCTCCATCAGAGAGACCGCGAGCGCGCGCGCGCGCACGAACGAACGAACTAAGCATGTAGCGCTCGCGCTCTAAGCAGGCTAGCATCCGTTCGGCTAATAACTCCTACAGCCGTCCAAATCAACAAACACGCATACACGTGTGAGTGTGTCTATGCTAATGACTAGCTCAAGCTAAGCTAAAGACACCCTGAAGTCAGAGAGCGATTAAGTGTGTGTAGCCTTTATAGCTCAATCTCATACCTGACACTGGGCTCGAGCGCGCGCGCGCGTGTCTGTGTGTGTGTAAATCAGACAAACACCTACCCAGCACCACCTGGACTGAAGATCACCTTAAAGCCATGATGAAGCGCGGTGTTGTTCCTGGAGAACCCACCACACACACACACACACCGAGCGGTGGAAACGGTTGACAGCGCGTGCGATTCCCAGCCGTGTGGCTTCGACTGCCTTAAACTGGATTCGTGCGCGCTGCACAGGAAGTGACGCACAGGAAATGAGTTCACACTTAACCGCATGGAGCGCGCGCGTGTGTCAGACTGAAGTCGTCCTGAAGGAGCGTTCTAATCACAAACTGGATCATGTGTATTTCCCCCCAGCTTCACGTCTATCGTTGTTTTATTTCCTACACATTTGGGTAACCCCCCTGCCCAAATGTATCACCATTACGATTAGATCCTAATGAACGCTCCAGATCCAGATGTCGTCCCCATCTGCTTTCATGAAAAACCACCACTCACATTAGGAAGGACTTCCATTAGATTTTCGAGCACTGATGTTGAGGTCAGAGCTCCAAAAATACTCAGTGGAGTTGAGCTCCAGGACACTGACTGTTCTCGCACTCTAACTTTCTCTCTGTCACATGGTGCACCTGAGCTACCAGTGATCCAGACCCCCTCTGCCCTCTGGATCTGTTTGACTCATCTTATGCTTTGCTTCTGGTTGGAGATCCCGTCCCATGTAGGACGTGTGTGGTCTGCTTGGGATGCGTCTGGTGACTGGAGATGGTTCTACTTTACCACAAAGATGTTCTTGATCCTTGGTCCTGGTGTTTGGTCCGTTCCTGTGTGTGTGTATGCATGCACATGGTCCTCCAGAATGGTTCAGTAGTCCTTGGCAGTGACACGCCCATCTAGCGCAAGTATTGGGCCTAGGCAATGCCATGATATTGCAGCCCAAATCATCACTGGTCCACCCCCATTGCTTCACTCTGGGCATGCAACAGTCTGGGTGGTACGCTTCTTTGGGGCTTCTCCACACCGTAACTCTCTCTCGTGGGAAAAACAATGAAGGTGGACTCATCAGAGAACAATACAGGTTCACATTGTCCACAGCCCAATATTGTGTGCGGTGACTGGAGATGGTTCTACTTTACCACAAATATGTTCTTGATCCTTGGTCCTGGTGCTTGGTCTCGACTGATGCAGACAGCTGTTCCCTAGCTTTTTTGTAGTTGTTTTCAGTATTGCACACAACTTGGCACAGGTTTTTCACCAGATGCCCTTCCTGACGCAATCCTCACATTTTATCCGGGCTGGAGACCAGCACTGCATCCTGTGACTGGGGTTTGGTCATTGGGTGGGAATTGAACACCGGCCTTTGGTGTGACAGGCGAGAAACCTACCAATGATTCTGTAAAGCTGCTTTTGACAATGACCATTATATATATACTTCAGGACTGAAATTCCTACAAACAGTTTTGTACCTGAGCCTCCTCTAACAAAAGTGGACTCTATTCAACTTAAACACATCTCCTGTTATACTGAACTTTCAGCCGCCTAACACTCTGCAGATAAACGGCAGATAAATCCCTGCTATCTGATATTATCCAAATGAGGATGTTTAGTCTGGCTCCTCTAAAGGTTTGTTCCTGTTTCCACCCAAGAGAGCTTTTAGTTAAAGAGACAACAATCAGCTGGAAAATTGATGCTTACTGATCTTGCTTCATCGTACTTTCACCTGTTTGGTCCCCTCAAACCAGTGCTACAAGCACGAAGATTCACTTCTGATGAAAAAGTGAAGACAGCGGTGCATTTGTGGCTCACGACTCAGCCTAAAAAATAAATTAATTAAATATATTGAAATAATAAATATATATACAGTATATAAAAAGTTTTGTTATATCACTTTTATTGAAAACTTTTATTTTTGATCTAATTGTACGCTTTAGTATAATTTATTTACTAGTAGAGAAATCCTTCCATTTTACGTCCCGGAAAGTCACACAAGCATTTCAGTGCGTATCATACTGATTATGGTTGTGTAGTCTGTAAATCCTGTGTAATTTATATATTTCTATTTAAATTCTTATATTATTTGATAACTTTTGTAAATTTGTATATTGCAATATTGTATATCTTTAGTTTTATTGTATTATATTAGGAATGTAAGGTGGATTTTTTTTTATTGTAGTGAAAATGTTGAAAATGAAAATTTGAATTTAAAGAACCTCATTCACACGTGCAGTTTGAGATGTTGTAATACTCGCATCCAGTCTCTAATGTACAAACAGAAATTCATGTATTTCAACGGGGACACTGGCTTTATTTCCCACGTTTCAAAAAGAGAAAATAAACAGACCTTTTTAACAACATGTTGTCAAGTAAAGCCCATGCAGTGGTCAGTAAGGTCATATAGGAATCGATATTTTAGATTCTTACAGTCTATACTTTGTTCAGGTCCATAAATCTGATTGGACAAGCAGCATACCGAGTGTGCTGATGTTTACTGTAGCTGAATTGATCCGTTTCTGTGTATGCATGCACATGGTCCTCCAGAATGGTTCGGTAGTCCTTGGCAGTGACGCGCCCATCTAGCGCAAGTATTGGTTCTAGGGAATGCCATGATATTACGGCCCAAATCATCACTGGTCCACCCCCATGCTTCACTCTGGGCATGCAACAGTCTGGGTGGTACGCTTCTTTGGGGCTTCACCACACCATAACTCTATCTCTTGGGAAAGACAGTGAAGATGGACTCACCAGAGAACAATACATGTTTCACATTGTCCACAGCTCAATATTTTAGCTGCTGGCACCATTAAAACGTTTGGCATTAACACGAGTGACCAAAGGTTTGGCTACAGCAGCCAAATTAATTCTGCAGTGAGCTGGGCAGCTGTGGTTTTATGCTTTTTGGATACAATCCGGGTTAGCACCTGGACATCCCTTTCAGACACCGTCCACAGTTACTCCTGTTGGATGTAGTTCGTCCTTCTTGGTGGTATGCTGTCATTACCCTGGATACCGTGGCTCTTGATACATCACAAAGACTTGCTGCTGTCTTGGTCACAGATGCTCGAGCGAGACGCTCACCAACAATTTATCCTCTTTTGAACTCTGTCACACATAATGGTGTGTGCATTGCAATATTTTAATCAAAGCTGTGCTATTACTCTGCTAATGAAACCTTCACACTCTGCTCTTACTGGTGGAATGTGCAATCAATGAAGATCAAATTTAGCCATGAAACCTCCAACACTAAATTGGCCAGTGTTTCAGTTTCATTGTCCAACCTCTATATGTATGTTTGTGTGTCTATATTCAACACAAAACATTCTAACTCTAGCAACGGCTTGTTACAATAAAACCTGTTATTACACTTACTACGGGCTGTCTTCAGGATGTGTGTTATTATGGCAAACCACAACACTCCTCCAGCCATGGCCTTTTTTTCTTTTTCGCATATCTTAGTTTGGAAGCTGGGATCAGAGCTCAGGGTCAGCCAGGATACGGCAATCCTGGAGCAGATCGGGTTAAGGGCTGTGCTCAAGGGTTCAATCATGGTACCTTGGCACTACTGGGGCTTAAACACAACCTTTAGATCAGTAACCTACAGCCTTAACCATTTGAGCTACCGTTGACCCAGAGAGACGGCACAATCATGTTTCGAGAGAGAGGCAGAAAATTGTGTCTTTGCCCAAATGCTTATGGATCTGACTGTTCGCTACATTTTGAGGTAGAGGGAGAAAATTGTGTCCAAATACTTTTAGGTCTAACTGTACACCAACATGACCTTTGAGGTGGTGAGGTGGTCCCAACAGACCTTTTGTTCAAAAAGGGATTGGAAGGAGCCAAAAATAATTCCAAAATGTTAGATATCCTGAATATTTCATACGATGAAAATATTTAGATAAACGGACAATAGCTGAAAATAAAAAGGAGATTTACTCTGAATTACGGCTCCTTGGAACCTTATCAGTCATTTGATACATCCCCGATCCACTTCCACAATGTGTTCGACAATCTCTAATCATGACATTGTCCCATTATCAGACTTTCTGGGAAGTCTCCCTGGTACTCATCTGTTAGACAAGACTGACACGGGCACAATACAACCAAGCCACCATGTCAAAGGACAAAAATGGCCACGGCGATGACTAAAGGGACAGCTTAAAAGCCCTGGCCGTCTGGTCTGGCTCTTATCAGAGGCTGCTGGACCTTTCTACAGTACAGCTCAGATAAAACTGCCCGACGATCAAAATACAGGAAAACCCCCACTGAACTATTAGGCCTGTGAAAGGGCGAGATTGTTTTTTATTAGACTAGTTTTATTAGACACCTCCCTGAAATAATCTGTTTTGGCTCAGACTTCTTATGTTTCGCCGTGATCTCATTATTCAGTGCTGTGGCATGCACAGTAGGAGGAGGACATGTGTGACAAACAAGAATAATGAAACAGCTCTCTGGAAAAAAAAAAATGCATATTACGAACTCCTTACAGCCCATCTGCCAGCCAAAAACATAGAAATATGGACCACAAAATGTCAAGATACAACAGAATATAAACGTTTACTCTTATTTATTATGGGTGATATCTCGTTAAATATTAACGTGAAGACAAATCTCCTGGGAATCATAAAGCATCTGAACGTTAGTGTGGGGTGATCAGGAAACCATCCTCTCCTCCAGATCGGCGTCATTAAAGGTGTTAGAACTGGATTTCGTGTTGGACTTTGACCTTTGGTCTACCGTCCAGTCCTGCAGAGGGAACGCGTCCATTGTTTGCTCGTCTTTATTCTGTGAACTCCACTGGGAAGGCGTGTCCTGAAAGTCCCACTGCAGGAATGCATGAAAGAGAAAAAAAAATACTGGAGGGTTAGTGGTATGTCCGGAACGGCATATCAAGCTCAGCATATACTGTGAGAGGCATTTCACCCAAGGGCAATAAAGCTGCGTGAGGACAATAGGGATGGGATGGGAATCATTCCTACCAGGAACCACCCGATACAATATTATCATGATACCTAGGAGCTGATTAAATATCCTGCTTCGATATAAATTTTTTTCACATTTCTATCACAACCAGTGTTAACCTTCTAACAATTTGAGCTGCAATAGCACTTCTAGTGGATCGGACTACACAGGCTAGCTTTCACTCGCCATGTGCATCAGTGAGCCTTGGCCCCCCATGACCCTGTCACCAGTTCACTGGTTTTCCTTCCTTGGATCACTTTTGAGATGCCCTGACCACTGCGACCTGGGAACATCCCCCAAGAGCTCCAGTCCTCTACCCATTACAATTTAGCCCTTGTCAAAGTAACTCAAATCCTTATGCTTGCCCATTCTTTCTGCTTCCAACACATCAAACTTCAGGAAAAAAGATTCACTTCAGGAAAAAAGATTCACTTGCGGTGCGGTGAGGTGTATATCCCACCTATTTCCATTGTAACAAGATATTGAAAGTGTAGCTAAGTATTTTGAGAAGGAACAAACTCGGTTGATGGCTAGACAACTGGGTCAGAGCAACTCCATAACTGCAGCTCTTGTGTGATGTTCCCAGGCTGCAGTGGTCAGGGCATCTCAAAAGTGATCTAAGAAAGGAAAACCCGTGAACTGGCGACAGGGTCATGGGTGGCCAAGGCTCACTAATGCACATGAGGAGCGAAGGCTAGCCCATGTAGTCTGGTTCAATAGAAGCGCTAGTGTATATCAAACTGAGAAAAAGATTAAGACTGGTTCCAATAGAAAGGTGTCAGAAGACACAGGCCATTACTGTTTTAGTGGCAAATGGGGGACCTACGCAAAAGTGTTGAATCCATCCCCCCCCAAGCTCTAAGGAAGCCGTTAAGGCAGTTACTGTAACTTGACATGGAAATATTTTGGAGAGGCAAATCAGTGCAAAAGCGGTTCAGTCAATTTACAATCAATGAATTCACCATGTATGAAACAGCCATGAGACGAATAACTTCCTAGCAGACAGAGAACCAAAGTAAAACCCAACCAAAGTTTACCACATTTGATTATCATATCTGCAAAAATGTAAAATGTAGCAACCAGATGAGCATATAACCAATCTTTTTTTACAGCTATTACAAAACATACATGGCCATCCAGTCCGTGTCAGATGTTGCAACACAAGGCACATAAGGCTGAATTTAAAGTTCAAGTCAAAGTTCGTCTAGATAAACTTGGTGTGGAGCGCAAGTACACTATATGGCCAAAGGTTTGTAGACACATGCATGTAAATGTTTCCTTTTTGTCCAATCTACTGGGAAGTTTTTTTCTTTACACTATATATATATATATATTTTTTTTTTTTTAAGCTACAAGTGCTTAAGTGAGGTCGTTGTGCAAGAAGCCCTGGGGTGCATTCAGTGTTCCAATTCATCCCAAAGGTGTTCAGTGGAGTCAAGACCGTAGACTGTATAAAAAGAACCGGACAAACACTCTGTGACATCATCCATAGGTTTCCATACCCTTCATGTCGTCCCATGTCAACTCTTGTCTCTCTTTCTTGTGGCAAGTTAAACTACGACGATTTCAGTTAGCGGGATAGCAAAAGTGATGCATAGCAGACTGCTAGTGTCATTTAAATTGGCCACGCCCCTCATTATGCATCACTGTATCACTTATGCAGTTATCATGGATGGGAAATCTAGATATCTGTAATATCAGTCTGTAAAAGTTTTGTCTGTTGGGTTTTAACATGTGGTTCTATCGGGATTGACTCACTTTTAGAGCCAGCCCCCAGTGGACATTCGATGAACTGCATGTTTTTTTTTTTTCGCACTTGTTCAGTTCTTAAAAATTAAGCCAATGCTGGTTTCCTTTTGATCGAAACACGCATGTTCTTCAACATCAACCATGTCGTCATGGAGATTGGTTTATGCACAGTGGCAGTGTAACGCTGGAACTGGACTGGAAGGGAAATGGTAATGCCGCAGGATCCAAAGACATTCATGACCCACTCACCTACTCATTTGCATCCTGCCTCAGTTGTAAGCTGCTTTGGAAAAAAAATGCTCAGCCAAATGAAATATACACTACATGTGGATGTAAATAATATTGGCCACTCAAAAAAAATAGCAGAGTAATCCGAATCCCTGTTGACCTTATAGTCGTTTCCCACAGCTTCCAAATCCAGCTTTGCTCAAGGATTAGCGTGAATGAAAATCATTTCCAGACAAAGTGAAGGAGAACTTTGAAGGAGAGTTACCTGCTGTGTGGTGGTCATGGAAGCATGGCTTAGAGCCAGGATAGAGAGTTAAAAACACAGGGACTTTACAGTATTTTACTTACAGCACAGATCAAACGTTATGGAGATTTTTGATGTACATCAGCAACAACTCCACTTTATTCACAAAAAACAGGCCTGGTATTGAATTAAAGGAAATTATTATCCAGTACCGAATGAGAGACACTATGTACAAATGACTAAGAGTCAAAATTCAGTCACGACTAAAGTGCAAAGGTTGTGAATAAGCAAGACTCTGGCCTAGAGCTGTTCCTCGAGATTATTGTTGTAGGAGGGGACGGCACGAGCACCAAACCCTGGACTGTAAACCTGGACTCCAGAGTCCTTGCGCTTCTCAGAGTTTTCACATCGTTTGCTATGTTCCTGTTTAGCCAATAAAACAAAGTTCAATTGTTTTCACTTTGAGCAATTCACTTTTGTTAGTGATTAAATGACATCCTCAATAGCCAGACATTCTTGAAAGGAACAGCTTGGCTGTGCCAGACATCGCGGCACACAAATAGGATTTCCTGTTGCACTAAGAAAATCGAGATCACGAACCAGTGCTTTTAAGGCACTGCATCATCATGCGCACAAGGTACAGGTTATACTGTATGTACAGTATATACCGCATAGTGCAGGTAGTAAAAGTTAAGCAGAACACTGAAGTCAGACACTGACTTGCTTCATCGGTGCTTCTGAGGATTCAGGATGTGAAAAATGATCCATTGTGTAATAATGGATTTAATGGGGTTACACAGGATGTTCAGAGTCTGGGATATTTTTATTCTCACCAAACCGTGAGCAATACGGTTCCTTTGTGATTTGTTTTTGATAGCACCTTGGTGTCCATCACTGTACGTTCTCTAACTCTACAGCCTTCCAGTAACAGATGTAATTATACTGAGATCACTTTCAGAACGCATTAAACTCACAATAGAAATAATAATAATAATAATAATCTTTAAAATGCAGTATTTTCGGAGCAGTTCTTCAATTTGTGCACAAAATGCGTAATATTCTTTTTATACAACAAGCATTTGCCAACAATTACAGTTATTGGTTAGCACTGTGGCCTCGCACCTCCAGGGTTGGGAGTCGAATCTCACCTCTGGTCTGTCTGGAACCTGTCTTGAATAGGCTCCAGGCCCCCTGCAACCCTACATACTGTATGATAACTATTATAAACAGTTATGGATGGATGAATTACATTTTCAACCTCTTAATGTTATGAAAAGGCTTCAGGTTGAGAACGGACCAGTTTCTGTTTCCATGGTAACGTGACAAGCTGGCTAACAGACACACAAGAATGACATGAACCAATCATTGTGTCAGAATATTGACTCTTACACGCACCAATGTTTGTATGTAATGAAAGGCTATTAATGATTGGATTTTAAAAAACACCATTTCAAATGTGAACTTTGTTAGAATGTATATTTATTTAACATACATTTAAGGGAGGAGTGGCAGGTGTCAGTGCTTTGGCGCAGTCAGGATGAAAAACCTCATGCTTTTTGGTTTCTCTGTTAAATATATATGAGGTGCGTCTTGAGATAAGCGTGCTCTCTTCACGGCCTGCATGCCTCTCGGCCTGAATGTTCATGCTACTCTAATCCTGATGCGTGTCAGACAGGATCCAGACAATAATCTAGAAAGTAGCAATTTATGCTGTTTGCTCTTTTTCTTTTTTAAGTCACAATGAAAATATGTAATTATTTTAAAACTCATAATGAAGGGTTTCATCTTCATTACCAGCTTACACACTGAATAAGAAGAATGTAAGACTTTGTGTCCTTCTGTCCAAGCCGACATCACGTCAAGCGATGGTTGGCCGCGATGACAATAATGTTACTCTGGCAAACTACAGAGTACAGGCGTGTACGCACACTGGCACACACTCATGATACACTACTGGCAATGTGGATACACCAGTCAGGGTTTGTAATGTAAGGATCTGGAGGAAACTCACCAAGCATGCGGAGAACATGTAAAGTTATTTACGTATAGAGCCTGAATATGAGATTCGAACCCCTAACCCTGGAGGCGCAAGTCGACAGTGCTAACCATGACCCAAATCTGATTTTTTATATGCAATCATAAAACTATACATTTTTATATTACAAAATAAATGGTTAGATGGCAGATTCTGCCAATCTTATTCATATTGTCTTGATTCCTTGCCATGAGTTGAACAGCAGTACACACTTGATGCACCATATGTTCACCTGTCAAAGACTTTACCGCCACCTACTGGCTCAAAGCAAACACAAAGTTTAACATTTAAAAAACAAATGGAAAAAAATGTGGTTTTACCAATCATGACATAGGAAAATGTGCATTGACTTTAACAAATATTAAACTATTTATCATACCTGTAGGAAATACAAACTCAAACTGGATCTTAAACCAACACAAAAAATATGGTAAATATTACTATTTGGATACAACTTTTTTTTTTTTTTTTTTGCTTTGCCTGTCAGTTAAATGCACTTTGATTTCCACATTATTCCAAAAATAATCAAATTATTTATACTTCTAACTGTGGGGTTCGGTGGTACCCCGGGAATCCAAGGAGGTACCTTGCATACACTCCACCTGCTTTCTATATAATTACTTTCATTATTGTCAGTATTACAGGACCTGCACTGATCAGGATGTGGTTAATTGATAAGAGGGTCGCTAACCTCAAGGTCAGAGCTGAGAGGAGACGAATCAGAAGCGCTGCCTGAGGAATAACACTCATCCACCCTGATCACCTTCTCAGATCCCTTCAGAGGCTGGCTCTCTGCCGAGTTCTCTTGAGTGACGGTAACCTCCTTTAAACACACCTAGAAAACAGTGAAACACATCAAATAGTACCGATGTCCATCAGTATTAATCAGGAGCTCCAGTATATGAAGCATCGTAGTGTTTTCCCAAATATTCATCATATGATTATAATTATTGAAGTGTAAGATAAGAAAACTAGATAAGAGATATATAGAAATAATAGATTTAATATTATACACACACACACACACACACACACACACACACACACACACACACACACACACACCATATTTTTCTACACATACCTTTCGAATAGGCTGATCATCTATATTTCCTGTCTTAGGCATTTTTGATGAGCTGCTCTTCCAGGATGAAATATGCTTTCTAGGATTTTTATCATTAGATGCGCAATACAGGCCAGATGTAACCGTGCCCAAAAGGGACTCCATATCTGAATCCTGTGCTCCAGTGTACTGCCACTTAAAGTAGCTTCTGTAACATGAAATGAGCAAAATCTAAAAAGTTCATATAGTTAAAGATTACAGCAGGAGTTAGAGAGAACAAAATTATTATAAGGTATAACCCCAGCTCACTAACGATAAGCTTGGATATGCGAAGAACAAAGAATTTCACTGTGCAGTAATGTATATGTGTGGTGGCTCAGTGTGTTAAAGCTCTGAGTTACGGATCGGAAGATTGGCGGTTCGAGCCCCAGCTCTGCCAGGTTGCTGCTGTTGGTACCTTGAGCAAGGCCCTTAACCCGGTCTGCTCCAGGGGCGCCGTAAAAATGGCTGATCCTGCGCTCTGACCCCGGCCTACTAACAAAAAGCTGGGATATGCGAAGAATAAAGAATTTCACTGTGCAGTAATGTACGTGTGACCAATAAAGGCTGACTTAACTTAAAGGACTGAACTTAAAAAAAAAAAAAAAAAAACTTGTATGAAAAAGATACAAAGACATCCAGAATTGAACAGCACACTCCTGAGAGAATCCATGGCAGCGCCTTAACAACAGACTCCAGTCGTGAATCATAGAGCAGTATGGCGGAGGCATAAAGAGCCCCGGCCAAAGCACGGAAACATCTTGAGGAAATATGCGTTGAAGTACTCATCTCTCCTTTGTTCTAAACGATGCAAAATTAGACAAAAAAGACAACATAAAGTGGATTTGAGGTCATTCGAGTTCACAAACAAATCCCAATCCAAAAGCTCATAACTCACAGCTTTCAGAAAGAACGGAATTCTGGAGGTCCAACTAATAGCAAAGGACAGAAGCCCAAGCACATAGCCAAGCAGTTCAGTCTGGTCCTATTCTCCAAAAAAAGAAAAAAGAAAAAGAAAAACACAAACCACAACTACTTCAATACACTCTTGGGTAACATTAAACTATTTAGGAAAGCAGAAATGCCCCAAGGCGTGCTTTATCGTGCACAACACATGTGGTGTGCAGGTAAGGGAGGATCAGGTAACTCACCTGTATAATGACATTCAGCAGCTTCCTGTTGTTCGGAGAACCATAAGAGACCGTTTGCATGAGACGGTCACGTATATCCGCGTAAATATATCCTCCCATTCCAAACAGCAGACAGGCCACAAGAACGTTCTGCCTCCTTCTTCTACTTAACATTTTCACTCTCCGCTCTAAAACAAGACACAAGTGCAGAACTCATTTACATTTACAAAAGTATGTGCACATCTGACTTGTTTTAAACTTTCGCCACAAATTTGTACTCACACACTATTCTCTAAAATGTCTTTGCATGCTGGTATGACTTATTGCATGCTGGTATGACAAAGCCGGCTCCATGAAGACAAGTTTCAAGACTAGTTTTGTAACACAGCCCGCGCACAGTCACAGGAAGCACAGTCCTTCATAAGTCAGTGTGCCAAAAGACATTGTCCTGTGTGCAACCGATGCTATTCTGACCACATTAGCAGTTTTGAGCACGCCTCTTAGCCATTACCACGGCTGCTATTTCATCGTGGACAGCAAGTTTGGACAAAGAGCGAGCATGAAATTCTGCGTAAAAATCTTAACAGAGATGTTTACAGCAATGCTACGATGAGTCGTTCGAGGCGCTTCAAGAGCAGAAGAACACTACTGCCATCCTTATGTATGAATTAAACACGCACCCTGGTGCTGCCAAGTTCGTCTCCAGGCTGCTGACCCGGGAGCAGAAACAACATTGTGTCGAACTCTGCAAAGAACTCTGTCAGTGTGCCATAGCTGACCGGTCCTTTAGGATCATTACTGGTAAAAAAAAACTTGGGGTGTCTGAGACGAAACAACAGTCCACACAGTGGAAAAACTCATCATCTCCACGACCGAAAAAGGCGAGGCAGGTCTGCATCTTGACCGAGTGCGTTCTCATCATCTTTTACAAAAACTGGTCCTCAGAGGCCAGACCGTCAATAGTGAATTATACTGCCAGGTTTTAAGGCATCTGAGAGAGCATGTCATCGAAAAAAGCAGAGCTTGTAAACAGAGGTAATCTGAAAACTTTTTGATACCACCTCGTATGAAATAAAAAACAAACCATGGTATTGGAATGGGACGCTTAATATTCAGGTAATCCTGCTATTTTTATTGATCACTTATTATTAATAAAAGAAAATAACAATAATACGCACATAATGAGGCCATCTTACCAGCGGTGGAATCAAACCAGCAACAAAGAGCCAAAGTGACAGAAATGAAATGCACAACATCCAAAGCTGTCATCATCAAAGCCATCATACGCTACAAAGAGAAATTCAAATGAGATCAAAGGAAATTTAAACACTGTTAAAGATGAACAAAGGGAAATAGACTTGCTCGGTTTGGTTTTTACCTGGATATTTGACTGATTAGAGAGAAAAGCTCCAGCAAGGTGACACAGGTCTCCAATCAGAGAGTACAACACGCAGTCTGCAGCATCTCTCAGCTTAGACCTGCTGCATGCAAGCCTGGAGAGAGAGAGAGAGAGAGAGAGAGAGAGAAAAGGAAGCACGTGCACATTTAAGCATTTATTATATACAATATTAACAAATTAGACAGTTTGTCTGGAACTGACTTCTGGGATCAATAAAGTATCTACCCATGGCTTACATTAAGTAGGAAATGATGAGAAATGAGGCGGAGGTGAAGCCTACAGCTGTGGAAACGCCAACCTGAGAGTCCAAGTGACGCCACAGCTGAGAAAACGCGCTGGAAAAAAAGCTGTTTTTATTCATCCTTTTATTAGATGAAACTGTAATGTAAGGTAGGGTGGCGGTGTGTGAGGTGTTAGGGGTTAAAGAAAAACTCCAAACAGACAAACAGGAGACATTGACGACACGCGTGTGACACCGAAGTGCCTAAGCTTGTGACGAGCAGAAGGGGGCGTGTCCAAATGAAGCCTGGCTGCGCGGCGTGTGTCGGTTGCCTGAATCACGTGACTGCTGACAGTCCTCACGTGCCCGTCTCGTGCACATGGAGTCTCTTTGCTGTGACTAACTATACTGTACTTGAGCTTGAAATTATTATTATTAATAATAATTAAAAAAACAAATCAAGATTCAGGAAAATTAAACCTTTGCTTTGGCATTTCACAATTTACTTCTTGTTTTCTAACTCTACTGTATATGAAGAAGGAAAATGCACACTAAAACATTTGGTTCATATTAATCACCACATAAACCTCATAGTATTGCTGGAATGGTGGCGTATTGGTTAGAACATGTCCTGGGTTCAATTCCCGCATCGGGGTCCGTGTGCGTGGAGTTTGTATGTTCTCCCCGTGCTTGGTGGGTTTCCTCCGGGGTTCTCCGGTTTCCTCCCAGAGTCCAAAGACATGCAGATTAGGCTAATTGCTGTTCCCAAATTGTGTGTGAATGTTGACCGGAGGTACCACCACAGTCGTACAAATGGGAATAAATTCAGTGGTCACCATTGGCCTCCACAGTCCCTAGTTGCGCTACAGAGGTTCCTAGACGGATAGATCTATGGAAACTCTTTTATTTATATATATATATATATATATATAGATAGATAGATAAGATATAATCTATCTTTTTCTTTCCTTTCCTGTGAGTGTTAGTTTTAGATAAGCATTACTAATGTACCATTTTTTGCAATTAAGACAAAAATCACAAAAGTAAACTGCAAAAGTATTCCTACCCTGCTACACTAATACACTTATCCCAGTGTTTCACTAGTGCGTGGATACCATCGAGGTGGAAAATCTTCTCAGTCTGCCATAACCCTGATCCGACTGCCTGCTTCACGTCTGAAACGCTTGGCTTCCCAGGAACTCCATTAATGGCCCAAACATGTGGAAATGGCTTGGAGGATGTGGCAATAACTCCTAACCCAGTCCCTGTAATGTGTAAGTGGTGTTCGTGAACGATTGTGTGTAGTTTCCACAGACAGATGCATTTCTTCCACCAGTTTGTCAGTCAATTTTCAAAGCTCAGGCAGACGACTCGTTGAATGTTCACGGGAACGACTGCAGTGGGCTCTGAGTCACTTTGTCCAGGATCGTCATTCATGGATGTACAGCCTTCTTCAAAAAGTTTGCACAGTTCAAATATTTTACGTCGGTTAAGACCGTACTGTGCTTGAAGTCATCTGTAAATATCAATCTGTTTAACGCTTCGATTAATAACAAATTTCATCACAAGTGCCAGTTTGATACAAGTGCCAGTTCTGTATTCTATACTATTACAATTTCCTCTTTACTGGAGTTAGAAAGATGGACAAACCTGTTCCAGCAAAACAATGCTAATAAAAAAAGAGAAGAGAATTATTTAATTCCAGTAAATAATTAATGCTCATTGTTTTGAAGTTCACATATTCTGATCAGTCAAAACATAAACATTAGACCGTTTATCTGGTGGAATGGTGAAGGAAATAGCATTTATTTAACCTAACAGTCATAAAAATAACATTTGAGACACTCTATAAATATGGGTGTGTCATTTATTATAAATGCATAATTAATACAAAATCACTTTGGATTATGCACCAATATGTTACTTTTTTATGGTGGAATTATGAATGAATTCTCAGCAAGATGTCCTTTATTTAAAAGTTTCCCCATCATGACAGTCAGTCTCAGATAGAGACAGTTGCAGTGTATGTTTTTGTCCATCAGCCGAATCAGGGTAACGTTCAAGCATCTAGGTGTTTATTGAGCCTCCTGACTTTCTCCTTCTTGTTCTTGTTGCCGTGTTTCTTCCAAGGCTTCCCAGCTTGCTGTTCTGCTCCTGCTTTGCTCTGCGCTTGCGGGCCGCTGCCGGGTTTGTAGCCCATCACCATCTGCACTCCTTTCGTCAGCGCTCGGACGTTTTCCTAGCAGGCGTCAAAACAGCACATGTAACGGAAAAATGTTTATTCGATAAAGAAAAATTTTTAGTAATAATAAGTTCAGGAAAAACATAATGTACCTGATGAAAGAAGCTTTTATCGACAGTGTTTTCAATCTGTTTGACTTTGGGAGGTTTACTGAGACACGACGATGGACCGCTCTTAATAGTTTGGTTTATAAACTTTAAGTGCTGAGGCTGGAAGTCTTTAGCGTTGATGAGGGGAGGAGGGTGACAATAGAGCAGCTTTCCCTACAAAGACATTAAAAAAAATTATCATCAAAACTATATTCATTCATTTCGAGAAACAAATGTGGAAATGGAAATAAACAAACACTCACGCTGACGTAGTCTTTCAGGACATAGCGGGCTGATCTGGACTGGTCGGGCTGACCATGCGCCGTCATGAAGCCCCTCATATCTGAAACAGACACATTTACAAGTCGACTCCAGACCATAACCAGGTTTGCTCATTATTTTTCATTATTTTAAGTCACAATAGGTTGTGGCCTACATCCATAAGCTGAAAGCAGTTCGTCAGAGGTGGGAGAGCGATCCGGATCTTCGTCCTCTCTCGGCCTGACGATGTTGATGCCGTAGGTTCCTTCCAGCACGACTCGTGGGATCGTTTGACAAACGTACTTCGGTTAAGGGGTTCAACTTAAGTGTTACTGACAAAGCGGTACGTTAAACATCGGCAAGAAATCATGACTAATGAGAGGATATGAGAGAGATGGCTGGGATGTGGTCGCGCATCTGATCGATGGGGAGGATCCCGCTACAGATCATCTCTGCTTTGGTGGACACGAAGGAAGGCATGACCAGACCAGGGCAGTCACACAGGCAAAGCTCTGGCTCAACGAACAACGTCTGAAACACACACAAGCAGAAATATTTAACACCGATTCAAAGGGCTGACTAAAATAAATAAATAACGAAATAAATAAATACAGGACGTTCTCTTTCAATCTCCATCTTAGTATTAGATCGTCCAATTTGCTTCAAGATTTGTACACGAGTTTAAAACTCTTTTTTTTTGGTCTAAAACGTTTTTGCTTTACTGGGAAGGTCGTCATAAAAGTCAGTTTCATCATGGTGCTTGATAAGTCTTGACAAGACTTGGCAAATGCACTTGACAAGACTGTTTTTGCAAGAACTGTTCCACAACAGCTGACCTTCAGGTCATAAAATAATAACTGACTGTTAGTGTTGTTACTTAATTACCTAATGACGTGTGTTATTTTCATAGTTTAGAAATCTCCAGTATTGTTCTAGAAAGTAAAAAAAAAGAAAAAGAAAAGAAAGAAAAATCCAAACTTTGGAATTTTGATATTAAAGATGTGAAGGAAAACATAGTATATGTTTCCTCCAGTTATACATCAGTGCCCAAAAATCAGCCACTGAACTCCTGTGTGTGGATCAGATGATATAATAAAATGATTCTTTAAATCTATACGGGTATATAAATTTATTTACGACTGGGTAAAATGTTGCAGCTCCTCTATAATCCTACAGGTGGTGCTCTTAACTATGCACACAGTCATTCAGCAGAGAATCCTGTATCGTGGAAGCAAATTATTTTAAGCTATATATTTTCAAAAAGAAAAAAAAAACTGAATGAATTGGGATATCTATAAACTGACATATGACAGTGAAGTAAAATTATAGCTAGATACAAAAAGAGAGTACTCATTTAACTGGTCTATTTCACATTTACCTGACATTTCATTTATTTATTTTCCTGTAAATCATTTCTACACAGTCTTTAAATGGTTTCTAACAATAGCATATTGTGAAAAATGACATTGGTGTTGAGGGGTAACGTGGACTCAATGCTCGATCGCCCTTATTTCCATAAAATAAGGTAAGAAAGATTCATAGCAGGGACCTCCTGATACAGTGTGATCATGACACCAAATTGTATTGCGATTCTGTTATTGTCAATTGTATAACCATCTAGTTCAATATAATGTTTTTCCAGATTTTGTTAAAATTCTAAACAAACTTTGCAAATAATTTGCTCCTAACATACAGTACCACACCTCTCTGCAGATGTTTGAATAGTTTAAAGTTCACCACCTGCAGGATTATCGAGAGAACAGCAACATTTTACAGATTCCATTGCAAACAGATATAACTGACAAAAAAAAAAAAACCCTAAAAATTAGATTTTGGTGTCAATGTGACGATACATGAATTACACACAAGAAAGAATACAATATATTACATGAATAGTTGTTTTTTCTAACCCCATTTCTAGTACCGACACTAATGATTTAAACTCGTTACCCTCTTAAGGCCTTTTTTGTGCATCAAAAAAATTAATTAATATCTCTGAGTGTATGTTGCGGGATTTTGGTTCGAGGCATGGCAGCAAAAGAGCCCTTCTCTCTATTTAACATCAGTGAAACTGCTACACATTATACACGTTATATTACGTTTATCGTGACCTGTGTATCACTTAACAAAAGTCTCTAAATGAAAAATATTGTGGTTAAGGTATTCAGAGGTTTAAAAAAGTGCAAGAATCTGGCGACGCCTACTGTATCTTGTCTTTTAGGATGATGATAAAAAAAATAAATAAATAAATAAACTTTCATCTTGTTTTAAATTGTATAATATAACCATTTTAATAAAACCTTACCTGAAAGTGCTTAGTGTGTCCAGGCGTGGCCGACACGGAGACTTTCTTATTCCTAAAGATTGTGTTGATGGTGGAGCTTTTCCCGACATTAGGGTAACCCACCTTAAACACAGAGATCAAATCCCATCAGGCTGATAAACATGTGTAACGAGTTTGTGTGTACAAGTTCACTTCTACACTCGCACTCACCAGTCCTACAGTGAGCTGTCCCTCCTTACACTTGGTCCCAGAATGTGCGGATTTAAACATTTCGAGCAGCTCGTCCTTGTGCAGCAGCCGGCTCGAGTTGTAAAAAGAAGCATGATCTGAAGACGCCGTGCCCTCCTCTTTCTCCTCTTCGTCTCCCGATGCCTCGGAGCAGGTCTGCCAGTCTGTCTCTGAAGTACAGTCCTCAAAACAATCCTCTTCCTCCTCCTCATCATCATCATCTTCCTCTTCACTCCTCTGCCGTGAGGCTACGAGTGCACTT
Organism: Clarias fuscus; assembly: GCA_030347435.1. Lineage (NCBI taxonomy): Eukaryota > Metazoa > Chordata > Actinopteri > Siluriformes > Clariidae > Clarias > Clarias fuscus. The sequence goes on from CM059219.1 coordinate 25,990,259, forward strand.
GGGTGAACTGACGCCTCCTCTGTGGTTTGCTCGCTTTCGGGATCACTTTGCTCCTCAAGGTCATCGAGGTGTTCTCCCTTTAGCATGAAACAGAAGAAATAGGATTTTAGAGAAGTATTTAATCTTAATCGATGATGATGTTTGGAATAGTTCTCACCTTTTCTTCAGCTTCCAGATGCTGTGCCTCGGCCAGCGCAGACCAGAACACCGCTCTTATTCCTTCGTTTTGAAAATGCTTGGCCCAGGCACGACGCTGCTCCCGGGTCAGCAGATCCGCTTTATTCAACAGCAGCATGTTCACCTTGTGACCGGAGACCTCACTGACATATTTCTCCTAAAGGGCGTTTAAAACAACAGCAAAGCGTTCCAGTAAAAGTAGAGTAGAGACTCTAGCAAATGAAATGTACTCACTAGATCAGGACAGCGGAACAGCAAAGGGTTTCGGGCATCGATGATTTGAACCACGACGTCACTAGAACGTAGAAAATATAATACTGAGCAGATTCAGAGAGTCGCTTTTAAATATGAATCTTTGTTAGCAAAAGTACCTTCTCTCGATAACTCTCCAGAGCTGCCTCCAAAAATCCAAGTTCCTCTCAAAAGGGGTAAGAATCAGCTTCTGTTCCTCTTCCAGCCTGCAAAAATACTATAATAATTAAAATAACTGACAGTGACAAATAAGTAGGCGAATCAGAAGTGAGCTCTGAGACCTTGCTAGCTCTCGTCTCCAGGTCAGGAAGCTGTCTCGTTCGGCTTGCTGGAGGATCTCGGGGCTTGTGTTCTCGTCCCATTGTGGTCTGAAAGATATTACAAAACAAATGAGTTTTATAAAGGAGTGAGAAACCCACAGCTCTGTTCCATCAGAAATCCTGGTGCTAAAAAAAATTCCCCATAATTTACCATGTTGTTGCTATGGTTACTGGTAGACACTGCATATGATGGGTAATTAATTATTATTTTTATAAAATGTGGCACTCCCATATAAAGTGGAATTTTTCCTATCGCACGTTTCCTTCTCCGAGTTACACGACGCCACGTCTTTTCGAACTGCTTGCTCATGCACAGCGTGACATTTGCATTTATAAATTTTTGGGTTTAACGCAAATATTGAAGAAACACACAGGTAGATGCCAGAGCAGAAAAGACTCTAGTTGCACGTCTTCCCCGTGTGATTAAAGCTGAGAGTTAAGTTGGCGCTGGGTCGTTTTTAATCTTTGTGAAAAGCACCAGGGTTTTGAATGAACAAGGGGGGGGTGGGGGGAATAAATAATAATAATTAAAAAAAAAACACTATTTTCGTTATCTTCATGCAGGAAGAAAACACAGAATGTCACCATTTGATCCAGGAAAACTGAAAGAGTGAAGCTGATTGGTTGGTTCTTGTCACATGACCTTGAGTTATTCTGAAAAGTTGGGATTTTCATCTTGCTGTGGCGTTACTACAACGAACTCTATCGAACAAAAGATACACCATGTGAACGGCCCAAGGCCTTCTTCTTACTAAAGCGTATGTGAGAACATTTTTAAAAACATACCTCACACACTATTTCAGTCATTTGACTTTGCTGTGACCTTAACCCTGCTGACATGAACTCCAGAACCATTACAGAGAGCTTACAGACATAGTCACCTGCGTGGGATGCGGAGGAACTGTCTGTTGTCTTCATGGAGTTTCTTCAGTCTCTTGGACTCTTCTGATGTCAGTACGCCACACCTGGCTTCAGCTGGCACGAACCGGATGTTCAGCTTCTCTGAAACGTCACAGCACGAGAGTCAGACACTCTATTTTACCGATATGTCTGGATAGAGGAAGTGCAGCAGAAGGATCTACCTGCGGTAAATTCTGTCCCGGCAAGTTCGGCTGTGGCGAGAAAATCATCCAGAGAGCTCTGCTCAGTCACAGACTGCAAGTTCAGTCGACCCCAGTCGTATCCATCGTTCACTTCACTGGTGTGGAGCTGATGAGAGAGAGAGAGAGAGAGAGAATCACATTATATATGCTGCTAAAGCGTTGATCAGCTCAGCTCTGAACATCTCTAATCTAATTCAGCTGAAGGGGTTTAAAGAGGATGTCCATGAAATTTTGGTGGCACTTTTCTGCCAGCACAAAAAGTGGTGTACTAAATACAACAAGCAACAAATACATATGACTTTTACGAACCCTCGTCTCCATTTACCTGTATGTGTAAGAGTAAGATGAAATGGAAAAGAAAAAGAAAAAAAAAATCCTTTGAATATGTGACCAATTTCTAAATGACTTGCTCATGTTTGTGTAGTTGGTTAGAATGAAATAAAATAAAAACAAAATGCATACATTGCACAATCCTGACTAGCAGAATAAACAGGTACAGGAGCTGTAGCGTGAGAGGGAACTGTCCGCTACTAGATAATCGACCGTGGACAGCATCGTTCTCATGGACAGACTTTTTAAAAAGTGTGCAGATGAAAGACGTCTATAGAAGTGGTGTATTAATAAAAAGTCAACAGAATTAGTCTAAGAAAATTAACCAATTCAAGAATCTATAGACAGGGTCTAAGACTGTAGTTAAAAATTCAAATTCACATTTTATTTGTCACATATGCAGTGAAATGCCCGTGGCCTTAAAATAAAAGATTATCACTCACTCACTCACTCATCTTCTATACCGCTTAATCCTGTATTCAGGGTCACGGGGGGCCGGGAGCCTATCCCAGGACGCTTAGGGCACAAGGCAGGGTACATCCTGGACATGGTGCCAATCCATTGCAGGGCACACACACACACACACACACTCCATCAGTCATTACTGCCAATTTGGGAACGCCTATTAACCTAACCTACATGTCTTTGGACTGTGGGAGGAAACCAGAGTACCCGGAGGAAACCCACCAAGCACGGGGAGAACAGTGCTAACCACTACACCACCGTGCCACCGCCAAAAGATTATTTAAAAGAAATCAATCTGAATAAAAAAAGAGAACTAAAATAGAAAGTAAATTTAGCTAAGAAAAAACAATATTCTACAGAATATAAAATATACAATATAAGAAAAATATATTTTTAAAAAACCTAGCTGTACAAATATGGAGAGGAAATGAACCTGTACAAATGTAGAAAAATATAGAAATTTATAGAAACTTTAGTGTGGAAATTAAGTGGGAATTTAAATATAATTGTCCAGCAAATATGTCTGAAAGTGTCTTATGTGCAACCGATCAAGAAAACTAAATAGAAGTATGTAAATGTGCATGAATGTGCAGGTGTGCATAAGTGACCATGAATGTCAAGAATGAGTGCAAAGAGACAAATGACCAAATGTCCATTTAAAGAAGGAATTTAGGTGTTAGAAGAGATTTACAAGAGGTTTGAGACGGCAGTCTAAGAGATCTAAGGTTGGTTTCACATTAGTTACGACTGATCTGTACCGCTGCGATGGATTGGCACCCTGTCTAGGGTGTACCCTGCCTCATGCCCTAAGCCTCCTGGGATAGGCTCCAGGTCCCTCGACCCTGAATACAGGATAAAGCGGTATAGACGATGAGTGAGTGAGTGATCTGTACGTGCGCAGGAATGATCGCTATGTTTGACTTTAACCATCAGTCCTGCGTCATGACAACAGTAAAGTATCCCGAGACCATGTTGATGTGTGGGGTCGCTTCTCAGCCAAGGGAGTGGGCTCACTCGCAATTTTGACTAAGAACAAAGCCATGAATAAAGAACGGTACAAAAACAAGAACTTAGAATAAAGAACTTGTGGTCACCTCAAGAGGTAAGGGACAAACAAAAAGCCACAAATTCTGACAAACTCCAAGAAGTGATTATGAAAGAATGTGTTGCTATCAGTCAGGGGGAGGACCAGAGGTTGATTGACAGCATGTCAGGGTGAATTTCTTGGAAAAGAAGAGACAACACTGCAAATATTGACTCCTTGCATAAACTTAATGTAATTGTCAATAAAAAGCCTTATTGATTTATGGAATGCTTGTTATTATACTGAAGTATACCATAGTAACATCTGACAACATCTGACAACTGCCGTCAAAAGGATGACAAAAGGATCTAAAAACAATGAAACTTTGTGAAAATTAATATTTAACACTACACTCACACTCCTTACTGACGTAAGCTAATGTAGCTAACTGATTAGCAAAGGCAGAGAAGATGAATTACTAAAAAGAAAAAAGTCCAGTCGCTATCGTACCCACGTGTCGTTTCTCCTGTGTCCTCGGGCTGCATTCAGTCTCTCCCTCATTAAAGCTTTTCCTAAACCTGTCCCGTCTCCATGGGCCTTCTTCTTCCCCATCCTGTCTAACGCGTGTGTGTGTGTGTAAATCTCTCTGACTCTCACGCAACACCAACTAATAGCCTCATGTGCGTGTGACCACGTCCCAAATGCCCCTCGGTGTAAATATAGTGTTCTACCTAGGGTGCACGCACGCTGGTATTTCCGGCTCAGTGTAGTGCGCATGTGCAGTAAAACAACAAGTCATTTAGGACTCAAGGGAAGTCGTGTGGAACGTTCCATTTTGTCCAGCAGAGGGGTGTGTTTATTGATATCGCTCAGCAAATAAAACCTTTATATGCGGTGAATGTTTTGTAATTTGGTTTAAGTAATTATTTGAAATAGTTTTGTTCATAATTGTTTAGAATAACCCAATAAATAATATAATTAATGAAACAAAATACAACCTTTAATTTTGGTTGAGTCTTCGTGTCACTGTTAATGGTGTCGTCTGAAAACTTGTACTCCAGGAATATGGTTCCTGTTTCGCAGGTCAAATTGAAAGAAATATTCAGACAAAACACAAAACAATATTTGAGCGATTTTTGAAAAAAAAAAAAATAAGGAGCTAAAAATGTATTTAGACTTGACATTTGTATATCAAACTACCTTTTAAAAAATGGTTTCCACCACCTCCTGTTTAAAATGCGCCTGCCGCCCTCTAGCGTTGATTGATGAATGTTTTCTGTTAACAAAGTGAATAATTTTGATGTTATAAACTCTAATCCTTAGTAAATATGGTGTATATATCCAGTGAAGGGAAATTGTAAAGCTACTGCAAACAGAGAGGCACCCTGTTCAAGTGTGTGCTTCCAAATTCGTTGGCAAACAACCACATTTAGAGCTGATATTCAGGTGTCTACCTACTTTTGGATAATGTATTTGGTTATCAGTATAGGATACTCATGTTGAGAGAGGGTTTGCTTTCTGTCTATATTTTCTAGGAAGATAAGGAATAGTTTCAATATACTTTTTTTGGTACATATATCACCGTCACTCATGTCATTTTGTTTTAAAAAAAAAAAGAGGCAAAAACAAGAAACCTGAAAGAAACCCATATGTGAAAAACTTTGGATAGATGTCACACCGGGCAAATCAAGGAAGACTTAAACAGTGATTTATCAATGCTACTACTAATACTACTGCTAATAATAATCATTATACTTTCTGGTCTTTCGGGTGCCCCTGTCGAGGGGTCACCACAGCAGACCATCTGATACACACCCAAATTGGCACAGGTTTTATGCCGGATGTCCTTCCTTATGCAACCCGTCCATCTTATCCAAGTTCATGACCAGCACTGCATCCAGTGGCCGAAGTTTGGGCACTGATATATAAAACAGAAATTCTGTTTGGCCAGTGGGTGTTTGCACAGGTAGCTTTGTCACAGGCGTTTCTATGAGTTTTTGAGCATGTTAAGACCGCCAAAAGGGCCCGGATGATGGGAAAAAAATCCTTAGAAGAGCAAAAGGAAGGGTGTATCAAAATCCATTGGGTGTGTTTTTGCAAATGACCCAAAATAAGGTCCAGGAGAGTAGAACCCATGACATGCGATGTGAAAGATGTTCAGCTTAATGAGCTCTAAACCAAGCTCTGTATTGGGTTTTGCGCGCATATATGGCAGCAGATTCTAATCTGTCTGGCAATTTTCATTACTTTTTTGTTCAAATGGGGAGGGGGGGGGGGGGGGGGGCAAAATATCCTTAAAAGAACAAGAAGGCCCTTCACACACTATGACGACATGTTGATAGCTCATGTCATAGCAGCTGGACTCTTATAATAATAATAGGCCTTCACACATTATGACATCAGCTCTATTAAAACAGCATTATCAAAGCAATGGCGATGACATCATGCTGATGTCACAGAGCTTGAGCCCTAATGACCGCTGATGTCGATGGAAAAACCGAAGGCATGTATTTTGGGCCTGTAATTTAAAAAGGAGGAGGGTGATAGAGGAGAAAAATATTGACATGGTTGATCTTGAATGAAATAAAATCACAGAGTAGCATTGTAAATTAGTAAATTAACCAAGGAAAACCATACAAAGTTAATCCTGTCTGAATAAGGCTTAATACACAGTAGTACAGAAAACAGCCCTTGTGGAAATGTCTGTGCTACCTCTTACGACCTGTAGGTAGCAGCATTCCCTTGTTTTTATAATAATAATAATAATAATAATAATAATAATAATAATAATAATAAATGAAACCAAATCACATTTCTAGATTTAAATGCAAAGCTGTTGCCAACTAAATCAGAGCCACCCCCCCAAATAAATAAATACATAAATAAAATAAAGTATAATCCATCTTAACATCCTATACGATGCTTGTTCTACAATTGAACATTTTTTTTCTTTTATTCTTTTATTACATATCAAGTGTTGTTTATTTATTTCTGTCCAGAAACTCAGTCTTGTTTGACAACTTTCCTCAGCTTGTGTCCTAAACATAGGCTTTATTTTGACTAGCACAAAACCAGCACAGAGGGGGAGAACTGGATTTTTTACATTTATTATTATTTACATTTTTAACATTCTGATCCATACATAATATTCTAAGTAATATTAAAGGTACAGAAAGTCCATGGTGTGAAATATGAACATGCCTAAGATCTACCAGGTGTCCCTGAATGTCTTTTCTGGTTGGTTCCAGGGACTCCAGTCCTCCCCCTGTGAGAGACTCTGACTTGGTTCAGCCCAGTGTATAATTACGCACGTCTGGGTTGGGGAGGTTAGTTGACGGCTCCTGAGCATGCTGCAGCAGGGACAGCTGATAAACCCTCGGTGTTGGCGTTGCCTGGTAAGGAAGTGAGACACCTCTGAGACATGTAACGCGCCTCGTGAGACACTTAACGCAGTAGGACGGTTCTTCTTGGAGTCGCTTTGGCACGGCCTGTGCACAACCTGACTATAATGTTGCCTTGGAAGAAGAACAAGTTCGAGCTGATCGAGGAAGACAAGCAGTCCAAGCAGAAGGGCTACGCGGTGAGTCTGAACTACTCCGCGCTCACGACGCTGGCCAAGGCGTGTCCGGAGAGCGCGCTGAACCGGGTCGGGAGCATGTTCAAGTCCAAGAGGAAAAAGGTGAAGATCACGAGCGAGGACCCCACGTACACGGTGCTGTATCTGGGCAACGCGACGACCATCCAGTCGAAGGGCGACGGGTGCACGGACGTGGCCGTGAGCAAGATCTGGAACAAGAGCGAGATGGGGAAGAGCGGCACGAAGATGCGCCTGACGGTGAGCGCGCACGGCGTGCGCATGGTGCACGTGGACGATCAGGCGCGCAGACCCGGGCACCTTTACCTTCTGCACAGGATCACGTACTGCGTCGCCGACCCGCGTCTGCCCCGGATCTTCGCGTGGGTCTACCGGCACGAGATGAAGCACAAGGCGGTGATGCTGCGCTGCCACGCTGTGCTCGTGTCCCGGCCGGAGAAGGCGAAAGCCATGGCGCTGCTCCTCTACCAGACTTCAGCCACGGCGCTCGCCGAGTTCAAGCGTCTCAAGCGGCGCGACGACGCGCGGCACCAGCAGCAACAGCTGATCGGCGAGCAGACCATCCCGCTGGTGCCCATGCGCAAGCTCCTGAACGGCCAGTGCTGCTACAAACCTCCCGTGGAGCGCAGCAGGAGCGCGCCCAAACTCGGCTCCATCACCGAGGACCTGCTCGGGGAGGAAGCCGAGGAGAAAGCCACGCAGTGCGAGTGCGAGGACGTGCTGGACACGGACGAGGAGCGCGCCAGCAGCGAGAAACCCGGCCTGTGCCAGCTCATCAGCGACCTGGGCGAGATGGGCATCGGGAACGACGTGCGGACGCTTAAAGCGGACCTCAGGGTGACCAGGTTGCTATCCGGTGAGAGCACGAGCAGCGAGTCGTCTCTGGAGAGCAATCACGATCCGGCCGCGCTCGGGTCCGACGATGCGGACGCGCGCAAAGCTCCAGAGGTCGGCTGAGCCGTGGGCCTGGTCCCGGAGGAGAACCATTACTCGATTGTAGTCTCCATTTTTTTTTTTTTTTGTGCCAATGTTCTCATCATCCGTTTCACTTGAAAGACACACACAGAGAGAGAGACAGAGAGAGAGACAGAGAGAGACAGCGCGCGCGCTTGTGCTCTCCCAGGTTTGGAGACTTTGGACTGCATGAACAAGCCATGTTTCCATCCAAGCCTTCGTATCTAGGATGACATGACAAGGGTGTGTGTGTGTGTGTGTGTGTGTGGTTCTTATTATGGGTGAACACATGGGTTTGACAGAAAGTTAACATATAAAATCAGATTTTCTTTACATTGGGGGAAAAAAAAAATCTAAATATACCTGTGGAATACAAAAGAAAAGTATTGTCAAGGGTAATGCAGATAAATTCTAAAATCAGATTTTCTTTACATTGGAATGCAATTTAAAGTAATAAAGGCATTCTAAAATATTTAGAACAAGCAGCACAATTGTCATATCCTTTGAATAACGCACATAGTCTAAAGTATAAATATAATGTAATATGGAAATGCCTATTATGAGACCCTGGATTAACTGTTGATTAATTGTTATGGAAAGTGTTGCTGAAGGCTGCCATGTCTAGCAAAAGTCGGAACACTGGATTTCACTTTAATGTAAAACAGAACCAAAGTCAGTGGTTGCCTGTTACACCTCCTGTGACTGTAGCTCAGGCAGTAAAGTGTTACAGAAATGACACACAAGCAAGGATGTGATGTGTTTGGCACGAAAAGAAAAAAAAAAGCACAGGTCACAGGTATATATATTCATGATGGTTTTTGTGGTTGTTCACTTGGTGGCAAAAGGTTAACTCGGAGACCCAGCTGTAGGGGAAAAAAGAAACCAAGGCACACAACCGACCTCAGACTGAGGAGCTGGGACAAGGAGTTACGCGTGCTATAAAAATACTTTTCATTACATTAACATTAAACAAAGTTTTACATTCAGCATTGTTTACCCAAGTCATTTCCATGATGGAAATGATCCTCTTTTAAACAATAACAACAACAACAACAGTCGTAAATATGTGTATACACGTGTTAATTGGACGACTCACTTCAACTATCCGAATAATGCTAGCTATGTTCAGGACATTCCGTTTTCTCTTCCTTTGTTTGTTTGTTTTGGGTTTTTTTTGCATTGTTGTGTATCTACTTCGTTATGTTAATGATGCTGTATGCAACATTGTTACATTTTAAATGTTCTTACACAACAACATAAACAACAACAACAACCACAAAAAAAAAAAATCTACGTTCTTATCTTTGCTGTGCAAAAGAGAAAAATATGTAATGTATTGAGATGTAAATATTCATAATATGTATTATTTTTTAAAGAGGTTAATGTTTGTTGTTTTTGTGTACCTTGGAAAAAAAAGGCCAATAATAATAATTATAATAAAAACAAAACAAAGCAAAAAAAAAAATCACAGAAATCCTTATTGTCAATTATTCACCTGCTTATGCTAATGTGTGAACATGAGCGATCATTCAAGTGGTGGTACTGTACCAAGGTGGGGATGGTGTTTTAGTGCAGAATGCAGACCGTCCAGATTTGTCACATTACACATGAATGGAATTCGCACAGAGACTCTGAGACTGACTTGCACATAGCAGTGAGCCTACACAGTTTCTCCTCAGGGCAAAAACGTACGGTTCATCTTTGATGCCGCTCGGCCCTTCGAGTCCTTTCTGCAGATCATGTTACCTCCAGCTCTGCAACATTCCTCTTCTCCGCCCGTTCCTCACCCCACACACACTGCTGCCACTCTCACACATGCATTCGTCACCTGCCTGCTGCATTGGTTACTGTAGTTCACTTTTAACTGATCTACCACATGAACTGCTGCATGAACTTAAACTCATCCAAAATCCACCAAAGTTGTCTGCATAATAATGTGAATACCGATTACACATCACATCACCCCAATCCTTCAACAACTCCTTTATCTCCCTATGAAATACATAAGGTGTAAAATTCTCCTCCTCACTTTTAAGTCACTCTAAAATCTTTTTTCACAGTCTGTTTTACACCTCCTCTCGCACTCTTTGTTCTGGATTATTAAAGCTCCTCTTTACACCCCCTGCCTTCCTTTCACCATGGGGTCTAGTGCCTCCAGAAAGCATCCTTAATATAGACTGTTCAACCACATCCGATTCACGTCTTAAGACCCATTCATACAGAAGCTCTTATCCCACATGCTGCACTCTAACCTTCATAACTGTCAACTGGTTTATCTAATCTTGTTTGACTATTATTTATTTATTACTTGATGTTACTCACTGATTGCTTGTCTGAACTTTGGACGGTGTCCTTGGGTGACTAGGAAGGTGGCTATATAAATACAATCCATCATCATTATTAGTAGTAGTAGTAGGTGAATTACAACATGCCCATTGTTGCAACTGACAATAATTTGCTTATCAGATCAAATGTTTGGTCCCTCAGCTGATCTACTTCCAGGCAAGACTTTTAGGAAACTTAGAATGTGTGAATGTTGACATTCCCAAGCAGACCTATGCCATCTTTTTACGAACTTCAATTCTAAAATCCATCCACTAGAAAGTTTCTTGGATAAATGAAAGAGTTGCGATCATGTTCTCCCTGTGACATTACATGAGAAACTAGGCAAGAGATCATCACAAGCGATGTCCTCGAACATACACCGTGCAACCATTGAGCTGCAATCGTTTTGCACTATGGCACAACTGCTCGACTTCCGCATAAGATAAACAATCTTCTGTTTTTGTTTTTTTGCGTGTATGTGTTTTAAACATTCTATAGCTGTGCTGTTCGGTTCGCATACAGACAGGGTATTGGGTTGAACCCGATACTATTTCTAAGCTAGCAGGAACCCTAACGTCGGATGAGCATTGTAATATAATCGTAATGATGTTGCAAAGACTTTTTTGATTCTGAAAGTTGGAATGACTTTGAGAAAATGTGAAACTAACAACTGAAACACAACACTATAAATACAACCCAATTTACGCCAATTAACGTCCGACCGCGCAGCGCTCCCATGCACAGCCGTGCTCCCTTGAGTTTCTAACAGACGTTTTAGAATTCCAATCTCTTGTAACGATGTCCTGTCCTGTTTCATTTTCTTTCAGAAATATTATTATGATGTGCATCTTAGCGCCTAAATTACTCAACTGTAATATGGTGTTTGGGCATTTCTTCTCTCCAACAGCATGTTCCCTAGTGTTCTAGTGTTCCAGTTAAAGTCACTGGTGCAATGTCATTCCATCGTCATGTAGTCCGGTGGTTCTCAGCTCCGGTCCTGGAAGACAACGGCCCTGCACATTTTAGTGCTTTCTCTTCTTCCATCACACCTGATTTAATTGACATGGCAGTTAATTGAAGTGGCGGTTAAGAACCACGGACGTAGACAATGTTGTTCAAAGTCATTCTAACTTTCAAAAACAATCCAATGCCACAACGTACAAATGTCGAACTATTATTGCCGTTCTGCAACTTCAGTTCAAAATGTTACAGTACATGAAGAGTGCTAAAGAATAACAGCACCACCAGCCTCTCGGGACTGTAACTCTACAAGTGCGCTAAGCTGTTTATGTGGATTACATCGTCACATGCTTACCAGGTCTCATATACTGTACGCAGACCAAGCATATGTTCGTGCCAGACGTCTGAAAACTGGCATGCGCTCTCTCGGATCCCGGGATCACGTCGCGATGACGCCTTCAGACTGGAAAAAAAAAAACATTCTCAAGTGAAACAGGACCCTCCCTGATGAGAACCTACTGTATGGCTGTTTTTATTTTCCAGCAGTGTGGCATGGATACACATCAGCGCAACATCCCACATGCAAATGCTAATCTCCGGCTTCCTCCGAGTTTATATGGATATATCACAAGATACCTGATTTTACAAGAAAATCTATTCACTCTTTCATCTTCAGTCATGGATTTCTCCTGGTTTGGGCCACCTTTCATTCACTAGGAAACAACTCTGTGGTTTATCATGCACAGCTGCTTTTTTTTTGGAAAAGTATAGACCAATAGTGTTTAAAACAACAACAACAGAAAGGTGATCATGCCAAAACGAACGCGTCCCGAATAGCACACAGCTCATGTGAGTCACGTCAGGAGAAATCTGAACAAACAGTGCTCAAACGTAACCTCCTTTGTTTAGATCCCTCTATAGGGAAAAGTTGAACAGCAGTCATTTCATAAGCGAGGGCTAGGAATAAGACCAAAAACATCTGCCGGTGGGTGTGATCGTCAAGCACAAACACTCATCCGGACATCATCGCTCTCTGAACATAACGTCCTGTGCTTGCGGTGCCCACCTCGTCAGGAACACGGCCCTTAATTATCACACACTGATGACATTTTAGCACTTCAGGACCCCACTGAGTGATGATATTTCTCATTATTTCTCACACAAAAGTCTGAAAGTCCCCCCCGGAGAGTAATTTCAGGGGAGTTATTTCGGGCTTTTCCGTTTTGCAAGGATAATAATAGCAAGCGAGCAGGAAGACTCAGCAGACTATAGTCTGCAAGCTCAGATGAGGAGATTTTATGGATCTGGTGACTTGTTTTTTGGTTCGTTTTTCGTCTCACACCAAGCGTTCGCACTTCCTGTGATGAGACAAAGACGTCCGTTTCTTGCTTATGAAAGAAGGGGAGCCGCTCGAGGAGCTGTTATTTGAGACGGGTGGGTCCTCCAAAAACCGAAAACCGAAACCTCAGAATGCTATCGGAACATCAGATTGTAAAATGATGAAAGGAGTGAAGTAGGTAGGAGTTTCACCACAAAGGTAATAACGAAAGCAGTCTTATATGGGGTGGGCGACACAGTGGAACTTTAAGGACTGATAAAAGAACGCTGCTTACCGAGAGATCGGAAGAGAAGTAAGAAATAAACAGTCAATGCCACATGACAAGCCATAGACTATTGGATAGCGCTTAATGTTATCCTTTAGTGTTATTTCAATTTTTATCCAGGAGTAATTTAAAGGATGTGAACAAGATTTAGTGGTTAGCCCTGCCACCTCACACCTCCAGGGTTGCGGGTTCGAAACTTCAGGCCTTCCAGCAATCTCACACAATATATAAATTGCAACTATTCTATAGCAATGAATATTTATAATAACATTATAATAACATAATATTAATTATAATATATAATATAACTCTTAGTGTGTTTTTTGTCATATATAAGATTGCGTTCTGAGATAACGCCTCCCCCTCCTATCAAGGCTGCATCCGGGGAAATCCCATCTTTTTGATGTTATTTGTAGGTAGGCAGTTCGTTTGGGGAAAAAATTAGAAACTAGGTGTCCAATATCCTTCCCTATCTGGGGCTGTCCCATTAAACAATAAAACAAACAGCATGCCCTATTTCACTGTAATATCTAAAACCCATCATCTCTCATGTGCATCTCTTACAGAGGGATTTACAGACATTAGAAAGAGCTTGATCTTGGAAAAATTGAGCAAGCGGCATGCCGTTTCTCAAACGTATAAGGGTTGTTCAAGTCAAAGCGGGATTTTCGCTGACTAATGCACTTAGTTTTGTTTCACTAGTGCTTGGAAACAATCGAGGTAGAAAGTTTTCTCAGTACGCCGGAGCCATGCCTGTCTGCTTCACGTCTGAACCCCGGCCTCCCGGGAACTCCTTCCCAACTCTGGCCCAAACATGTGGAAATAGCTTGGAGCGAGGTCAGAACTGTAGTTCCTGTAATGTGCAAGTGGTGTTGGTGAATGATGGAAATGCACCATTCAAATGTTTTACTATAACTAAGATTCTCAGCTTAGAATCTCATCTCAAAGTCCCGGTTTGACCCGAATGCCCCTTGCATGATTTTATACATTCGTCTTCGCCAAATTAGGTAAAACATCTAATTGAATTAATCAGCGCAAACTGCTGTTAGTATAAACGTGCAAGTTTGAGGCTATGCTCCACCTGACTGGCCCGAACTGGCAAGTGTATTTAACTGATGATCGAGAACCTCTCCATGCACAATATCGATGTTGATTTACCCGCACTGAGATATCTGACATCCAGGCAGCCATTATATTTTGAAAGTGTTTTGCTAAGTGCCAAGTTTCATGCTGAATTCCGACTGTCTAAATTGGCAAACAGCTCCCGAGTGACTTTTCTTTCTCCCAGCTTTTATTCCTGTCGTGAGGTTATTATTAGCCCTGGATTGTTTCTTCGGTTATGACAAAAGAGCGTTAATGGGTTTCATCTCTCTTGGGCACACAGCCAGGGACGAGTGCGGAGCCACACAGGAAGTCGAATTCCGTTAAAAGTGAATGGGACAACAATCTGCAAGGGCCGTTCAAGTCAAAGCAGGACTTTTGATTGTGCATGTACTGTATGAGAGTAAAATCTCCCTTTATTTCTCTATATAATCTCCTGCTACACTAACACTTATCCCAGCATTTCACTACTGCTTGGATACCAAGATCAGACTTCCTGATACATGTCTGAAACGCTGGCCTCCTAGGAACTCCTTTACTGGTCAAAAACATGTGGAAATGGCTTGGAGCGAAGTCTGGACTGTATTAGGGATGTGGCAATAATTCTACGCCAAATTCTGTAATGTGCAAGTGGTGTTGATGAATGATTGCAAGTCTACTGATTTTCAAGGATCAGGCATTCCACTCTGTGAATGTTCTGCGTTGAGCTCCGATCCATTCACGTGTTTTACTGCAGCTAATAGTCTCTTCACCATACCGTGCTTAAAGTCTTCAGTTAAAGTCAATCAGTTTTACGTCTTCATTCACAAGAAAGGTGTGACTCGAACACCCCTCATGATTACAACAACATAAAAAAAACCCATAATAATAAACTTGGGAAAACAACGTATTTTAAGCTGATTATACACTGAATAATACACACCATTTGCACTAGCGCATATGCTTAACGTAGCTTTAATGGTGATGTTTCTGAACCTGTATAAAGACCTCGTCCATGTGCAAACCATTACAATCCTCCAAGGTGAACGTCCCGGAGATAAGCTGGCAGCGTGTTGAAAATCTTTAGATAATTGAGCAGCACGAGCTCATCATCCTAACAGATGGTCCACTGTGGAGCCTCACGTAGTCGAGTAAACAGATCAGAGAGAGAGAGAGAGAGAAAGAACACATTATCTACCGTAGTGATTACTGGCTGTCATGAAGGATTTGTTCCTGTTCATTCATTTTAGGAATGTAACTGGAGGTTTCGTACTGTAGTTCATTGTTAAAAACAATAATAATGTCAATGTATTATTATTATTATTATTATTGGTGGCATGGTGGCTAAGTGGTTAGCACTGTTGCCTTGCACCTCCAGGGTCCGGGTTCGATTCACGCCTGGGATCTGTGTGCATGGAGTTTGCATGTTCTCCTCATGCTTGGAGGGTTTCCTCCGGAACCTGCGGTTTCCTCCCACAGGCCAAAACCATGCAGATTATGCTAATTCTAATTGGCGTTCCCAAATTGCCTGTAATGTGTGAATGCGTGTATGAGTGTTGACTGGTCGAAATAAATACACTGGTCACCATTGACCTCCATGATCCCTAGTTGGACCACTGAGGTTCCTGGATGGATTATTATTATTATTATTATTATTATTATTATTATTATTGGAATGGCAACCTTTTAGTTAGTCTTAGTTAGTTAGTCTTTTGGTAAGAATTGCTAAGAATGATCAGATATATTGTGCTATTATTATTATTATTATTATTATTTATTTATTTATTTATTTAAAAAAAATTATTTGAAATGAGTTTCTGACTCCCACTAGATTAATTCCACAGATATGTGATGCCTCATTGTTTACCCGATACAGCTGCAGAACGTTAGGCTTTTTAGTATGTTTCACTTTGCACGCACGCTGCAAAAGAGCCGTCCAGCAGCCGGCGTGTGGAGAAAAGTTTCCGTGCGCGATGACAAAGAAAGAGAATGGCAGTTTTAAAGTGAAATCACCGTCACTTCCTTCCTGTTACTTTTGTTTTAGGTCGCCGGCAAGCCTGAAGCCACTAGCCATCCACAAAACCCCTTGAAATAGACCTCAAATCAGGCAGGGCTCAAATACAAAAACAAATACGAGGTACAAGACAATGACAATGTCTTTTCCAAATGAAATATATTATACAGGGTTTAAATGCTGTTAATTTTGGCATGGCAAGTCAAACTGGCCTGAGCATGCAATTCCATGGAGATAAGCAAGAAAACAATAACTTCTCCGAATCAGCAAGTAATTTTATTGCAAAGGAAAATCTGAGCATGAAAAGAAGGTGGGTCTCGACAGCGAACACTGAAGAGCTGACCACACTGTAGGTCAAGATAACAAGTCTGTCAGTCTTCCACAGCAACAGTCTCGGCTTTCTGGGAAATGCATGCAGAAAGAGCACAAAGCCTTTTACAGGATATTAAAAGTACAGTATGTTACAGATCCGATTACATGAAGATCAAAATACTCAAGCAAGAGTCATGCAGGCGCAGAATCTCGAGTCTGGAAAAGTCCTATGTTGATTTAATCTCAATACTGTATAGGTCGAATATTGAATAAACAGGCGTATCATGGCAGCTTGAGGATCGCTTGCAGAACTTATAGCTGAGACTCATTAATGAATCGATAGTAAATCAAAGCTGTAAATAATTAATGAATCAAAGCTGGGAATCAGTAGTGAATCATAGTTAGGAATCATTAGTGAATCCAAGTTGTGACTCCTTAGTGAATGAAAGTTGTGACTCCTTAGTGAATAAATGTTGTGACTCCTTAGGGAATCAAAGTTGTGACTCCTTAGTAAATCAAAGTTGTGACTCCTTAGTGAATCAAAGTTGTGACTCCTTAGTGAAACAAAGTTGTGACTCCTTAGTGAATCAAAGTTGTGACTCCTTAGTGAATCAATGTTGTGACTCCTTAGGGAATCAAAGTTGTGACTCCTTAGTGAATCAATGTTGTGACTCCTTAGTGAGTCAAAGTTGTGACTCCTTAGTGAATCAAAGTTGTGAACTACTCACAAATCAAAGTGAAACAGTTGGAAATGTTGTAAATTATTAGCGGGTCAGAGTTGTGAACTGTCTGTGAATCAAAATTGTGAATCAGTTTGGATTTTTTACTGAAACAATGTCCTGAATCAGGATTGAAACAAAGTCGTGACTCATTAGTCAATCAAAGTTGTGACTCCTTAGTGAATCAATGTTGTGACTCCTTAGTGAATAAATGTTGTGACTTCTTAGTGAATCAAAGTTGTGACTCCTTAGTGAATCAATGTTGTGATTTCTTAGTAAATCAAAGTTGTGACTCCTTAGTGAATCAAAATTGTGAATCATTAGTAAATCAAAGTTTGGACTGTTCATAAAAAAAAGATATGAATCAGTAGTGAATCAAAGTTAGGAATCATTAGTGAATCAATGTTGTGACTCCTTAGTGAATCAAAGATGTGAACTGCTCGCAAATCAAAGTGAACAAGTTGGGAATCTTTAGTGAATAAAAGCTATGAATCATTAGTGAATCAGAGTTGTGAACCCCCCCCCCCCCAAAACATCATTTGGCAAATGTACTGCTAACCTGAAAATGTCAAATGTCATTGGTTCAATAACTTACTGTTTACGCTCAAAGCGCGGTCAATCACTAATTGGCTTAAAGTCACTCACTGCGTGATCTGCGAAGGGGAATCACAGTTTTCAAAACACACTATTTATGGTGTGTATACAGTCAATTCTATTTTTTTATATCACCCTGATAGCATGTTTGTCTGATTATTCTTGTGTGACTGATCAAGTCTGAATAGCAGACTCACCACCACATTTTGTAAATAGTAAATAGTAAACAGAGTGTATTAGCGCACAGGGCATTGCTCAAGATTTTGTAGATCATGCTTAATGTTTTCTAAGTTTAATTTCTAATTGAATCTGACTGGTTCCCCTTTACCCCTCCCACTTACAAAATCCTAGAATCACCGCTGAATTGTTACTGAAACAATGTTGTGAATCAATAGTGAATCAAAGTTGTGACTCATTAGTTAATACAAGTTGTGACTCATTAGTGAATACAAGTTGTGACTCATTAGTAAATACAAGTTGTAAACTGTTCATAAATCAAAGCTGAGAATCGTTTCTCAATTAATGTATGGATTGAGAAATGTATGGTTGGAAATCAATATTCTTATACTTTGTTTTTATAGTAATTTGTGATCAACAATTATCATTAACAACAGTATAACAAGAATAGAATATATATATATAGACAGTGGTGGTTCAAATGTTTAAGACTCTGGGTTACTGAATGGAAGGTTGGGAGTTCAAGCCTGGGCACTGCCAAGCTGCCACTGTTGAGCCCTTGAGCAAGGCCTCTATCTGCTCCAGAGTCGGGGTACAGTATGCTGGCTGACCCTGAGGTCTGACACCGGATTGCTTTCTATGCTAAAATATTTTCACTGGGCTGTATGGTACATGTGACAAATAATTTAATGTTAATAATAATAATAATAATAATAATAATAATAATAATAATAATAATAGTTGGGAATCATTAATAAATCAAAGTTCAGATCCTTAGTAAATCAAAGTTTAAAATTATGTCATATGAACCAAAATTGGCCATTGTTTGTGAATCACAGTAAAGAATTGCTAGTAAGTCACAGTTTTGAATTGATTTTGATGGTGGGAATAATTTGGAATTGATGCTTATGAACTTTGCATTTGTGGGGAAACCATTATTAAAATCATCACAAACAACACCATAACATGATCCATGTTATAAATAATAATAACAATAATAATATTAATAATAATTTAGACGCATTGACTCATTTCGGCCCCCACTCTAATATATCAATCAGCCATAACATTAAAACCACCTGCCCAATTTGGCCAGCCAACACTGCACTGACACCCCTCGAGGCATGGACTCCACGAGACCCCTGAAGCTGGGGGTTGAACAGGGTTTGTCGCATCCAGGGATCGGACATATTACTACAAACCGCTGCATACTGGAAACGCCCAGCCATTTTGCCGTTGTTCTGACCCACTTATAGTCATCCAAATCTGACTGTTGACTTGCTGCCTAATATATCCCACTCCTGGACAGATAAAGAGAAAATAATCCATTCTATTCACTTCCCCTGTCAGTGCTTTTCATTTTATGGCTAATCGGTGTAACATAATAAACGACTAGCACAGCTCTCTCTGACTTCTCCCCAATCTCTGCAACATGACCTTCACATACCTTGAATTCCTGTCTCTTGTACGGGTGTGACATACACAGATACACAAAGAAATGCAAGAGAATTAAGCTGGAAGCACGATCGCAAGCATTTAATGGCGAGCCATTGGCACACCCGACACCTTTCTACTGTACATTTACAGGAATGGAGAATTGGCTTTTCAGTGGTGAATTAATCACTGATTCTGATTAAATCGATTTACTAAGTACATTTAACTGGATTTGCATAAATCTTACAATGACACACAGTTCGCACAGTACATTGTATGTGAATCACTGCAAAAAAACAGGTTGGATGTACGGTAGGTGTGGGAAAGTGAGCAGTTGAGCTCATAACACAAATACTTAAAGGACCATCAAAACAACATTCTCCAAATTAGATGAGTTTTATATATTTATATATATATATATATATATATATATATATATATATATATATATATATATATATATTGCAATATGTGCAATACATTTATGGAATTCTTTGAACCAGGTATCAAATGGTACCACACCCTGATAAGCATTACCTTTACCAACGATAGAATATGTACAGTACATTTCAATAATATGATAACTAATGCGTGAAATCTGGGGATGTGCTTGCTTTGCCTCCAAGGACTAAGCAAGAAAAATGTTTTTAAGGAAATTGTTCACTCACTCATCGTCTATACCGCTTAATCCTGTATACAGGGTCGCAGGGGGCCTGGGGCTTATCCCAGGAAACTTAGGGCACGAGTTCGGGTAATCCCTGGCTAGGAAGCCAAAATCCACTGCAGGGCACACACATACTCATTCAAACACTGCAGGCAATTAGGGAATGTCAGTTAGCATAATCTGCATGTCTTTGGACTGTGGGAGGAAACCAGAAACCATCTGGGGATGGTGTGCAAACACCATGCACACAGAGGCGGGAATCAAAACTGGCCAGGAATCGAATCAGGACCCTGGAGGTGGAAGGCGACAGTGCTAACCACTAAGCCACCATGTGATTTTTGGAAATAAAGCTTAATGAGTGTAATTACCACCAGATCATCATTAATCACTGCTTGAATAAAATCTGAGAAGTGTATGTTCAGGGATAAAACCTTCCAGCGAACTATGATTCAGTATTGGAGTAATTTAATGAGAATGCAACAGAAGAGCAAAAATAAAGTCTTTACGTATTACATTACATTCATAATTCTATTTATATACTGCATAACACTTGTAAGGTATGAAAGATGCTTTGATATCTAAAAAGGATGACGTGTGTATAGTGTTAAGAGTCAACGTCAAAGCCAGTACACATTTATTATTTATTTATTTCTCTTAATGTAAAAATGAATGTTGTCATTTTTAGACGCCCCCCCCCCCCCCCCCCCCCCTTTGCTTTTTGTCCTTTTTTATTTTTGTATTGGCCAGGGCATAAACAAGCCAATTAGATTTCCCCACTAATGTGACCTCATATAAGAAAAGCCCCTCCCCCTGCCTTGTTGCTCAGCGCTGTTGTTGGTCGTTGAAGCTGTAGAAGCTGGAGGATGAAAAAAAACTGACTTTGGGAGAGCTCTGAGACCTGTATTACATTGTTAAAGAAACAGCATAATACAGACATTTAAAAATTACAACGCGGGCAAGATTTTTACATAACCTAGGTTTCTTTATTAGGTTAATTCTTTTTATATGGGTCCAAACAATTAGTAGTGCACCAAGCTAATGCATTTGAAGGAAAAAGAAAAGGAGGTAGGATCTGTATGTGTGTGTGTGTGTGTGTGTGTGTGTGTGTGTGTGTGTGTGTGTGTGTGTGTGCGTGTGTGTGTGTGTGTGTGTGCGTGTGTGTGTGTGTGTGTGTGTGTGTGTGTGTGTGTGTGTGTGTGTGTGTGTGTAGGGGGGGATAATTTGACAAAATGGCAGAAGACTCATTGTGTTGTACAATGGTCATTCATGAAAAATAACCTTCATCATTTTCCTTTCTCTGCTGCAGTTGTGCTGTTACGTTCCACAGGCTCAGTGAATGTGAGGTAAAAGAAGAGAATATAGCTGCCTATAAGACTGTAGTTTTTTAGGAAGAAATTTTGATATTTTCTACAGTATCATGCCAGGCAGACACAATAGCTTAATGAGTTAATTTATCAGACAGAGCAGTCAATGCACAGTGATCAGTCCAGTGATGAAATGACGATTAGACTATGGTTTAATATTCCAAGCGTGACATGTTTTGTTTTGCAGATATCAAAACAAAAACATCTTCAAAGTGTGACATTCATTGTATTCATTGGCTTGCAGGGTTTTAGACATCTCTAGTAGTGATAAGAAATCGATTCATTTTAGTGACTCGGTTCTTTGAATCTCATTCATTAAAATGAACATTTCGTTCATTTCGTTCTTTTGACCAGAAATAAAATAAAATGTTAAAAATAAAGACGTCTACGTACAGTACATACACAAATTCTGTTCCACTGAAAATATTACAATGCAGCTCAGGACATATTATGATAAACAGAACGAGCAGCTCACCATCATATCTTCTAGTCTGAGTCGTTCGTTCTTTTGAATCTATTGCACTACATAGCGTCTATGGGAGTCACGTGACAAAAGAACGAACGACTCGGACCAAAGACTCAAAGGTAACGACTCAATTCTGTTTCCTGTGCATAACCTATGGAGGTTTTGCGATGCTTTGCGCATGCGCCCCCAGTAGAAAATGAAACGAATCACTCTCCGAGACTACTCGTTCTTCAGAGTCACGTTAATGACTCGTTCAAAAAGAACGAATCATTCATGAACGACCCATCATTAATCTCTAGGCAGGTGGATTGTTTTTACTATGAGGGGTGTTCAAGTCAAACCTCCAGCTGAGGCAAAACCGAATTGAAGTGTGTATCAAAACAATTTCCAAACTCTGCACCTTCCAAGAGTTGCATGGCAGTGTTATAGCCAGTATTTTCGGACTAACATGGCATCATTAATAAATGTAAAAAATGGCCTGGTTTGGTCACTAAACATGTTCTTCTTTTGCCTGCTGCACAACTTCACTCCTGCGTACAGTCCTGACCTCACTGCAAGCCATTTTACACATGTTTGGGCCATTATAGGAGTTTCTGGGAGGCCAGAGTTCCATCCGTGAAGCATGCAGTTCGATCATGGAAGAAAACTTTCTACCTTGATGGTATTTAAGCACTAGTGAAGCGCTTTAATAAGTGCATTATTGTAGCGGGGGATTATATGGAGAAATAAAGTGAGGTTTTTGTCTCATAATTATGTTATATGTTATTATGCAAAATCAAAAGTCCCGTTCACTTGAACGCCATAATTTCACCAAAGAGCCACCCTAATCGCACACCAAAATGAATAATACAAGGCTTGGTTGTTCGCATTACCTCAGTTATCCTGTACACCATCATAACATCTTCTCATTTTGTCTTCAGTTTAATATCATACTGCAAATCTCACATCCAGCCGTGTGCCTTGTCTTTAATCATAGATCACAACAATCAACTCGTATTGAAACCCTTATGCTT